>OY856414.1:841698503-842298503 GCA_963693085.1 Alisma plantago-aquatica
ACATCTTTCTTTTCTCGAATACTCAATCACTCATTAATTAATTGAAATTCTTTGTTATTAGGCCCAATAGCCAATAAGGCCCATAAAGCAATCATCGAGGCTTATTGTAAACAAAATTCATGGATTCAAAACAAATTATATCATTATTTGTCCCAATATCTTTAATATGAGAAATTACATTTCTCACCACATGAACCCAAAAAAATCAGGGTTGTAACATGTAACCTTAACATCATCATGATGTAACATAACCACCATCACAAGGTATCAGTTGGGACTATCATATAGTGTATCGGTTTAGACCATCTAGATTTATCGGTTGATGCTTTCTATAAGGTGTCGACTTGTCATCATCACAACATGTCAACTACCATTATGTAAGGCACAAGGGATATTCTTACTAATTGTGAATCGGTATAGCACTTCTTGAGAGTGTGACGGGAAACACCACCTAGAGGTGTGACAACCAACACCACCATGAGGTGTGATGGACAACACCATCTAACGGCGTCGGGCAACCAAAGCATGTCGGGCAACCCTAGGTGTTATGGGAAACTCAAAGCATGTTGGGCAACCAAGGCATGTCAGGCAACCCTAGGTGTGATTGGAAACCCTTCACTAAGGTGTGTATGCCTCTATTGAACTAGGTCATCATGGTTTATCCCTCAAAGTAGACCAACTCAGACAAGGTACACCCATAGCCATAACGAGCTAATACCTTCAAGGCATATTGGTTTAGCTATCACATATCGGTTTAGGTACTTCTAGGGCATGACGGGCTATCTTCTTCATGATCTATCAACCATATTGGTTTAGCAACCATAATCCATGATGAGCTAACCTTCTCAACACATGTAGAGCTAAGCATCTCCAAGTCATGACGGCTTGCAACATAGTGTGTCAGTTTGTTGCACTACAAGTCGTGACGACTTACCCTCAGCATGGTGCATGTATGTGTGTGGACTGGTCATATTCAACCTTAGAAAAGTCAGCTACTAGTCCATCCACTAACACAACAAGAAGGTGCATGACATGAATAGAAAATAAAATGAGATTCCATCATCAAAATAGTTCAAAAACCACTAACCACTAATACCATACAAAAGATGAACGATCTCAAGATGAAGGACAATCGTAAGCATATGAAGAGTGAAAATAACAAAGGAGGCTAAGAGTTATATAACCCACCTCAAAGATCACAACCAAGATCCAAGCTCTAAGGTCAAGCTTCAAGCTTATGAGTTCAAGGTAGAAGATGATCCAACAAACTTTGTTACGACCCCATTTGAGCTTAATTGGTAAACTAGGGTTTACCTAGACAATTGCAAAGATTAATTGGAATAATCATTCTTGAAATATAATTAATGACGATAACACAATTAGGATGTTTTAACTATGATAATAAGTTTAAATGTTCTTTTGTCTTGAGAATTAGGGTTTGAGAAGCATAGACCCTAATCGGCCCAAAATAGGGTTTTGATGATACATGAATACAGAATTTGATAAGTAGAATGTCTCACTAAATGATTTTTAGTATTTTATGTGTAACTCTGATTTACTTCAAATTTGGATATGATTTGTATATATAAAATGTGAACAATATTGGTAAATATCAGAATTTGTGAAGAATGTTCTGACCTGTTTGTCGGTCGAGTTTTAAACTCGGCCGATCACATTTCCAGATTTATACAGCAGTGTGGTAATTGAATTTTATCTTTTTATTGGTATATCCAATTGATCTCAAATTTTAACTGTGCTTGAAAAACACAGTTTTAGACACTCTGTTAAATTGGAATAATTTTTGGATGACTTTTGATCTCTACAGTAAGGGTGTCGGTCGAGTTCTGTGCAGGACAAACTCGGCCGAATATTCTGCAGACTGCAATATAGCAGTGCACTGTTCTATTTTTAATTATTTATTGATAATTCCAAATGATCTCAAATTTTAACTGACGCTTTATAGATCAATTATAAACAACTTGATAAATTCCCATAATTGTTGGAGAATGTTTGTCTCTGAAATAAACGAATTATAGTAACTTTTGTATAACTGAATATTCAGCCAATATAATTAAAGTTGAGTGTTGGGTCAATATGCAATTGACCCAAGCAGCTCAAATTGACTTATATGATCGACCACACACACACACAGCTCTCATTCTTCTTCATTCATTCCAGAGAAACGAGCTCCTAGAGAGAGAGGGAGAGTTAGGGTTTGAGAGAAGAAAGTGGGGGAATTGCTGAATTAGGGTTTTGCGATTCCAGGAAGGGTGAAATCAGGTAAGTTTGGATTCTTTGCATAGACTTTTATGGTGGATCTTCTCTCTCATGTCAAGATTCCGTCCATGCTCTGATTTGATCCAAGATGATGTCGAAATTCCCTCTTTTCTCACCCTTTCTTCATAATCCCTCATTTTCAAGGTTCCCGAGTTGAATGGAAGAAGAATTGGGAGATTTGCTAGGGATTTGTTGTGAGTTCGAGATTCCCTGAGTTGAGCTGCAGTTTTGAGGTGTTTTCACACCTTAGGGTGAGTGGGTTCTTCCTTTAAACAGTATAATGCACGAAATTTGATTATAGCATCCAAATCCCTAATTGCTTGATATGTGATTCTAAACCCTGAAATGTCCGTTTAATTTAAGCTGTTGCAAATTGATATGATATGGATTCCTTCTCTGTTTGAATGACTCTTTGTTGGTAGATCCACATTAGAAACGTATACAACACTTCCTAGTGAGAATGTTTTTCAGATTTATATCAAATGATGTAATTAGGGTTTAACCTAATTGTGACATCACTAGAGTTTCAACCTTATTGAAAGGGACTAGTAATCCTATAAGTGGTTAGGATGTACCTCATGGGTTATCTTAATTGAATTTTATTCGGGATACATGATATTGTAGTGAATGATATGGAAAACCTAAATTTAGTTAAATTTCCATGGTTTCATGTCTATATTGATTGCATATGATTTGTTGGAAACAATCTTTATTTAGTGAATGCATATATCCTATGAAATACTTATGAGAGCCATGTGAAAAGGTGAATGAGGCGAATGCAACCCTAAGAGTAGGGTGTTGGCATGTGATGAATGAATAAGGCAAATGAAACCCTAAGGATAGGGTGTTCAATGAATCATGCTATGGTAATATGAAAGGTCTCGATATGAGATGTGGTGATGCTTAATTGTTGAATTGTATGTTTCTAGTGCATTTAACTTTATATGCTTGTTCTCTCTGAGATGATATCTACATACTGCAGGGCTTCTTATATTTCAATACATATCTCGTAAATTGCAGGTGATGAGATATGACATGCCCTAGAAAGGGATGTTACTGAGTCATGTTGAAGACGACAAATGATATATATGTGTTTTCAAGTGATACCCATAATGTGAAATAAGTATGAAATGTGATATTCCTGTTTAAATGGTTATATGTTAATCAGTTAATAGACTTAGGTGCCCTAACACCGTAGAACCCATTTTGAGAGGTCTGCAACCAGGGGGTGAAACTCGTGTTGCAACAATAACTGTGTGGAGTCACAGGCACGAGGATAGAGAAAGGCAGTGTTCAACAACAATGTGTGCTTGTGTCACGGTGGCACTGGAGTAAATAGGGGTTATTCAACATTAATTCGTGCTTGTGTCACGGTGGTAACCCGGTGAGACTCTCCGCCTGTGTGCTCAGGTTTGAGGAGGAGTCTATAGTTCACTCTTTTGAGAGTGTAGTGAGGCCTTGTGAGCCTGAGGCCTTGTGAGCCTGAGAGTCCTACAGTAGACCAGGGCTGGCAGTCAGACTTAGCATTTCCCGGGTGTGTCGCTAAGTCTTGTACGGTGGGATCGTAGTTCGCTACGGATCTTCATATGCAGAGTACACTACATATGTTTAGGGTATAAAAATAATCCAAAATATGATCATATAGGTTCACAGAGTTCCTTATAAATGAAAGAGTTAAGGAAGACTAGAGTATAGTCTTCTAGTAGTTATTCTTTGGATGCAATATTTACATTCTTTGTTATTTCAGTTATATTGTTTTAGAACTGCTCAGTGTAGTATTTATTGTTGTTAAATGTCATATCATTTACTTAAAATTATATCTGTAATCTCATTAGTGCATTAGTCTGTTTCCTTGAAGTACTCATTCATTGAGCGAGTAGGCTCACCCCTCTACTCAAACATTTTTAGGGTTAACCGCGTGGACTTGAAGATGGTCAGAGCATCAGTGTAGATCTGCTACAAGAGTTAAGCACAAGATTAGTTGATTCATTCGGTCCTTGTCACTCTAGGTTCTCAGTAAGAGTTAAGAGAGAGAGAGTTGTATTTACGATGTGTAATATTGTTCCCCTTTTGATATGTATGCTAATTAGCAAGTTTTATGTGCATAAGATGTGAGAGACATCATGAATGTTTATACATGTATCTTTTCTATTAAAGTATGATTAGTAAAAGAAATGTTCAGATTCCTTTGTTAAGATGTTATATGGTTCAATGCGGGGAATCAAGAGTTTAAAAGAAAGAAAAAAAAGTAAAAGTTAAGGATGTTCTTTGTGTCACATATAAATCTTATCTTATGCCCTAATCTCATGATTTGAGGAAATTGTGAGATCGGGGTGTAAACTCGACCGATAAACAGGTCAGAACATTCTTCAAAAATTCTGATATTTACCAATATTGTTCACATTTTATATATACAAATCATATCCAAATTTGAAGTAAATCAAAGTTACACATAAAATACTAAAAATCATTTAGTGAGACATTCTACTTATCAAATTATGTATTCATGTATCATCAAAACCCTATTTTGGGCCGATTAGGGTCTATTCTTATCAAACCCTAATTCTCAAGACAAAAGAACATTTAAACTTATTATCATAGTTAAAACATCCTAATTGTGTTATCGTCATTAATTAGATTTCAAGAATGATTATTCCAATTAATCTTTGCAATTGTCTAGGTAAACCCTAGTTTACCAATTAAGCTCAAATGGGGTCGTAACAAACTTGGTCACTACTACACCTTTAAGGAAGAAGATGATACCAAGGTTAAGATGGTTCAAGATGAAAAGAAGGTATCCAAGATCCATGACCAAGAAGAAGAAGAAGAAGAAGAAGTATAAGAAGAAAAGAGATCTAGGAAACATAGCTTACCAAGGAAGAAGATTGAGGATGATCAAAGAACACCACAACTTGGAACTTGTCCACCAAGCTCCAAGAGAGACTCTCTAGCTCCTTAAGCTTCTAGAGGTCATCCACCAATAAGGAGAGAAAGCAAAGATGGCCAAAAGGATCCTCTTGCATGGAGAGAAAGGAGATTGTATACAAGAGGGATGAAAGAGGGATTATGGAAGAGGTGTCATCACCTTAGCCTCAGGTGCCACTTGTCCAAGAAAAAGGAGCCACATGCACAACATCATGCAAGACATGGTGATAAGGTCTAGGTTAGGTCTCTCCCACTTGGTATCCTACCAAGGTCATGCCTGATACCATATCTCCACACATACATAAACTAATAGGGTACAACTCTACACACCCCATAAATCTATAGGGCTCAACCCTACGCACTCACAAACCAATCATGTACAACCCTACACACTCACAAACTGATAGCGTACAACCCTACCCACTTACAAACTAATACACAACCTCTCTAGGGCTCTCTAGCCCGAGGCAACACATCTAGATGCAAGGCACACCTCACACATGTGTTCAAATCATCACCAAGGATGCCACCACACAACCAAGACCCAAACAAGGTGTCCATCTCTCTCTCCTCAAGATGATGCTAAGAGAGAGAAGGAACGCTCTAGAGGTGGAAAACTTGCACATAAACCCCTACTCTGGGTGAATTGCAATTTGCACTGAAACCGCACCCCAAAACACAAGCATCATCCAAACAATCTCAAACAAGAAACTTAAGCTTTCAACATGTCCTAATTTCATTTCAGATGATTAGAAAGGCTCTAAGCAACATATTTAGGAAAAAAATAGGGTTATTCTAAAATGTGGTTTAGGGTCCTTACAGTGGTGGTCTATGCTTCTAGACATCTCAAAAAGAGTAAAGAGAATTATCCAACACAAGATCTTGAGTTGGAAGCAATAGTACATGCCTTAAAGACATGGTGTAATATATGTATGGTGAGTTGTAGAAGGTCTTTACTGACCATAGGAATCTAAAGTATATCTTCACACAAAAGTATCTTAACATGAGGTAGCACATATGGTTAGATCTCATAAAGGATTGCAATGTATCCATTGATTATCACCTTGGGAAAGCTAGTATTGTGGAAGATGCTCTGAGTAGGAAGTCTACATCACATGTAGAAATGTTTTCTATGGCAAGTGTAAAAAGAGACTTACCAGTCAAAATGAGAGATGAATTAAGATTTAAGTTTGTTAGAATAAGTTGGGATGGTTGCATAAGTGCAAGTTAGACCTACCTTCTATGAGAAAATTAAAGAGTTTCAACAAAGTGATACTGAATTGAAGCAAGTCATGCATGACATGATAAAAGGTAAGAGGATATAGCTCAGATAATCATATGATGGGATATTACATTTTCATAACAGAGTGTGTGCGCCAAATGACATTGAGTAAAAGAAGTAAATTCTATAAGAAGATCACTCTTCTACATATTTAATGTTGGAGATTTCAAGATGTACTACAATCTTAAGGAACTGTATTGGTGTCCAAACATAAAGAGGGATGTGGTTGAGTATGTAGTTAGGTGTGATGTGTTCCAACAAGTCAAGGATGAATACCAAAAGCTAGTAGGTATCATACAACCACTCCATATTCCTATCTGGAAGTGGGAACATATTACCATAGAATATGTACTGGCGTTACCTATAAAATCATATGGTTTTGACTCTATATGGGTGATTATGGACAGACAAAGTAAATCTTCTCATTTTCTTTTAATTAAGACAACTTGGAATGAACCCAAACTAGCCAAGGTCTACATATATGAGATGGTTAGATTTCTTGAAATACCTATCACTATTATATCTAATAGGGACCCCAAGTTCACATCTAGATTTTGGAATCTACTATATCGTGTCTTAGGAATAAGTTTGAAGTTTAGCATTATGTTTCATCATCAGGTAGATGAATAGTCAGAAGAGACAATTCAAACCCTATAGAACATGTTGAAAACATGTGTTTTATAATGAACTGCATTTGGGATAATTACCTCAGTCTTATAGAATTTTTCTATATAATTAGTTATCATTCTAGTTTAGTCATGGACACTTGTGAATCTCTACAAGAGAGAAATTGTAGATATCCTATTTGTTGATATGAAGTTGGTGAGAGGCAGATTCTAGATCCAAATTTGGTGGAAGAAAGTATGAAAAAGATATATTTCATCAGACCACAATTAAAAGTTGCACATGATAGACTAGAAAACCTATGCAGAGAAAAGACATAGACCACTTCAATTTGAGGTTGGAGATGAAGTTTATTTGAAAGTTTCACTATGAAAAGGTGTACCGATGTTTGAAAAGCAAGGCAAACTAACTCCTAGATATACGAGATTGTATTCTATCATTAAAAATTCAGACCAATAGAGTACAAACTTGACTTGTCTCTTGAGTTAAAAATTTTACATGATATGTTCCATGTGTCTATGTTGAAGAAGTGTCACCCATGTACTGAGAAATTATAGACCCAAAACCAGTACAACCAAGAGAAGATATATCTATGTTTAAGTCCCTATAAAATTTCTAGATTATACAATTCAGAAGTTTAAAAAGATAAAAATACCTCTAGTGAAGGCCTTTTTGAGGAATAATTGTTTAAATGAAGCTACATGAGAGTTAGAGTCAGACATGTGTAGAAGTATTCTTTCCTCTTCTCAAAATTTTGAGAGAATTTTTTTTTATTAGAGGGGGAGATTTTTACAACCCATACCTTACTTTACCGGTAGTATGAGGGTATAAAATAATTCTAGCTTAAATTATTCTTTGATAAGTTATAGAAACACATGTTGAGCATACATTAAGGTTTGGACCTTAGTCGATGCAGAAATAACACACACATGTTGGTAGAAAGAGATTTAATAACCTTTTAAAGAGTTAGTTAATAAATCAATTACTATTTCAGACTTTTGTAAAACATTTTATCTAGAATTTTAGAGAATTCGATAGCAAATCCAGCACAAAATGAGTAAACCCAATACAAGTTAAAATGAAAGAGTTATGGCACTTTTAGTCATCACACAGAAATACATTCAGTTCACCCACTAATGGTTTGGTAGACATAACAAATGATGGTTTGATAGACTCAATAACTTAGAGTTGGGAAGACTTAACAACCAATGATTCAAAAGACAGAATAGTTAATGGTTCAACAGACTCAACAAACGAAGGTTTAACAGACTCACAAATTAATGGTTTTGTGTTGTGGCCGCCACTCACGTCAACTAATCACGGAAATGTCCATAATTTTTCTATACATATCAAAATCAGAAGAAATTTATTTTCTCAGATTCATATGTCAATTTTCCATACAACTAGAGACCTAAAGCACACAAGCGGAAATTTATACAGTGACACTAGGGAAGAAAAAGAAGAACATGTTAGACTAATAGTTTCACCTTAGATTCAACTTGAAGGCGTCGTTTAGGTTTATTGACCCAATGTCAGGCTATTCAGGACTAGTTTTTGAGGGTTGACACTCAAATCCAAGTTCAATAAACTAGAATCTGAGTCTATTAATCTCTAGTTAAATATTAATGACCTTGGATTGGATTCAAGTGAGTGGAAAATCACCTTTAAGCCTTGATTTTATAGAAATGAAACAAAAAATACAAAAGGACACATATTGTCTTCTATGAGAATGAATGATTGTGATTTTTTCGCCCAAGTATGAGAAATAAATTGACATATTGATTATTTTAGTATACTTGTACTGCAATATAGATGTTTTCCACTATATAATTATTTGTTGTGAAGTTGTAGTGATTGATAATGGTAGAATTAGAAGCACTAAAACCCTCGGTTTTCCCTAATTTCAATAAGACTAAATCATATTGTGAATTTATGATCTAATCAATATTGTTTCCAGTTAGATACTTATGGAGTTCAAAGAATAGTGCATTGTAGTAATTATTAGTGTAAAATGTTTATGAGTCCAAGTAGATCACTTCATTTATTCTAGTGATTTAGTTTAAGTTCAATGTTTAGAATGTAAAATAGAAGCCTTAAGTAGAGATCTAAGCTAACAATGATATAGTAATGCATCTATCAGTGTAAATTAAAGAATAAACTAGAGATTACATGCCATGAACACCATAGAATCCATCATAAAGATATGCACCGTGAAGGAGGAAATGTTCCTACCGACTGGAAGAGTGTGGAATGAGGTAGCCAAAGCATAATAGAGAGGTAGGGGGACTAATATCAGAAAGGACTATCTTCTTAATAGAAGGTATCCAACACTAACTGGAGATTTTGGTAGTCACTAGTGCAAGTCAATTAGTTTAGTTTCTTCTAAGTAGGTGAGCCCTTGTGGAACCACTAATGAAAGTAGTAAAGCAAGTGTTTTGAGTATCTGTTTGAGTATATAAGTTTAGAGGAGAGGTCCTGATGCAGTGATTTTGAGTCACATTTATAGGCTGGTTTTATACTTGTTTTGTGTAATTATTTGTCATTTTGTGACTATAATATCATGATTCATTTCCTTATGCCTATAATCATTGTATGCATCAAATTTATCTTATTTTATCTTATTCTGTATAAATTAACAAATTTTTCGGATTTGATTTGTGTTCCTCTCTTCATTTCAGGAGCCTTGTATTCCTGGACACATAGATACCATCAACAGTCCGTCGATAGCATCGACAAGGCAACAACAACAAAGTTGAAAGGAGAGTGAACCAGTCGATACCATTGACCCACTGTTGATGGTCTCGAAAGTGCATCAGCGTGCCAAAAATCATCTCGTCAATACCATCGACGGGAACGGTCGATGGTATCGAAATTCAGCCAGTTTGTCCCCAGTTTCTAGCGATGAAAGCAATCTCTAAGGTTTCGATACCATCCACACCCCATCGATGGTATCCACGCCTAGGATTACAGTTGCTCCCAGAATTGCCACGATCAAATGATTGTGATCTTTTGGCAGTCGTAAGTCATGCCTATACCTAAAAAAGATGGCCAGACCTAAGGGGGACGTTCTATTCCATTGCACGAGTCCCAGAGAATAAAAAGTGAAGAACAGAGCCCGGAGCTACGCCCCAGATGTTTCCAGTGCGTAGACAGACAATTCTTCCACTAGAAGGTTGTAGAACGTGTGTCTCGGATCGAGGATCATCCAGATCTTCTCTGTCTCAGTGGTTACACCATATTTTCATTCGTTTCTCCATGTTTCCCTCTTTATTTTCCATGTGTAATGTTGATATGAATATACAGGGCTAATCCCCTCTATCCTTAGGACCGGGAGTAGCTCGGGGAATCACTGTATGACAATGTTATATTGATTATCATAATTTGTCTCACTTTCCCTTGATATTTTATCGTGTTTCCATTGCAATTTTCTATTCTTGATCTCCATAGTTGATTTCTAATACCATTAATTACTTCTGACGGAGAATTAGTGGTTGAAAAGGCATGATTAACACATTAATCAATAAATTCCTTAGACAAGGTAATGTACGATTAATGGTGGATACTCAGAGAAATAATTAAAGAACCTAGATCTAGGGTATAAGTTACTACTGGCATGGAACTAACCTATAACTAGGTAGTGAATTGTATCGCAGAAGCGAGCAATTCTGACTACGGGCCATAATCAGGGAAAGAAAATGAATTATGTTAATTGTGTAGATTTGCGTGCAGTGAGACCTCGCGGTAAAACCACAATCCTAAGGATTCCCATTTAATTTGAATAAACTAAACATTTAATCATCGTTCGCTTTTGCTTTCTTTTAGTTTGATTTTCTTTTTCAAAATCAAACTCATTTTTCCCATCAGTCTAGCTGAGCGACTAGTTAGTAGTAGTCTACTGAAATTTACATTTCCCTAAGTTCGACTCGGGCCTCACAAGGCCTATATTACATTGATACGTGCACTTGTGTTATACGCACAGTAAAATCGTGTCAAGTTTTTGGCATCGTTGCTGGGGAAACGGTAAATTTTGGCAGTACGAGTGCTGCAAGCAGCCACTCTAGGCCACTTTTTCTTTTTATTTGCAATTTTAATTTTTGAGATTAATTGTATATCTTTTAGATTCTTTATTCGTCTAGCACTGTACTTACTCATTTTTCCACATTTCAGGTACTAGTGCGTGGTGAAGACACGTAGTACGGACTACGCACAGTCGACACCTGAGGTTCCACCTTTGGGATCTGAAGATGAGCGGATAAATACACCACCCGAAGACGTTGAAGAAGAACTTGAGACTTTCACAATGGCCGAGGAGCAAACCATTTGGGAAAAGATTAAAGATTGTTCTTCCTCTGCACAGAAGGGGCCAATCAAGAAACAAGCTATCAACATACCTAGTTACAAGATCGACCCAGGACTGATCCAGTTGGTCAAGTCACAAGCTTTCCATGGGCTAAAGAATGAAGACCCAGTTGCCCACATAAGCACCTTTGTGGAACACTGTGATATGGTGAAAGTGGATAGATTTCCATAGGAGGCAATTTATCTGAAATTGTTTCCATCTTCTCTAGTAGGAAACGCAAGGAAGTGGCTCTACAACCTAGATGATGAGTATGTGGAATCATGGGACATGATGATTGAAGTTTTCTTTGAGCGATATTTCTCGCCCGAGAAGACAAATGATCTCGTGAGGAGGATTCCTAATTTCAAACAGCAGGCAGGTGAAACATACTCAGAGACATGGGAACGTTTCAACATCATGTTGTAGAAATGCCCACATCATGGGCTGGATTTAGAAACTCAGTAGGGACATGTTTCTTTCTGAACAATAAAGGCTCAAAGTGTAGAGAAATTTTAAAGAACATGGCTAAGAAGCAAACCTGGGGTGAAAGAGATGCACCAGAGCAGGTCAAAATCACAGGGGAATCCAAGGAAATTAAAGAATTAAATGAGAATATGGACCTGATAGGAAAGAGACTACTAGAAAAAGATGATGAAGGATCTGATGATGAGGCACATGCTAAGTTCATGTGTCAACAGCAGGGCTACAGCAATAATGATTATTCATGGAGAAAGGACAAGAAATTCTCTTAGAAGGATCCGAATAACTTTTTGCAAGATCCAGATCAGAAGCCATAGCCCAATGCATAAGATAAGAGTAATGAGTTGCTCAACCACGTAATAAAACAAAATCATGAGTTGATGAGCACTTTCGGCAAAAAAATTAAATCTCAAGGAGAATTTATGAACCAATTCGGCCAGACTTTGTAGAGTCATGGGGCACAGATGAGGATGCTTGAAACATTTATTGGATAGATGGCATCTGAAATTACAAGTTTGAAGAGGCCAACACAGTAGGGTTTTCCAGGGAATACTGATATTCTAGGAGGTTACCACCAATCTAAAGCAATTTTGTTGAGGTGTAGAAATAAAATTTTAAACTCCTAGGACGATGAACCAAGCACACCACAACCAGAAGCCACAGGTGAGGCCACAGAGGATGTCGTAGTCACAGAGACAGTGGAGGATGAAGCAGAGAAGGCCACAGAGGAGGCCATTAAAGAGAAAGAGACTAAGAAGAGGACGCCTTATGTGCCACCACATCAGAGGGCATAGACCGTCCTGGTTGCTTATCCAAATAGTCTTAAAGCAAAGAAGGTGGATGCACAGTTCAATAAGTTCCAGGATAGCTTTAGGAAACTTTCGGTCAACATTCTATTGCTAGAGGCCATTGAGTAGATACCCTCCTATGGTAAGTTCTTGAAGGATATAATTACCAAGAAGAGGAAGATTCCTGACACAGAGGTGGTAGTGCTTAAGGAGCAGGTCAATGCCTTTATTTTGGGAAAATTTCCACCAAAGTGACAAGATCTGGGCTGTTTCAATATTTCATGCTACATTGGAAAGGTGAAATTCGGCGAAGCACTATGTGACTCGGGAGTGAGCATCAATTTGATGCCTCTTTCCACTTTCAAGAAACTTAGTCTTAAAGAATCCCAGAGGAGTAACATGACTATCCATCTTGCAGATAATTCCCTTGTAAGGCCTTATGGGATTTGTGAGGATGTTCTGGTCAAAGTGGACATATTTGTATTTCTGGCATATTTCGTTGTGATGGAAATGTAAGATGAGCAAGGAAATGAGTTGCTTCGAGGTAGACCCTTCTAGGCTACAGTTGGCATGATTATGGAAATGGGTAGAGGTCAGTTGACCATGGGCATAGTAGATGACAGATTTGAAATAAAGATGCCAGCTGACTCAAAATCATCACAGGAGCAAGGACATTATAGAAAAATTAGATACTTTGATCACAACATTTCCATTTGTCTAGGGAAACCATTTCTTGATATGTCTCACATCATGACAAAGGTAGATAAGGAAACACTTGTTGTGGACATCATGGAATAAACAAAGGTGGTTTCTCTTGTTAAAGTTGTGGGTTATCCCAATGATGAAGAAGAGGAAGTCCCACCATCTATTGAGGATGATGTTGTAGAAGTCTCCATGCTTGACTTGTACCCACAATTACCTCTTGAAGCTTTATTGTTCAACATCATGAATGATTGGATGAGAAGCACGTCATTGTAAGAATGTGTAAAGATGCTTCGAGTGCTTCCTTGCTACAATGTCAAGCACCATGAAGAACTAGGACCGCTGCCACCACCGCTTCAATCTTCTTTGGTCAGACTTCCGAATTTAGAGCTAAAGCCACTGCCCCCTCACTTGAAATACACATTCTTAGCAATTGATGCAAAGCTATCAGTGATCATTTCAGCATATCTGAGTGTCGCTGAGGAAGAGTAGTTGATGATTGTGTTGAAGAATCATCGTGGTGCATTCAGGTGGTCAATTTCTGACATCAAGGGGATCGTCCCTACTCTCTGCCAACACAAGATCCGACTCATTGAAGGAGCCAAACCTATGATTCAGTCGCAACGTCGCCTCAACCCCATCATGATGGAGGTCGTCAAGAAGGAGGTGATCAAGCTTCTCTCTGTGGGCATCATCTATGCTATTTCAGACTCTACATGGGTGAGACCAACACAGGTAGTCCCTAAAAAGGGGGGAATCATGGTCACTCAAAATATTTTGAATGAGCCTATCACCACATGATTGGTAATTGGGTGGTGTGTTGGCATTGATTACCGTCATTTAAATTCTGCCACTTTGGAAGATAATTTTCCCCTACTATTCATTGATCAGATTTTAGAATGGTTGGCTGGCCGCTCTCACTTTTTCTTTTTAGATGGCTATTCTAGCTATAACTAGATTTCCATAGACCCTAAGGACCAAGAGAAGTATACCTTCACTTGCCCTTATGGGACTTTCACATATCATTGTATGTCATTCGATTTGTGCAATGCACCAGCCACTTTTCAGCGATGCATGCTTGCTATCTTTTTGGATATGGTAGAGCGTTGTCTAGAGGTTTTTATCGATGACTTTTCTGTCTAAGGTGCGTCTTTTGATGAGTTCTTATATAATCTATACAAGGTGCCATAAAGATGCGAGGACACACATTTAGTCCTCAATTGGGAAAAATGCCACATGATGGTTAGCAAAGGCATAGTGCTTGGACACAAGGTGTCTAGCAAGGGACTGGAGGTAGATCCAGTGAAGATTGTGGTTATTTCCAAACTACCCCCACTGAACTCGGTGAAAGGGGTGAGGAGCTTCCTTGGTCATGTAGGGTTTTATCACTAATTTATCAAGGATTTTTCTAAAATTGCTAAGTTATTATCGAAATTTCTTGAGCAGGATGTGGTTTTTGATTTCATTGACAAATGTATGCATGCCTTCGAGGTTCTCAAGCAAAAGTTAATTTTCACGCCGATTGTTCAAACGCTGGATTGGAGTAAGCCCTTTGAGCTTATGTGTGATGCATCAGATTTTTCCGTGGGGGGCATTCTTGGGCAGTGCCTTGAGAACAAACCCACAGTTATTTTCTATGCTTCTAAGACTTTGAATGATGCCCAACTTAATTACACCACCACAAAAAAAGAATTGCTTGCTGTGGTTTTTGCATTCGCAAAATTTAGGCAATATTTAGTGGGGTCTAAAGTTGTAGTATGGACGGACCATGCTGCCATAAAGTACTTAATGGAAAAGAAAGATGCCAAGCCTAGACTAATTAGGTGGATCCTACTCTTGCAAGAATTTGACATTGAGATTAAGGACAAGGCGGGCATTGAGAATGTGGTTGCGGACCACTTGTCTCGGTTAGAGTGGATAGATGAGAGAGATACTAACATACCCATTACCGAGACCTTCCCAGATGAGAAAATCCTTTCTATTCAATATAAGGACCCATGGTTTTCACATATTGTGAATTATCTTGCATGCAAAGAACTCCTGAATGATTGGACTTACCAAGAGGAAAAGAGGGTTTTCCATTCTTTGAGATATTGTTTTTGGGATGACCCTATTCTTTTGAGACAGTGTAGGGATGGAATTTTACACAGGTGTATACCCGAGAGTGAATATGATAGTGTGCTCAGTCACTGTCATACATTGCCCACCGAAGGTCATCATGTAAGAACGAGGACGGTGGCTAAGGTATTAGAGAGTGGCCTTTATTGGCCCACACTTTTCCGAGATGCCTATGATTATGTGAGGAGGTGTGACTCATGTCAAAGGGTAGGTAACATCTCAAAATGGAAAGAAATGCCCCTCAATGTGTTTCAAGAAGTTGAGGTATTTGATTTGTGGAGAATTGATTTCATGGGACCCTTTGTCTCCTCCAATTCTAATTTGTATATCTTGCTTGTTGTTGATTATGTGTCGAAGTGGGTAGAGGAAATAGCCACAAGGACTAATGACACTATGGTGGTGTGCAAGTTCATGAAAGAGAATATCTTTTGTAGGTTTGATGTGCCATAGATGATCATAAGTGATGGAGGCACCCACTTCATGAACAAGAAATTCACTGCAATATTGAGTAAATATGCGGTCAAGCATAATGTTGGTACCACATACCACCCGCAGACGCAAGGCCAAGTGGAGTTGTCCAATAGGGAGATCAAGAAGATCTTGGAACACACGGTGGCCTCTTCCAGGAAAAATTGGAGTGCACTACTACCAGATGCACTATGGGCATATAGGACCGTGTTTAAGACACCTATAGGAACCATGCCTTTTAGGTTGGCTTACAGACGGTCTTGTCACTTTCCGGTGGAGTTAGAGCATAAGGCACACTGGGTGCTAAGGAAGCTAAACATGTACATTGATGATGCAGGGAGAAAGCAGATGCTAGAGCTCAATGAGTTGGACAAGCTAAGGATGAATGCATATGAGAACTCAAGGATCTACATGGAGTGGACAAAGCAAATACACGATCACCACATTCAATTGCAAGTTTTCAGGAAGGGTGATAGTATGCTATTGTACAATTCGAGATTGAAGTTGCATCCTGAGAAATTGAAATCCCAGTGGAGTGGACCCTTTGTGGTTGAGGAGGTGTGACCCCATGGCGCTATCATGGTGAGAGATGGTGTGAGAACATTCTTGGTGAATGGTCAAAGGCTGAAGTACTACTATGGGGAAGACTACGCAAGGAAAGTGCATGAGATCAAACTCATGGTACTAAAAGAGGAATGAGGAGCATGATTGCATCTAGCCCAAGATGTTAAATGAGGCGCTTGTTGATAGGCAACCCAACCTTGGTAGATTACATGGTTATCTCTTTAAATTTTTCGTATTCCTAGGTAGTTTTAAATAATTTAGCACTTAGTCTCTAAAAATGATACCCTAATATGTTTGTTGAGTGTATAGGTTGGGAAATAGTCGATACCATCGATTCCTGGGTCGATGGTATCAAAATTGGAATAGAATAAATTTCTACTGAAACTTCATCCCGTCGATACTATCGACGGCCTCGTCAATGGTATCGATACGGGAACATGCAAAAAATGGTCGAGAGTCGATGGTATCGACAAGTCATCGATGGTAGCAAAATGTCTAGAGATATTCAGACCAGATGTTCTCAATAATGTCGATATCATTGACGCCTTGGTCAATTGTATCGACACGTCATCAGCATTGATGGAGGGGCTATACCCCACGATGATCAAAGGAACAACCAGGCATCACTACTATCGACGCAACGTCGATAGTATCAATGGACATGTCAGTGATCTGTAGTCTTCATCGAACGGTCCACAACACCTATTCGTGGACAGTTTCGATGGTATCAACACTCTATCACTACCATCGACACATAGATGATCTGGGCCCCCACATCAAGCCATCAACATCCGTCGATTGTAGCAAGCCGCAGATTTCAACAGTCGTCGATACCATCGAGGGGCCTATCGATGGTATCAACACACCGACAACAGACCTGATTGACCCTTATAAAAAGGGAGGTAATTCTTCAATCTAACATCACATCCTCAGTGTCTATCCTCCATAACTGACCCCAAGCACCTCTGAGCACCCGGGAGCAACCGAGATCACCACCGGCGATTGTCTTCGAGCATCTTCTTCGGCTCCATAGATCTCCATCTTATCTGAGTCCCTTGACCGTCTTCTTCGAGCTCCATTCTCCTTTTTCTCTCTCACTCATTGCTCGTGCAACAATGGTGAGATCTGGAGCTTCATCATCTAGGGCTACACCACCTAACCTACCCACCCCGCAACAAGGATAAGTTCCTCGCCCGAGGCTAGTCCACCCATCAACAGAGGTAAAGAAGGTATATGAAGAAGTGTGGAAGCGTCTGATTGAGCCCACACAATATGGTGACCGGGAGCTCATCAAAGATCTGGAATTTGATGCCAATATGGCCTATGTGCTTTAGGGACAACTGCGAGGGTCCCCCATGCTCTACTGTGACCATGCAAAAGGTCATCCATTATTCAGCGGATGGCCCACATACAAGGAAATCGTCATCGAGTTTCTGGCGTCGCTCAACATCTGTGTAGTTCCCAATGAACTACAACTGATGCGGATGGAATGGAAGGAGGGGTGTGTGTCTTTCCAGCTCTACAACAAGGACTACAAGAACAAATCAGTTGTTCGAGAATCAATAAGCAATCAACGAGAATGAGCGCCTCCTCTTCGCCAACCAATAAAATATCCACAACTGATTGCATAGGATGGAGTTGCAGCAGTAACCCTTCTATGACCATTACTGGAGTCGTGATTACTTTGGAGGCTACCCACAGCCACCACTGATGCCCCCATCTAATTTTTCTTTTCAGGGGCAATTTGCTACTTGGGATCCCAGCAGCCACTAGTACCCACCACACCCACCATTGGAGCAATAAAAGGGGTATCACTGTTCCACCTCTTAAGTCTGGATTTGAACTATGAGGCCATAGTTGAGTTCAAGCTTGGGGGGGTGCTGGAACATCTTCTATCTAGTTTTTCTTTATTTTATTTCATCTTTCATTTGTTTTTGTAGTTTTCATCTTTTTTGTTAGCTTTCTTAATTTCTAGATTTACTATTTTCTAGGATCCACTATCTATCTAGTGTAATCAGTGGAGTTTAAATGTATTTTCATGTTATCTTAATGTTTTCATGTGGGGGTTTGGGAGAAAATGAATTTGAATAAAAAAATCTTTAAGAAATTTTAAGCTTGTCTTTTAAAAACTTGAGGGCATCGCTTGTGGAACTCTTTTGGTAGGTCAACTTTAAAACATTTGAACATGATTGTATATCCTTATGGTTCATGATAAGAGGATTGATATGAATGTTGAGCCTAAACTGACCAAACATTAACGTGACTCTAATTTGAAGTGAGAGAGAGAAACTCCTTGATTAATTGGTACACAAGTCAGTAAGGAGGGACATATGATTTTTTTTTAAGGTTACGTCAATTATTCTTGTGATCTGATCCACCAAAATTTCATTTGTACTCCACCATAAGAACTGGAGCACATTATTGTCATTCACTCTTTGATTGCATTCCATGTAGATAGGTCTTGCATGATAGTTATTCTTGCATGTTTTGCATGAAAAATGAAGAAAAAAAAGTATAGGGCAATATACATGCACTTTTTCCTTAAGTGCACGTCATTTAGTTGCATAATTGTCATTTTGTAGTGCATTCACATCTTTTGAGCATATCATTTTACATCATGTGTCTTATGTTCTTATAAAAATATTAAAGGCGTTTAACTTGTTCCACACCCTCCAAAAAGAATGCATCAAATGTACAAGTTATGTGAAAGGAAGGAGGCCCAACAAATATTCCATCCTTATTTATGGAAATGGGTTTTGTTAAAAAAAATTTGATTGAGAAGAAAGTATAAATGAGAGGGAGAAAGGAACATGTTCTCACCCGTATATTAAGAAGATTAAGCACATGGTGTAGTTTTCTTAGATATTCCATCTCACTTTGAGACAGAATGATAATGCATGCATCATTCCACCAAAAATGTAGCATTAGGATATTTTCATTTGCATTCGCATCATGATAGGTCATTCATTTTTGGTTTTTGCATGATCGAATATACCGTACTTACTTTTCTTCCATAGCCACCCATTCCATCCACCTGTTGCTCTAAGCGGTAGGCCACCCATGATATTCTCCTCATTCATGTATTTCAGGAAATCTACTTCCATTTAGATGGTAGTTAGGAAATGAGCAACGTACATAGGAGATCACAAGATGCACCAAGCCTGAACCTGGAGATTCTATTATCTTAACCTCCTTATTTGATAGTGTTTGTTGATCTAGGGGTAGACATTTTTTATGAATGCTTATTGTCGCCTGAAGGGTAGTTATCGTTCTGTGGTTGGTAAGGGTCGGTATGCGAAATGCAGGTGGGAATCATATTGAGGTATCAATTATGTGATTATGTTCTTTAGTTGACCCTCTCAATCATATTTTAAAGTTTTGTTACTCGAGGATAAGCAAGATTCAAGTAGAGGGGAGTTTGATGCAGTGATTTTGAGTCACATTTATAGGATGGTTTTATACTTGTTTTGTGTAATTATTTGTCATTTTGTGACTATAATAGCATGATTCATTTCCTTGTGCCTATAATCATTATATGCATCAAATTTATCTTATTTTATCTTATTCTGTATAAATTATCAAATTTCTCAGATTTGATTTGTGTTCCTCTCTTCGTTTCAGGAGCCTTGTATTCCTCGACCCGTCGATACCATTGACGGTCCGTCAATAGCATTGACAAGGCAACAACAACAAAGTCGAAAGGAGAATGAACCAGTCAATACCATCGACCCACTGTCGATGATCTTGAAAGTGCATCAGCGTGCCAAAAATCATCTCATCGATACCATCAATGGGAACAGTCATTGGTATCAAAATGCAGCCAGTTTGTCCCCAATTTCTAGCGATGAAAGCGATCTCTAAGGTGTCGATACCATCGACACCCCGTCGATGGTATCGACACTGTCAGTTTAGAGTTGTGCCCAGAGTTACCACGATTGAACGGCTGCAATCTTTTAACGGCCGTAAGTCATGCCTATACCTAAAAAAAGACGGTCAGGCCTAAGGGGACGTTCTGTTCAATTGCACGAGTCCCGGAGAAGAAAAAGCAAAGAATGGAGCCCAGAGCTATGCCCCGTACGTTTCCAGAGCCGTAGGAGTACGATTCTTTCACCAGAAGGATGCGGAACATGCATCTCACACCGAGGATCATCTGAATCTTCTCCGTCTCAGGGGTTACACCATATTTTCATTTGTTTCTCCATGTTTCCCTCTTTCTTTTCCATGTGTAATGTTGATATGAATATGCAGGGCTAATCCCCTCTATCCTTAGGACCGGGAGTAGCCCAGGGAATCATTGTATGACAATGTTATATTGATTATCATAATTTGTCTCACTTTCCCTTGATATGTTATCGTGTTTCCATTGTAATTTACTATGCTTGATCACCATAGTCGATTTCTAATACCGTTTATTACTTCTGAAGGAGAATTAGTAGTAGAAAAGGCACGATTAACACATTAATCAATAAATTCCTTAGACAAGGTAATGTATGATTAACGGTGGATACTCAAAGAAATAATTAAAGCACCTAGATCTAGGGTATAAGTTACTACTGGTGTGGAACTGACCTAGAACTAGGTAGTGAATTGTATCACGGAAGCGAGCAATTCTGACTATGGGCCATAATCAGGGAAAGAGAACGAATTATCTTAATTGTGTAGATTTGCATGTAGTGAGACCTCGCGATGAAACCAAAATCCTAAGGATTCCCGTTTAATTTGATTACACTAAACATTTAATCATCGTTTGCTTTTTCTTTCTTTTAGTTTTATTTTTTTTTCAAAATCAAACTCATTTTTCCCATCGGTCTAGCTGATCACGACCACTTAGTAGTAGTCTATTGAAATTTATGTTTCCCTGAGTTCTACTCGGGCCTCACAAGGCCTATATTACATTGATATGTGCACTTGCGTTATTCGTACGGTAAAATTATGTTAGGTCCATTTTATTTAGTCAACTCTTTAGCCATGAAGTTCAGACATGGAGAGCCTCATTATTGACTATGGAGATAGTGTACCAGAATTAGTGTCATGGGTCTACTCTAAGTCTTATACAATGAGATCGTAGCTTGTTACGATACTTCCACATGCCAAAGATCGTAGCTTGTTACGATACTTCCACATGCTTTGGCACACATCATATGGGTCCAGGACATAATAAAAATAATAGAGGATTAGTAAATGAAATAGTTTAAATATTTATTATTGTTTCCATAAATACTACCATGCTGGATAATTTACAGTTTCTAACTATCATGCTGGGATTCTTCTGTTTTTAATTCTTGTAACAATATGTATATGAGTAATCATGCTTTCTTGATGAATTTCCATACATTAATCCATTACCTCACACACTCTACCAAAATATTTTTTAGGAATGGGTCCAACTCAACTGGAGGAGTCAGAAGTTAGCTTTCATAAGGAGTATATCAGGTGAGGTATTGAGAGGAGTAAATAGTTTAATTATATGGTCTCTTAACCTTCATTTGTCTTCAAAATGGGAGAACAATATCTGAGAACAATTTTTTGATAAGATGTAATTGATTTATATTGCAACAAGAATTAGTTTCTTTCAGATGATTATGATGTAAGAGTAAAAGCAAGTTGTGAAATTTGATGTTTATCCTTAAGTAGATGTTGTATTTTAATTTAAAATGATATTTCATTAGTTCAATTAATTTAAAGAAAGATAAAGTACTATTATTTTCAATTACTGATTAGAAGTGAATGGTTAGTCTAATCCCTTTTTAGTGGGTTAATAGTCAGTGGGTTTGAATCATGTCATCATATATGGTTAACATGCTAAGAAAATATAAAGAACATGATAAAGGAGATAATCAAGCCAGATGCACCAATATAAAGTAGTAAGTACAAGGAAAATTAACTGAAGCAAGTTGCTCGAATAACAACTAATAAAAAAACATGAAACCAAGTGCTTGAGTAGCTGGAATCATCTTTTTAAATAAAAAGTTAAATCCATCAAAAGAAAACTTCTCAAATAATAATTGTATAATTAGAGATAGTGAACTACCACCAACTGTCCTTCGACATTACTTTTATGAAAGAAAATTTAAAGAATCACCAAAAGCAGGCATGTTGAGTAGAAGTTGCACACTCTAAAATATGACAATTTTTACGACCTAGTTGGTTTTAGGATTAGTCCATCTGACACTATGAAAAGAGAGACTGATTGAACTGATTTAAAATAATTAAATAGTGTGGTTCGAAGTTGAAAACCATCCATGTCCCTCTTAGTTATGGTAATGAGTTCCCATGACAATCAAATGCTAAAATATTACCATAATCATGATCTAAGAGTCAGTGATGGTAAGTGATTTTGGATGCATAAATAAAAGATACAAACAAGTTTGAAAGTATAAGAAGATATAGACATAGAGTTGGAAAAAGAGTCTATATTAATGTCTTTAGCAATGACAAAAAGGAAAAGCTTACGTAGGTAGACATAAAGGTGGGAAATTTTGGTAGTGGTTGTCTCTTGTTGGAATATGTTTCATATGTATTACTAATCAAGCCCTTCTATTTACATCAGGGACTAGATAAAAAAGCTCCAAGTATTCATCTAGATAGAGCTATAAAAAGAGCATATTGATCTACTTAATACTAGGAAAGTGCATGTGCTAAATTTTTAGGTTGCACTTGATATATTATCTCATATTTCTAGAATAGAACTAACAAATCTGAAGCCAACAACTCTAATAGTTTTTGTTACTATATTTTTAAAAAATTATTATAAGAAATTATTAAAAGTGAAATGTTTGAATAGCAATTTTATTTTCTAAGATATAGTTACATGTATGTGTCTTGTCTCATGATTACACACACTTGCGCACCATGCTAGGCATGCCCACGCTTGGTCGATCAAACTTTTCATATGTGTTGCTTGTGAAAAGCACCTAAGACTTCATATTTGATTGAGGGGTTTGATTTATATATAAATATATATACATATCCAGTCACCATATATTTATAATATGTATTATATACATATTATAACCACAAATGAAATATGTAATCATAAAATATGAGTGATGGTTATGGCCATACTAATGCAATTTATTGGAGCCACATAGAATTCCTATCCACCTAATGTCAAAAATTACATGTTGCAAATGTAGAAAAAAATTGCTATGATAAAAACAATGTTGTCGGTTGATTGGACTCTTCCAGTCAATCGACTCATCCGCCTATTGATTTATTGACCTCCATCAGTTGGTTGACTAAATGTTGGCTCAAGAGTCTTTCTAGACTCCTCCAATCAATTCATTCTCTCCTTCGATCTCTAGCCTCTTTGGTCCTCCAGTCGATTGAAACAACTCCTAGTTCATTTCTCACCTGGTACAGAATGACTTCTTCTTTCATTGAAAAATAATAATTAAAACTATCCTATTATGTATTATATTATAAAATGTTGAGATCTTGAGTTTCATTTGATTGGAGTATAGGGAGGTAAGCATTAACTTATATATGGAGAAATAGAGAGAGAGAGAGGCTTTGTATGAAAATTTTGAAAGAGTAGAAAATAAATCATTCAACCCTACACACATATTCTGGGGGTAGGCCAAAACCACACTTACATCAACCATCAAAATTAATTTTAGGTTGACACGTATAAAGTGCATATATAGTATATCATATATATAGGATCTACTAGGACATTCCCCAATGTATGTGTTATATAATCAGATATGCAAATTATTTGCATCACATGTAATAAAATAAATGATAAAACCAAAAATGGATCATACCGATAAAACCCCAAAACATGGTAAATTGATGTGTCTCTAATATAATTGTGGGGATTGGCTTCAGATATGGCAGTGGACATTTTTTTGTTATATTTACTATATTCTAGTTGATCACATCAATAACTAGGAATTAGAAAGAAGGTTGTGGCATATACCTTGTCTTGGAGCAAGTCCAACGACAATCCTCACAGAGTCGTGCTTCTTCTTCAAGCATCACACAAACGATCGATGACGGTGGCCTCCTGGTGTAGCACCATTGATGGAGGTTGACGACGTTCTCCTAGCATGGTGGCAATGACCTTCGTGCCTCTATGTAGTCTATGTGGACCATCGGTAACTCCTATTATTCTATTAAAATTGAAGAAAAAGAGTTGTCCCTAATGTTGTCAATGTGTTATCATCAACTTTTCTCCCCTTCGATCATCTCTCCTTTTTATGGGTAAGATGCCTCTAGCTCTCACATTACCACAATGTTGAGATTAGGAGGCTTCTCTTGAGATCCTTGGCCACCCCTCCCCCCTTTATATAAGAGTGGATAAGTCAGGATTTCCACAAATTAGGGGACACGAGGAGATGAATTTCATGAATTTTTTACTGTTGAGAGTCATGAGTCAGTGTAGTGGGCTCCCAATTAGTCATCTGACACCCCAGTCAGTCGATTGAAACATCCAATCGGTTGATTGGAATGTTTTCCTATTTGCAAACATATTGGCCTTTGATGCGACGATTAATGCATAACATGACGTCAACATCAATCCTTGATCTAGTCTTATTGATTGTCCATTCATTCGACTGGATTTCTCAGTCAATTGAATGGACACTCCATTAAATCAATCAACATTCACATTCAGTTGAATGGATGTTCCACTCAGCCAACTATCAGCCGATGTTATTTATGTTGATTACCTAAACACTTTAGTAACCAAATCAAACCTTATTCATGAGTAAACTCCTACTCCAAGTGCATCCTATGTGTGTGACCCTATAGGTCCCAAATTACATTGATAGTGAATGTCCATAACTAGATTATGATATCACAAACAATGAGTGGTATTTAGTAACACATCATTTCCACCCAAGTAATTAGAAAGCTGGAGAACAACTTCAACCAACAATCCATGATCAGTGTTACTATGATCGTATAGTTTATTTGTTTATAATATCTAGATTGAACTCAAGGTATGGAATCATCATTCTCTTAATATTCAGTCCATGTTCCTTATACTAGAGAAGACTGTATGAGATGCATGTGAGCTCGCATATCACATATCGAGTCACATGAGTATGGCCATATGTTTCAGTCTCTCTTATCAAGTGGTCATGATATCAAATCCTATAGGAGGGACAATTCCTATCGACATCACTCAAAGTCAATCCCCATGTGTCAAAATATACTCAAGAACCACCTTTAAGGAAATCCTTATTCAAGGTCATGCTAAATGGTGCCCAGGTTCATTGAATGACATGCGATGGGTGTAGTGACTTCAGGTCTAAGAACCACTATCATGTTGATAATAGATTGTGACTACCATTCCATGGTCTCCATGTATCACTCTCAAGGCAGGTCTATCTGACACACTATTATGTAACAAGTACCTATGTGTTTGACTTGATATCCTATATCATGACTAATGGGACTTTGTCATCAGTCAACACACATTCTAGTCTTATGTATTACTTTCATCTAATTTTTTTCCACAGTGATATCCGACTAGGGACATAATAAGAATGTATGTACTCTTATCAAACATGCGATCTCATTGTTTAGGTCCATAACTTGAAGACATATGTCATTGAGTAACATCATTCTTTAGACACGTATTGTGTTTGTGTCATCACTCATGATTGAGAGAACCACAATTGACAAAGTTACCTTATTATTGTCAAATCCAGTATATGATGCCCTATTACAATCAACATATGATTGTCTCTCAGGGCATAAATACCTATAGTATTCATGTTATTCTACATCTTTAGAATATATAAGGATTTCATCTATAAACAACATAATAACTTGATCTAGATACGACCCAAAAACTCCATTTGTCATTTCTATAAAAGTTGTAGGGAAATTTGCTTGTTGAATAGATGTAACTAAAACTCATAATGTCCATATCTTGTTCTAAAGGCTAAGTTAGGTACATGTGATGTCGTTGTTCGCAATTGATGATAATCTGATTGAGATCTATTTTAAAAAGTACTATTACTCCATGCAAGTGATCAAGTACACAATTAATTCTAGGAAAGAGATGTTTTTTCTTGATGGTTATCTTATTCAACTACCAATAATCTATGCACAATCACATAGTTCCATCCTTGAAACAAAAAGCACTGGAGCTCCCCAATGTGATGTACTAAGATGATTGAAATCCTTATCTAGTGACTCTTTAACTGAGTCTTTAATTCCTTTAACTCTTTAGGTGTCATTCTATATACTAGTAGTCCTATTGGGTGACTACCATGTAGAATTTATACCCCAAAGTCAACACCTCTCTTAGGAGGTAAACCTGGTAACACGTCAAGAAAATTGGGATCTCACATGCTATGTGAACACCATATATATTAACTTTTCTTTCTCTGCCTTTGTATCTATCACATGTGGTAAATAGGCCACACACCCTTTTCTCATCATCTTGTCATACACATCAGATGATATTATGCATATGGCAAACACTTTTCTATCTCCAGTAAAGACATAGAAAAAACCACCTTGTTGAAAGATAGCATCTTTCTTCCTACAATCTAGTTGGCAATAGTATGTCTCAAGGTATACATACCCAAGTTTATTTGAAAAGAATTAATGTCTACATCCATAAGGTTAACCTCTATGGTATACCCATTGAAACACAAGAGACATTCATGACATACATCTATCAAAATTGTTGGTTCACCTAAGATTATTCTTAAAAACAATTCATGAGATGAATCACAAGTTTAAAGACTCAATTCCCCTAACTAATGATCTTTGTATACAAGAATGTTTTACACCAGGATCAATCAATATTGGAACTAAAACATTGTAAAAGAGAACCTTCCCACATGTAACAACTTTGGGAGCGGCTAGTCTTCTAGTTGGGTCATAGAGACGAAGTGTTTTCTAGATCTTCTTCTTCCATGGTGTCCTCATTGTCCACTGGTGCTACTAAGCACTCCCCATCTAGAGCCTAAACCCACTATAGAACTTGCTCATATAGCTACATCCTACCTTTATGGAGTTTGAAACTGGTACTGTGAGCTCTGTGCTAGTGTGATTTGAAGCTTTGGACTATCTCTCTTAAAATATCTTATATGTACACAATAATGGCATCCTTTAAATTCAATTCCCCAACATTGAGCAGAGTGTGCCCTACTACAATTGTGACAGCTACATCATATCTCTGTAGACATGTGACTGATGATAATGACCATGAAGGCCTTGATGAAGGTGGTGACCTAGGTGGCATATTTCATCTTCTAGGACTAGATATTCCCCTACAATTAGAAGATACAACATCACTTGACCCATACCCTTGCCTTCCAAAACAACCACGACCTCGTCCTATTTTAGAAAAAGAATGTACCACCTACTCTATTTCCACCACTACTCTATCCTCCTCTACCAAATCACTAGATCTTTTTCTATCCTCATCATGTTAATCAACATTAGTTGACTCTTCAATATGTCTTGCTAGCTCCATAAACTCTCCAACATTTTCTCTATTCCTTTGGCCAACTACTGATATAGTGTCTAATTTTTTGTCTAAAACCTACTTGAAATCTTGTATACATCTCTATATCATCTGGTACAAGTAGTAGCTATAAGTTAACCAATCTTGAATAATATGCTTCATACTCACCAACTGTCATGTTGTCCTATATTATGCTCTCCAATTGTCTAATTAAATCACTCCATAAGGTAGGATGAAAATGCCTCAGGTGAAATACATCTCAAAAGTCATTTCATGTCATCGATGTATCTATTCTCTTATCTTCTATTCCACGTCACCATGACTCAAGATCTCCTATAAGAATATTGGTATTATGATTAATCTTCTTGTCCTCTAACAAATCCATTAAGCAAAAACATTTTCCAACTGTTGGAGCCACCATCTACCAGAACTAGGTTTCTTGTTCTACAAAACTCAATTTCATCAACCTTCTTCACCAGCTCATAAGATCTCGTCAGATTTTTGCTAGAAGATGAAGCCCTCTAAACCATCTTATATTTTTCTTTTGTTTCTAAAAAGATACAATTCATCTTGAGTACCTCATCTTTATTTCCTCCATCATGAAATATTATTCGAAGGTTATGGCCATTATGGTTCTCATCTTGTTCTTCACCATCACCACATCCTCTTCCTATCATCTACATCCATAACAGAACATATTAGTTAGAAAGTTGATTTTAAAGAGGAAAACATCCTAACTTGTCAGCCTTTTTTCACCTCTATTACAAACCTAAGATCTAATACCAAGAGTTTGATGCTAACCAAACCCACTAACATGGTTTAATCCCATGAAAGGGGGATTAAATTAACCATTTTTACCCAGTAAATGAAAAAAATCTTAATTTTTTATTTCAATTAATAAAACTAATTATACATAATGTCAACTTACAACATAACATCTTATTTAAGCATAATAATCCAATGTTCAAAATTGAGTTTTACTCTTACATCATAATTAACTAAAAGAAACTAGTTCTTGTTTTAATATACATTAATCACATCTTATTAAAAAAACTACTCTCAATCCTCACTCTCAGATTTCTAAGACAGAGGAAGGATAAGATGTCATCTAAATAAACTAGATACTCCTCTTAAGACCTCAGCCGATCTACTCCTGATGGAAGTTAACGTCTGACTCCTATTGTTGTGTTGGACATGTTCTTGAAAAATATTTTAATAGACTGTGTGAGCTACTTGCTCAGTGTGTGGAAAGTCTCCAAGAAACCATGATAATTCATATGCACATTGTTAATAGAATTAAATATATAATAATACAAGCATGGTAGTTAGAAATTATGAACCATCCAACATGGTAGTATATATGATAATAACTATAATAAATATATATAATCTATACACTAATCCATATATTCCTTTTATTATCTTGTGGGCTCACATGAAATGTACCATAGTTTGTGGTGTATAGCAAAAAGCTACAATCTAACCTTATAAGATATAAAATAGACCAATGACTCTAAGTCTACTAAACTAGCTCCCCAGTTTGCAACAAGGCTCACTACATTTGGTCTTGGCAGCTAAACAACTTGACTACTCCTCTAAATTTGGATACTCAGGTTGAAAGTCAAAGCACTTGGCTTAACTACCTGCATCAAAGGTTCCACAAAGGTTGTCCTACTATAAAGAAACTAAACTAACTAAAGTGCACTAGGTATCACTAAAATCTTCAATTAATGTTGGGTACCTTAATAATTTAAAGAAACCATCCACATTGGTCTTAGTCCCTCATAACTCTTTTGTACACTCCTGCTACCCCATCCTGGACTCTTCTAGTCAGTAGGCATGTTTCCTCCTTCATGGTGCAAACCTCTATGATGGATTATACGGTGTTTAGGACTTCTAATATCTACTTTATTCTTTATTTTATTGATACATTTACTATTATGCAATCCTTATCTTAACTCTGTACTTAGGGCTTCTATTTTCACTTTCTCCACATTGAAATTAAAAAATTACTAGAAGTAATAAAGTGATATACTTGAACTGATAACTTGAGTATATTGATAATTATTAAAATGAACTATTATTTGACTTCATATGTATATAAATATAAACAATCATTGACAAGATCACATATTCATCATATGATTTGATATTTTACAAATTAGGTCAAAATCAGGGTTCTGGTGCCACTAGTCCTACCATTATCATTCATGAAAACTTCATAGCAAATGATTCTAGAGTGGAAAACATATATATGACATCACCAATGTACTAAAATAATTAATAAGTCAACTAAAATATCATGTTTTACTCAATAAATAAAAAACAAATAAATTTTTATTGAAGACAATACATGTCGCTTTTAATTTTTGGCTTAATTTATGTAAAGTCAATGTTTAAGGGTGATTTTTCACTCAACTAAATCCAATCCTAGTTCACAAATATTTTATTAGATCTAGATAGACTCAGATTTTAGTATACATAGCTTAGATTTGAGATCCAACCCTAAAAACATCATCCTAAACAATCTAACATGGTTCAACAAATGCAATCAATGTCTTCAACTTGGATCTAAGGAGAAACTATTGAATTCTCAAGTTCTTCTTGTTCTTCCCTAAGATCACCCTAGAAATTTCCTTTGTGCTCACCTCTTTTGTAGTTTAGGGCTCAAGTTGTGTGTAAAATCAATATATGATTCCAAATAAATAAATTTCATCAGATTCTGATGTTATAACAAAATTCATGGTTGTTTTCATGATTGGTTGTGCTAGAAAGTGGCAAAACTTAGAACCATAAGTTGTGAGTTTATCAAACCATAGGTTGTTGAGTTTTTCGAACAATCAATTATTGGATAACCAACCATCGAATGTTGAATTTTCTTGCACCATCATTGATATGTTTGTCAAACCATTCATTGTTGATTCTATTGAACCATTGGTTGTGAGTTTGTCAAACTATTGGTTCTTGAGTTTGTGGAACCATCAGTTTGTGAGTCTATCAAATTATCAGTTGTTAAGTGTGTTAAAACATCAGTTGATGAACCAAAGGTATTTCTATTTGGAAACTAAAAGTACCATAAACATATCATTTAAACAAAAATCCAATTCTTTTTTTCAATTGGATTCATTATGGAGTTTTCTACAATTTTGCAGTCAAAATTTGAAAAAACTCTCAAATAATAATTTCATTATAAAATAAATTTTTAATGTTCTTAAATCTTTTTCTACCAACATTTGTGTATTATTACATAATTGAATATGGTCTTAACCTTAATGTATACTCAACATGTATATTTTTTAACTTATCAAAGAACACATTTAAGCTAAAATAAAACTTATATTAATAATTTAATGATATAGCATATTAATAAAGGTGTAATTAACACTTAGATTATCTTAAATCTTTAAATTGCTAGTAAAGCAAGGTATGGATTGTGATGTTTGATATTTTGCATCTAGCGGAATATCCCCATGATTATAAACATGGTGGTATATTACTGACATGTGTTTACGGTGCGTCATACGCAAGTGAACGTATCAAAGTAATATAGGCCTTTTTAGGCCTGAGTCGAACACAGGGAAATGGTCTCCAGAATACTACTACTAACTATGATCTAATTAGCTAAGCCGATAAAAGTGAATTGGTTTGATTGAATAGAAACAATTGTAGAAAGAAAACAAGCTTAAAGATTAAGTTACTCAGATTAAAGGGAATTCCTCAGGACAATGGTTTCACCACAAATAACATTACAATTTACTCCACACACTAATATATATTACCCCTATCCCTGGATAAAGAGCATGTATCTAGAACTACCCACTCCCGTAGTGTAGTTTACTACCTATTCTAATGCCAATACCATTTCCATAGTAATTAGTTGATTAGTTAGGTGCTTTATGATTAATATCTGGGTTTCTTCTCCCGTTTATTTTCCACCTTTACCAAGGGGTGCAATAAATGGTTAAATCTATGCTTTTCCAACCCTTAACCTCTCTCCCGAAATGATTAAGGGTCTGATAATCTATCTATGGTGATCAAGAACAAACATATTAAGACAATTTCATATATTTATATCCAGAAAATAGGGATAAAGATGATATTAATGAAAGGAAATCAATTACGATGCATATTCGGGCTACTCCCAGATCCTAAGGAATTAAGGGGTTTAGCCTTTCATGGTTTTCATTGATAAATATATGGTTGAGATAGATACAAAATGTGAGAAACATTAGAAAAAATAAAGTAACCCCTAAATAATAGTTGATCTGGATGATCCCCTACATCGTGTGTGCAATATGTTATCTTTCTGCTACATATTCGTCTTTCGGAGGTGCTTGGATCATCCCAGGTGAAGCCTTCAATTCCTTTCTATTCTCTCCTCTCTCTCTCTCTCTGATGTCATTTAGTGAAAAATGGGTGCCTCCCCTAGTCTGGTCGAATCCCCCCAAGTCATAAGAATCACTTAGGTATGAAATGATGCAACTGTTGGATTAGAGTTCTATCTTCAGATTGCATGATTAGGCAGACTCTGTAGTATCAAATGGAAAGTCAGTAGTACTTAATTTCTAGGGCAGCCATGATTCATCACAATGTTGGTCATATCAGCTTGTCTCGATAGCACTGAGTCTTTAGGTCATTCGAGCACTACTTCCATGATGCCATCTCGATAGTACTGAGATAGTGAACTCAATAGTACTGACTTTTCTCGATTCATTCTTGCACTTTACTAATGAGGTTTCAGTACTGCCAACTTTGAGTGTTGGTAGTATTGAGTCTGGGTGAGTCTTCTGATCTCGTACTGATGTGAAGTTGGTACCATTGACTTTTGGTGTCAGTAATACCAAGTCCGTGAGGCTTGATTGTACCTGAAATTGCACAAGAACTTGGATAAGTACTCGATACGAATATTAAACCATTTTAAATAGTAAAAATTATATAATTTGATGCATTTAGATAGAACAGGCCATTGATAGCATTTTATGCATAATTAATCAAATAAATGATAAATCAACACATAAAATCAAGGATAATATGCCTATGAAAATGACTAAAAACCCATGCATCAAACTCCCCTAAGATTAAATGTTGGTCATCCTTGAGAAACACTGTCTTAGATCTATTTGATGTACATAAGCAAAAGGACATAACACATGAACTCTTTTCTTAATCATGTCCACCAAACACTCCCTAAATCGGCCCTCAATGACCACTGAACCGATAACTGCTATGAAGCAACCAAAATTTTCCATAGAAGATGTCAACCTTTTGATCAATGAACACTATGAAGCAAGTAGTTAATATCAAAATAATTCAGGCATTCTCTTGGCGCACTATGTGATTTCCTATTCTTAATTGCTCTCTCCTAACTACCAACTAATTGGAAGCAGATCTCCTTATAAGAATGGTTGAGGAGATAAATCATTTGAGTGGCCTACCAATGAGAGAAATTAATGATATGATATAGGTGGAAATTGAAGAATCACAAGTAAATCCAACTTATTTATGCAAAAATAATGATGAACTACATGAGTGAAAAGAATGTCATGCATGAATCCTAATGTCTACTATCTCTTTTTTTTCTTTCTTTTTAACACATGATCCATGTGTGAAGATATCTCATAAAAAAATGAGACTGTAAAAAAAACAAATCCATCATGTGGATTATTCACCTCTTCAAGAAGACTCAAGGCCATACTTTCTCCCTAAGAAATTTGATATTGTTTTTTTCTCCAGCCCATATTTTTTCTTATCTTCAGCATCATTGGGTTTATGCTCGGGATTTCCGTTCATTTTTTTTTCTTCCTTTTTTTTGATGTGGAGGTATGTCCCTACTTCAATCTTCATAAATAGAGACTACAATCCACATGAAAAAAAAAATGAGTGCAATGAAATGTATGTAATCTACATGCAAATGCTATGCAACTAAGATGGTATGCACTAAAGTTGTTCGTGCATACAAATGAAAATTTTTCTTCTTCTTTTTTATCGAATGCAAGCATGAATAAGCTAATCTATCATGTCACCTATTATGCCATGCCATGCAATCAAAAGAAATAACTTGGAGTACTCATTCATCTTGAGGTGGCGAGTCAAAATTTGATGAAAGAGATGGATGGAATGACATAACTTAGAGACAATGACTTTCATATGATTAGGATATGTCCCTCTTTAATGACCTATGCAAAGTGTAATCTTAAGGTATCTTTCTTATATTTATATTTAAGATCTCATTAAAGTTTTGATCAACTTAGGCTCACCAACATCATCATTCACATTCCCAGTTGATTTAGATGTGCATTCATATCCTATGTCCTAAAGCTGACTTAACCAAACACTTCCTCACATGGTGTTGCAATAAGAGTTTTTTCACAAAATTAAGCTAAAAAGAGATGACCATAACCATGCAAGGAAACCTATGAGTACAACCATGCATTTACTTCTCTACCATTACACTAGATAGGTGTGGATCCTAACATTGCATAAATCAAAATAAAAATAAAGCAACTAAGATAAAAATGCAATAAAAAGCTAAGATATATGGTTGTTCCAGCACCCCCCAAGCTTGAATAGGATTGTGTCCACATAGTCAATACTTGCACTTAAGATGTGGAACAGTGGTATCATTTCTCAGAATGGAGGAGGTAATGGATGTGGCATGTTGGGGTCATTGGGAGGAAACATTCCCTGAAAAGATAGATCTGATAACCACATTTGCGGTGGTTGCAGGTACCCTCCAAAGTACCCCTGGTTCCAGTAGTGTTCGAAGAATGGCTATTGATATTGCTTCATCTGCTGTAGACACATGTGAACATTCTTAGTGATATTCATAATCATATTATGTTTCATAAGCAACAATTGGTATCTAGCAAGACATCATTGCTACCCAAGTAGTTTTAGAAGTTGGAGAACAACTTAACATGTCATATGTGATTGGTGTTATAGTAAATGTATAGTTCCTTTGTCTCTGATATCTGGATTGAACTCGAGGAATGGAATCGTCATCGTCTTCAAAATTTTATCCATCTTGCATGAACTAGAGCATACTGGTTGGGATATGTGTAAGATTAATATCATATAATGACTCACATCAGCATGGCCATTCATTTCTCAGTCTCACTTATCAAGTGTCCAGGATATCAAACTCCTATGGAAGGGACAAATCTCATCTACATCACTCACAGTCATACCCATATGTCATAGTGCACCTAATGACTACCTTTCTAGAAACCCTTATTCAGGATCACAATGGATGATGTCAAAAAAAGAACATTGAATGACATGTAATGAGTGTAGTGACTTCAGGTCCAAGAACCATAATCACCACCATCACTATGAGAAATTACTTTGACTACCAGTCATGGTATCCATGTGTCACTCTTATGGTGGGTCTGTCTGATACACTATTCTCTAACAAGTATCTATGTGCTTGGTTTGATATCACATATCATGACTATTGAGATTTTGTCATCAACTAACACACACTCTAGTCTTAAATGTTATTGTTGTCTATTACCCTTCCACAATAACATTTGACTAGGGACATAAGAAGAATGCATATAATCTTGACAAATGTATGATCTCAACATTCAAGTCATCAACCTGAAGACATGTCATTGAGTAATATCATTCTTTAGACATGTATTATGTTACATCATTATCTCATAACTAAATAGCAGAATAAATTGGAAGATTGCCTTTATTATTATTCAATTCATTTACAAGATATGCCATTACAATCATCATGTGACTGTCTCTCTGGGCATACATACCAACACCTACATGATGAAGTTCATATTACAAATGTTGATGCAAAGATTGATCAAATCTCTTTTGACTCCTACAAATTAAGTTCTTAGAGAAATTACTTTCACTAAAAAAAAAAATTTAGGAAGGTTGTTCTTAGTGAGGAATGTCTGATTAGACAAAATTATAGCATTCAATGGCCTTGATAAGGTGATCCAAATATCAAATGTTTCTATGCTCTATGAATACAAGACGAATATGTAACCATATCAAAGGTCTTATTATTGATGGAAATCTCTCCCATGATATATATTCTATCAAACATCATATTATAGATTTATATTTCATTTATTTAATAATTCAAATATAGGTTATGTTTGAATGGGTGAATGACACAGGCCTACTCCAGCGGATTCCCAAAAAAAATCATTTAATTTCACAAGTTACACAAGGTGCTCTAATCCTTGGATGGGGGTGCATGGATCCCAGAACCCCAACTCTGACCTTCGCCTTCAACCTCTGCAAAACGGAAGCTTGAACCGTAGTTGAAGGTTGTCCCATTTCATGGCGAGAGCACCCAGGGGATCGTGAGGTAGGCACATACCCTCTTTCCATCTTTATCATGGAACTCATCAAGGTACTCTTCTACCTTTTCTATGATCTAAATGTTTTGGTTTCTGCCATTAAGATCGAACCATAGGACCTTACCCCAGAACCATTTTGACTCGTCTAAGATATCCCCTGAGGCTAAAAAAGTTCATCTGAGGTGAAGAAACTCCCATTTGATGCCATTATGCCTTAAGGTCGAGAGTCAACACCCGAGTTGACCTCACCATGGATGAAAAAATGGCGGGTGTGCACACCAAAGGGGGTGGTCAATCCCTCTAGTGTTTTTACCCCCATGCCCTGACTCGTGTGATCAGCTCTGATCATTACGAAGGGGCACAATGGTCTTTTAGCCCTCTCTTGGAGCCTAGACCATGTGGCGCTAGGCATTGATTAGATGAAATACTATTGTTTAGAGGCGGTCCACATGGCCTATGGGGATAAAGGATTAATTAATGGCATGGCTTATTTTGATTGGCCCATCTGTATTTAATTTGTAATAGTCATAATAATTATTGGGAAAACTAGATGAACACAAATAATATGTGAACCGTACTCCAAAAATATGAGGAATTCAATAAAGATATGGTCAAGACCTAGATTTACCTCTTGTTCAAAAAGTATCCAAAGTTGTTATCTTTAATGTGTTAAATGAATAAAAACCCTAATTTGTAGGTTTTGATGATTTTAACATGTTCAATTGATCTTAATAATAAAATATTTGTCTTTTGGATAAAATGAATAACTTGAATCTAATTTGAGGTTAATAACTCATTAAATGATGAATTAGGGTTTCTTGAGATTAAAAGTGCAAGTAATAACAAGATTAGGGTTTGTAAACCAAAGAGGCATGAAATATGGTAATTAAAGTTTAGGAAGTTGAAACCCTAACCTATACCCTAAGTTGGTCTTGATGATGGATCTTGGATAAATCAGTGGCACATGGGTATTATGCTACAATTTTTGGATAGTCGCTTGATTTATTGATCTTCTTGATTGTTTGCTTGAACATGAAGTTACTTCTGAGACAGGTATGTGGTTACGTCGAAGAATAACTGCTTTAGTTTCTCATGGCTTTCTTAGAGTTTTTCTACATGGATTGTCAATACATGCTTGCTTGTTCATTTATTTCATGCAATCTATAAAGTCACTATGGATATCACATTATATGGACACAACTAGCTTGATCCTAATCCTCCTTTGGATATATGATATATATGGAAAATGATGATTAAGCCCATGGGTTAGAGGATCATCACAGGTCATTTTCCTAAATAGGGGAAGATATCAAAGATCATCTTCCTAAATAGAGGAAGACATCATAGGTCATCAGCATGAATAGGGGAAGACTAATACGGAACCAAGAAGGTGGACTATGTCTACTACGTGGACAATACCCCAAAGGGGTTTCACAAAGGTTGGATAGACCAGGGTTGGGTAGTCATGATTAAAATGTTAACTTTGATTTTTTACACAATAATTTTTTTGCCTATGTTGTTATGACTAGATGTGAACTTTTGTTTCCCCAACATACCAGTGTAACTTGTTATACTGATTGAGTTTTGATTTCTCAGCATTTTACGATAATCTGGTATTATTGTTGCAAGCACAAAGGAAAATGGAAATCCAAAGAAGAAGGTGCCAAACGAAGAAGAATTAATGTAATTCTAGAGGATTAATTTAGTTAGTTTTATTTCATGTTGCAAACTCAAGAAAATAATATCATGTGATTCCTTTACGGAAAGTTTACCTTGTACAAACTCCTTTTTAGTTTAGTGAAAATTTATTAATTGTTTATGATTGTTTGATAAACCTCAATCCTATAAATGTAGTAATGGATCTCATCTTTTTGGCCTTCCTTAATTGGAGATTGCTGAAAAATGAGGAAGATACAAATTAACTTGGAATTGGAGTTCTTTCATGAATATAGTTTAAATTTGATTACTAAAGATCTAGGTATTCAGTTTAATCTACATTAGTTGGATGTCGACTGACTGAACTGTGAACTGACTGGTTCAAGTGTTGAATTGATCATTTCAGTGTGTCGAGTCAATTAAACCAATATTGGCAATCTGGCCCATGAACTGACCAGTTTCGAAAGTGAACCGATCAGCTCAGGTCCATGAACCAACTGATTCAGGTTATGAACCAACCATTTGGTGGATTAGTACAATTGTTCAAGGATAAGTATTGATGTCATGTTGTGCATTAAATCGAATATTAATTGCTAATACAATTATCATTAGGAAACATGATGAAATGAATGGTTCAAGGTTGAACCAATCTAATAACATGACAACCAATGGGTTCACTAGTGAATCAACCATTTCACTCACAGTATATTCATGAAATTTTGTCCCCTTTGACTCCCACACATATTGGGAACCCTGACCCTCCTATAAATAGAGGGGTATTGAGGGATTCTCAAATACATCAATTAGCTATGGTAATTGTTGTCTTCTCTGGTTGTGTTGCCTGAGAGAACCCTAGCAAGTCCTACGCAATAAAGGGAGGGAAAGAAAGTGAGAACAATTTTGGGAAACCAAGTTGGTGCTAGTAAACCAACTAGAAGGGACAACTCCTTCTTGTCTATTCTTATAGAACAATAGGAATTCTCGGTAGTTCATGTGGAGTACTATAGAGGTGATGAGGTTTTTTCCTACTGCTAGGAGGACAAGGTCAAGTTGTTGTCCATGGTGGTTGACCAGGAGATGTTACAGACATTGTCCAGGTGCGACTAAAGAAAGGCGTGCACTATTGTGAGACAATCGTCGTTGGACTTGCTCTAGGACCAAGTATAACCTCACAAACTATCCTTCCTAGTTATTGACATGATCATCTTCTAAAGGGGAATATGGTAGTTAAATTTTTATTTCCTCTACCTACTCTGTAGCCAAATTTCCCTACAATATTTTCTATGCTTTTAGGGCTTAGAGGAGGGTGGTGCTTGGCTATCTACAACTGGTGGTGAAGAAGGAGGAGTCTCCATTGAGATCTATGGTGTTTTACTCCTCTTCTCCTTATTTTCTTATTTCTTTGAATATGTGAAGCTAAGTTTATTTTTGGGTTGTTTGGGGGGAATAATATGGAACTATAGTTCCATATTGGAAAATGTTAGTGCACCAACATCTAATTCCATTGACTAATGCTATTTTTTCACTATTCTCTTTGCTACCTCTTGCTATGGTTTTTTGAGCTATGGAACCACATAATATATGGACAAAATGTGTGTTTTGGGGCTTATTGGTGGAGAAACTATTAAGTTCCATAGTAGAACCTTAACTTGCTTTACCGCTTCCCCTTTGTCAATCGATTCCCCTAGTCCTAGGTGAGAGATCTAAGTGACTAAGTGTGTTCTTCCATATGCACTTAGTCAAATGGCTTGCTTAGTGCTTATCTGGATCTAGTGGAAGGTGAAATACATGTCACATGTATTCTACACCATCCCTTGCCCCGAATTTTATTAGGATAAGTCCACCTAGAAACCAAGATGTGGATAATCTATATCAATACACACTTATTCCTTAGTCAATATTGCCTCATAATGTTAGATGGTAGGTTGATAGTTCCCCTATACACCCCCATATCATCCATGTCCAACTAATAAACTATGCTACATATTCTATGCATATCCTTGTTGTTTCATTTGATAGCTACTTGTTGGATGTATGTGCATGAATAGCACCCTCTATGGTTGATTGATGCATATCCCTCAAAAATCCCACTACCCAATCTTCCTGCTTAAGCCATAATATGTTTCTTGCTAATTAGTTCTATCTTGCTTGTTTAGTTTCATTACTTCCCTTGATCATGTTAATTAGTTATTACTAGAGTAAGCAATACTTGCTTAGTTGCTTATGTTAAATTTGCTTAGTTAATTGTCTATTGTAGTTATTGATTGCTTCCTTAGTGTATTTGTTATCCTAGTTTAGTTAATTGCACCTGATTTCCCTTTTGATAGTGATAAGTTTAACTTAATTTAGTTGTCCTTATTTCCTAGTTGAATAACATTAATAGTGTATGGCTAACTTATATTTGATCACTGTTTTCCTTACAATCTTCTTCACCTTTGGATAATTAAAAAACCCTCCAATTAAACCTTGAAAACCCTATCCTCCACTCTAGAAACCAAGAGAATCAATCCTAGTTGGTGTTTCTCCTCACTCCCCATGGGCCCAACCCTGAGCTTGACAATTCTTCATGTACTACATTTAGATCTTATCTGCTTGCAAATAATTTTTGTGTTGGAGTTTGATTAGTAAGGTAACATATATTTTAAGTATGGTGTACATGCATCAAGATTTTTAGCACCCATTCAAGGGAGATATTTCAAGACTTAGATAGTTGTTTGTTTTTTACTTTTTCTAGTAGCCTTCATAATTGATATTCTTTATTCTTTATTATACTTTTGCATTTGTGATTCCTAAATTCTATCTATTTGCCTACTTGTGCCTTGTGCCCTTTAAAATGCATGTTTGAATGCTACTCTTCATCCATTCATTCTTTTATTGAGTACCTAGAGTAGCGAGAAGTAGGTGTAGGAACCAGTGCATAATTCAAGTAGAAGAGAAATAATTTGTGTTACATGAGGAAAAAGAAATGCACCAAGGTGGCCCACCCATTCCACCTGCACCAAGGCACAAAGGCCCCTCCATCATTAATTCATGATGACAAACTAAACATCTTCAATTAATACAATAGTTGATAAAATGATAGGGCAAGTATTATTTAATCCACCCACCATTGTGGGACTTCTTCCCCACTTCTATGGATTAGAGAATGAAAACCCCTATGAGAATATTCGTACATTTTTGGAGACATGCTCTGCATTTCATACTTTCACCACAGCAGATGAGTTCATTTACCTTACACTCTTACTATTCTCATTAAAGGATAAGGTTGAATAATGGTATTCTATAATGAATGAGATGACGACATAGGTGGCCATATAAAATGAATACTCAATAAGTTTTATCCATAGAAAATCTTACTCAAATGAGAAGGAATATCACTTCTTTTAGTCTAATGAGCCAGACACAATTTCATGAGAGATGGAAAGGATCCAAAATCTTCTAAGTGATTGTCCCACTAAAATATATCATTTTGGAAGCTAGTAAAATCTTTCTTATCCACTTTGTTTCAAGTGGTACAAATGGGAGTAAACTCATCTCGTGGTAATAACCTCATGGCAAAGCCTCCCGAAGAGTAATGGCCCCTATTTGAGCACTTGGTAGCAAATTCAATATATAGAGATTCTAGTGTAGAAAATGACTATGATGGAAACATTGGTTCTTCATCTTCTCTAACCTTCTCTTCAAGTGAATCCAACCCACAAATGATGAAGATTCTTGCTGATATGCTGAATTTGATAAAGAGTCAAGTTGGAGCTCCTTCCAACCACTTGATGCAATCTAGTAATGCCCTTAAAGAGGAAGTTATGTAATCTTTAGGGAATCACAAAAACTATGGTATTGTGTCCAATTGTTAAACAACCAAGTGGAGAAATCACCCAAACTTTTGACGTAAAAGATAAGGTGATGATGTGCAAAGAGCATCTAGGACAAAAGTTATAGTTCAAGATCTGGGAGAGAAGTTCTTGGGATATACATTATGAGGTAAACAAAGATGTGACCATCTATGGACAAAGAATTGATAGTCTTGGACAAAGGCTAGATCATCTATCCTTGACTCTTGCTTGTCATGAGGATGGGAGGCTTCCTTACCAAACCTTGGTGAATCCAAACAATGCAAGTAGACAAGTGAAATCTACTCAAGGCTCCAATGACCCACCACTTATTTAATTTCAACATGTATAATATCCACTATAATATCCAAAATCCAATTACCAATGTCCTGCTCTACCTCAAAAACCACCACAATAACCATACATCCCTCAACCACCATCTCAACGACATCAACCACCACAACATCCATATGTCCTACAACATCCATATCATCACTAAAAACACCTTAGACCATCATCACCCACACCAAAAACACTTCTCCTCATGAGAAGTCAATATGTTGATCATTTTGAAGATTGGTAATGTTCTTGAGCTTCCCAAAAGGGGCAAAGACCATGTTGATGTTTCATTGCCGAAAAGTATTTGTGATGAAGTCTAGGGAAGCAATAATTATGTTATCCCACCTTCTGTCGATGTTATATCAAGTGTTACCCCTTATTTTAGTCATGTGCCACATGTTGAGTTGAGAGTTATACATTGTCCATATTTTGATAATGACTTAGCCATTTCATTCCTATGTATCTAATATGTTTGTTCAAGATTGATTTCAGGCTTTAGGTACATGAAAAGGATCAAATTACACAAGCCCAAGCTTGTTCAAGTTCAAGTCAAAAGCAATGCAAGTGTGCTTTTTGGGAAATCACTCCAAATCACCTTAGATTAATTTTGTAATCACTTGTATTGATGATATAACTTGTAACTAAGATGAGAAAAAATCATGGACACTTAATTACAATGTTTGGTCACTCAACATTCATTTGGGAAAATTTGTCTCAGGCACTTTGTCGGTCGAGTTGGAAACTCGACCGATCCAGTGTTGGATTTTCTGAAATGATCAATCGGTCGAGTTGCATACTCACAGAAATCGACCGAATGACTCATTGACCAAAATTTATTTTGATGCATCGGTCGAGTTTCCCAAAACAAACTCAATCAATAGTTTGAAAATTTTCTTTGTCGGTTAGTGGCTCGGTCAAGTTATCTTTATTGAAACATGATAGAATGTATTGTATAGAAAATGTAGAAAAAGTGATTATAACTGTTGGAGAGTTGTTGTAAGAGAAAATAGATCCTTTACAAGTTGTAAAACATCTATTTTTTGTTCTTAAGTGATCCCACACTAAAAGGAACACCCCCAGTTTTAAATAGAACCCCTTGGAGTTCATTCCACGTTTGCTCATTCATGTTATTCTAAGTCCTTACTATAGTTGAGTGTGTTGCAACCCTTAGAGCTCATTTCTCTCTCTCATTTACAAAGCATTTTGTGATTATGAGTGAGTTAGGCATGTTGTAAGAGAGCTACCTCCATGTTCTTATAAAGCTCTCATTCCTTCCATATTCCCAATCCCCTTTCTCAAAGAGCAAAGGTTGAAGCAAGCTACTCCGAGTGAAGGTGAAGTTGTTGATGGTCTTCTTCAAGGTTGAAGAAGAGGTGAAGATCTTCTCCAATTGAAGGAGAAGGGCAAGTCCAAGATTCAAGAAGAGTGGGTAATTCCTTCAAGGTCAAAGACTTAATGCAAGTGTGGATAAGTTCTTGTTCAAGGCTGAAGACATCTTGATCAAGTGGGTAAGTCCTTGTGTAGGTGAAAGACTCTTGTCTTGAGTAGATAAGTCCTTGGATGTATGGTGGTCACCTTGTATCTCTTATGATGGAATATAAGTATACACGGATTCCAAAGTTCTAGAGGTTTACTTATCTAGGTAGTGGATTGACTATCTCCTATTTTGGAAATTGGAACCACTCTAGCCACCTTATCCAAGTGCATGTTTCAATTTCTCTCATTCTTTCTATGCTTTCTTAGATAGGACTTAAAATTTATTTTAAGCATTTGGTTTCAATTGATATAATTTGAAGGTCTAACTTTTGTTCTGAGAATTTTTGAATCTATTCACCCCCCTATAGAGCCCTAGATCAAACAACACCAAGTTCACCACCCTCTACTGATAATATAACACCAAGTGTCCCATGTGATGCTCCATTTAGGAGTGAATCCATTCCAAATGTTGCACTTGTTATACCAAGACTTCAACCTACTACATCCATAGTTCTTATTGGATACTCTAAATCCTCAAGTTGATTCAAGTAAGGATAGCACTGTTGAGCCCCCATTCTCCTATGCCTTACATGAGACTTCCTCCAACAAAAGGCAAAATCACAATGTAGACATTTTTGAGATCTTTAGGCAAGTGAAAGTGAACACTCCATTGCTTTACGCCATCAAAAATTACAACATATTAAAAATTCTTGAACGGTGCTTGTACTTTAAAAAGAGAGACTACTAGAATAATGCCAAAAAGAGTAAAGCTCTCTGAGAAAATGAGATCCATATTGGAACATGCACTCTTTGAGACCATGAACCTAGCTTAAAACTAATCTTGCATTGTCAATTTATTAAGAAATATTTTCTATTGGGTTCAATTTGCACTTTAGTTGCCCTAATATCAAGTTTTCTTGTAAGGATGCACTTAATTGTAAGTTCAAGAAAGCATGCGGACCTAAGTTCAAATTATATGAAAAATATCTAAACATAATTTTTCCTTAATGCTCATACTTTCCTCAGCATTGAAATTAAGTGTTTAAGACACAACACTAATCTTACTTCACTTTAACCTTGTTTTCTTTAATTTTCAATTTCATGTACAATGATAACTAATATGAAATTTAACCTTAATAAAGGACCTGAGTACAAAATTTTAGTACACTTTTATCTAAATACATTCCTTCCTTTATAATCATACAAAATTTTATGATATTTGTACTTGGTTAGTATAGTCTTTCTCTGAGCTAGTGTATTGGCTGATAAGGACCATTGGAACTCTCAACTCATGAGACACTTGGACCTCTCAACCAATGAAGGTTCTAAGGACTCATTGAGGAATGAAGGTTTTGAGGACTCAATCTCTGGTTAATATCCTTATAATTTCCCACTGATTAAATGATCAAACAATGGATGGAATAAGCATCAATGAACATTCTGATTTCGACACCGAAGAGAACTATGGACCGATGAGAATTCTATGTTTGACAACCAATGGGAACCCTAGACTTGGGAATTGATGAGAAAACTAAGTGGGTAGACTGATAAAGGTGGGGATCTAACAACTAGTGGGGCCTCTGAATTGTCAACCAATTAGAAGATTGGGCTTGTGAATCGATGAATCTCCTATGTGCCAGTGAAGCGATGGAAACCTAAATACCACTACCAATGAAGGTCCAATTTTTTAGACTGGTGGGAGTCTATGTAGATCGATGAAAACCATCCTAGGGTCAATGAAAATGAAAGAGGGGTAGATGAGAAGGCTTCTTTGACCAACAAAAGTCCTACTTTGACCAATGGTAATTCTAGGGAGTAGTTAGGGTCATTTTTTACATTTGTACACATTTTAGTATATAATACCCCTTACTCTTTGTCCTAGAGGCTCATTTAAAACCCCTTGTACTTACAAAAACATGCATAGAGACTTGTAGGTCTATGAAAATCCCTTGGGGGTCGATGGCCATGGATGGGAGCTTACAAGTGGGTCCATGCAGTCAAAGATCAAGCAACACCATAGTGTTTTTGAGATTCCCAACCTTGTTTCTTGCATAAAAAATGTAATGTTATCTATTCTAATATATTTTTACTTTAGTTCTTCACACCTTAATCCTCCTTGTCCAAAGTCAATGGTATTCCCTGGTGGTAACTTTCTAATCTATCTAAAGTACCTTCTTTCTTCCATTTTTCCCTTGATTTCTCTAGATCCACTGTGGAGGAGTCATATTAGTACAAAAGTGATCTTGGATATGGAAAGGAGAATCCTTGTAATTATTCTTTTTCTTCCACACCTCAACTTCTTACTTTCATGGATCCCCATTGACTTCCATGGTGGAACCTACCCCATTTAGCTAAAGAACATCCCTTATTCCTCTCTTTGGTCTAAAGGAAGTTGGATCTTACTTTGAGCTTTGGCTTTGCAGTTGTTTGGGAGTTGATCTAGGATTTAGAAGCAATTTTGTTGCTTTCTTAGATGATCATTACCACGAGGGGAGAGTGATATAGCATTTTTTGACATTATTTTTCCTACTTGTACATGCAAATCATAAAACTTTCTCTAATATACCGAATCTTACTCTATGATCACCTTACATGCTAAAATATGATTTCTTGAGGACTATATTAGATGATTGGAAAGAAAATATGAAATATTGTGTTCTTTACCCTTTAAAAGTGATATGTGGTGTTTATCTCATTACCACTTAAACATGTTTATGCTGAAATTTGAAATACATCTGAAAATTTACTAAAAATTTATCTTCATGGTATCTTGGTGACATATGATGTGGAACTCAATTTACTTGTTATTATTAATTGTAGGGAGATGATATATAATGAATGTAAGGCTCAATTAGAAACTCTATTATACTAAATTCATTTGAATTAGACCTATAATTTCAAGGTAACCCGTCTATGTATGATATTGGTCTTTTTTATGTGTAATCTTGTAATCGATGTAGCTCTTACATATCTTCAAATTTTAAGTTTGAATTTGGTATGATAGTGTATTATATAAACATGAGGTGTAATATGTAATTTCATATGATGTTGATATTCCTATAAGACAAGCTTTTCATGACCAGTAGTGGTGGTGTGTACCCTAATGAGTACCTAGTGTTACATTGTCAGTTGTATTATATATCTTGAAGTCATGAACACTTAACAGATTCACAACTAAAGAAAAATGAAATTATGAATGAAGAAACATAATTATATGAACATGAAAAGCATCACAGGGGAAATTAATAAAGTGCATATGAAGTAACTCATAAGTTTCTTAATACATGTGAGTTTTAATAATCAATGACAATCTTTATGGGATAAAATGGGTCCTAATTGAATAACTATCTTACTCATATTATCACATTATTCTTTCATATCTCCTTTCTCTATGATGTCAGTACATTGAATAATTATGTGATAAAACATGATAATACAAGATGTATCTTGGATATGGGATATATATATACATGTGGACTTACTGCCTTGAGGTTAAGACCTTGGGTATGGAGTGGATGTCATCATTTGGATGATAGCAATGACCAACGTTCAAGGTTACTTCATTAGTGATGATGGATGAAGTATTCAATGATGGACAATATGATGAATGGTTAAAGTGGGAAAGTGATGTGATCTTATGGGTTTGATAACCTTGTCCTCAAATAATGATGTACACTTTATCATAGCCGAGTAGACTCTAAAAGATACATATAATAAGGTTTGGTTTCCTTTATTCAATGTCCCTAAATATAGTATAATATGAGAGTTTCTCATGGTACCCTTCATTTGATTAGTAATGATTAATCATGTTTACCGATAATGTCTTGTCTTGTATGATGATTATGAGAAAAATCTTATGTATTGGATAGTGGTTTGTCTTTTGTTATACTATTTGCACTGAAAAATGAATCTGTGGAGGAAGAAATGTCTCTTAACATGCCTTGAGTAATTTTTATGTTAATGACTTGTTATGTTTTTCCTTGTTGTGGCTGATACTAATATGTTGGGCCCTATTATGGCTGAAGATGACTATTTGTGTCCTAATCTGGTGGTTTAACATGTGTGATACTCTTCTCTATCTTTTGGAGTTATTAGACTTGATCAATATGTCAATTATATCTCATCGCATTATTTGTTAGTGTTTTATACAATTGAAATACAAGTAATTGAGCCTCCTCTCCCGATGGTGATTGATAGGTGACGATCTGGAGAGAATGGTTCTGGGGGTGGAGGCAGATCTTTTGCTACTCCTCTGGGCCCTGAGTTTCGCCCAAAACCTGGTGGTAGCAACAACGACATTTCCAAGAGAGTTTCTAAGTCTTGGATGGAGATTCTGAAGACAAATCAGTTAGACACAGCCTTAAAGAAGATTAATATAGAGATGAGAGGTTGGACTCTAATTTACCAGGAGAGGAGGTGGATAAGAATGTTGAAAGATGGAAGAACTACTTAGCGGGCTGTGTTATTGATTTCAAACCTTTCTTTCCTTCGCTAGAAAGATATTCTCTCAGATGTGGATATTAAAAGGGTCTATTAAAGTGATGAACCATGGTCAGGGCTTTTTCTAATTAGGTTCTCAGATCAAACAGATCTAGAGAACGTCCTTGATGGTGGTGTATGCTTTGTAAGGGGGAAACTACTAGTGTTGATGAAATGGAAGCCAAGAGATAGTTTGAAAAGATTTTGACTGGAAGACGTGCCTATTTGGGTTTGGGTCCATAAACTTCCTCTAGAACTTTGAGACATGATGATGTTCTCTAGGGTGGGTTTCTTTCTGGGTAATCCTCTTAGAAATAATAGATCCACTTTTGAGATCAGAAATCTAGAGTACATGAGAATGCAGGTGCTAATGCCGATGAGTTTTGAGTTTCCCAAAAGTTTGGAGGTTGAAAGTGACAAAGGAATATTGCACATTGTCTTCTTAAAATATGAGTGGATACCTTAAAATGTGCTATGTTTTCAAGCTCTTTGGTGACAATGATTGTAGTATTAGTCAAAAACCTCTAGTGGGAAAGAAGATATGGGTAGAGAAGAAGCTGTCTGAAAAAGAAGAACTCCCAGTTCATCACGACAATTCGGTCATACAAGTAGTGAGTAATGAATAGGAGGAATTTCATATGCCTAAACACTCCTTTGATGACAAAGGTTTGAATTCCTAAAGACTCCTCCAAATTCAGGGGAAAAAGATGTGGATGAATGATTTGAATTTCTCGAGGGTAACAGGAAGAAAAACTCGAAAGGAAGAAGAAGAAAGGGCCAGTCTGAAAATATTCAAGCTTCTCTATCAAACAAATTCGAAAATTTCACGTGAATAATGAGATTGGTCACACTGAGAAGAATGATAGTCACAAAACCAATGAAGTACTGGGTTCAACTAGTGTCAATGGTTGATTCTATTGGAATGTATGACCTGAGAGCCAATCATGGGATGATTGGTGGGATACATTATGATTGATTTGATAAACAACAAAGGCAAGCTTCCAATTCTTTCTGGTTCAGTCATATGAGATAGTGATAGAACAGATTGAATGTCTAGAGAATGACAGTACTAAAATGACGTATGCCTTCAGGTTCATGACCTGAACGATGAGATCATACAGATTCTAAGAGTTTGTACATTATTGTTTTGTCCCTAGTCGGATGTCATTGTGGAAGGCAGATAGACAGCAATGACACACAATGCTAGATTGTGGTGTTGGTTGATGACAAAATCCCATTAGTCATGATATAGAGATATCAAACCAAACACATAGGTACTTGTTAGAGAATAAGGTACCAGACAGACCCACCGTGAGTTTGACACATGGAACCATGACATGGTAGTCACAGTCAGTACTCACAGTGATGGTGGTGAGTGTGGTTCTTTGACCTGAAATCACTACACTCAACACATGTCGTTGGGCACACTTTGACATCATCAAACGCAGTCCTGAAACATGGGTTGTTATAAAGGTGATGATTGGGTGGCTTTGACACATGGGGCTTTTGAGGGGTGAGTGATAGATATGGGATTTGTCCCTCCTGAGGGAGTTTGATATCCATGGCCACTTGATGAGTAGGATTGAGAAAGGCGTGCACGCATGTGTGAATCAATATGTGATATTGATGTCATACATATCTCTTCCAATCTACTCTGAGATCAAGAAAGTGAATGAACGTTGATAGGATGACTGTTCCATGCCTTGAGTTCATTCGGGATATCAGTGACAAAGGAATTATACATTCACTGTAACACCTTTCACGGATTGTAGGATGAAAGTTGTTCTCTAACTTTCTACTTTCACTTGGGTAGCACTGATGTGTGACTAGGCACCGTTCTTTGCTTGTGAAGTCATAAGTGTTATGGACTTTCACTGCGAACGTGAAATGGACCTGCAGGGTCACACACAAAGGATTTAACCTGGAAGACGAGTTTTATCCACAAGCAATGCTTAGATTGATTACTAAAGGAGTTTAGTAGTTCAATTAAACACTCAATTGATTGATAGCTCAATATCATAATGTTCAAAGTGTTGGACATATTGATTGGAGTATCAGATTGATTGAAATCGCAATTGACTGATTCTGCACAACCTGCACTCCCAACTGATCGGCTCAAGTGTTGAACCGGTTGGATGAGGTTGATGAACCGGTCGGCTCAAGTGTTGAACCGATCGGCTCATGTACAGAGTGAAACGAGCGGTTCAAGTGTTGAACCGATCGATTCAACTGGTGCAACCGAGCAACTTGGGAAAATAGGATTGGTGAGAATTTTCCTTGTGTTTCAATTGCCCAATTTGATTGGAACAAGGATTGGTATTCGATACCAATTAGAAACAAAAGAAGGAAAGTCAATTGGGAACCGACCAGGACCACCAACCGACCGGTTCACTTGTGAACCGACCGGTTCACTTGTGAACCGACCGGTTCAAGGGTCCCAACCGATCGGTTGAGGTGTCAACCGACCGGTTCAAGTCCCCAACCGACCGGTTCACTTGTGAACCGATCGGTTTAGGTTGCGAGTTGGTTGCTTTTTGTGGAAAATCTCGAACCCTTCTACTCCTACTTTTAGTCCTGCATTGCCCGGGATGGAGAACCATGTCCCATGACCCTCGTATATATATAGGGGTATTGGGGGCTTCTCAAAGAACAACTCAGTGCAACCAGTTGCTCTGCAAAGTTGTCGTTCTCTTTGGTTTTGGTAACTGAGAGAGAGCCCGAGCAAGTGCTTCCCGCAAAGGGAGGTGCAGCAAGGGAAGGACAAATGCAGTCGCAACTGGAGGCAGGAGAGTGTGTTGGCAACTAGTACATCAATAGGAGGGTGTGACTCCTTCCACTTCCTTGTGGGACAAGGAGTGTGGAGTTCCAGGTGGTCCGTGTGGACTACTTCAGAGGCGGGAGGTTTCTGCCGCTCAGGAGGACAACTGTTAATCTCGACAGTCCGGTGAGAGGAGGAGTTGTCAGTCCCAGTGCGACCAGGAGCTGCACAGATGCCGTCCAAGACCGGAGTTGAAGACCGCGCATAGCACGAGGTATTGTCGCCGAGAAAGCCTCGGGACAAGGTATGATTCCACAAACCATCCTTTCCTATTATATAGACGTTGACGCGTTTTCTCATGCTGGGTTTGGGGGAGAAAATTTTTGTTTTCGCTGCCTTCTCTGCCTCCCCTAAAACCCAACAGATTTATCTTTCTATATATTGTCCTGGAATGTGAGGGGCTTGAATATCAAGTATCCCATAGTCCAAGAAAAAAATAAGGGAGTTAAAGCCCAAGCTCATCTTTCTCAATGAAATAAAAGTTAGGAAGAAGAAGATTAATAAGCTGGTAAATAGTTTCTTTCCTAGATACCGATGGCTATCTAATCATGACTCTCATATTCTAGGGAGGGTTTTAGTTCTTTGGAGAAACGAGGAGTGTGATGTTATTAAGACTTGAGAAATTGATCAATCTCTTCATGTTGAAGTTTTGAGTGACACTGGTCATTTTCATTTACGGCTATGTATGGTCACAATTCTGACTATGATAGAGTAGGTTTGTTGAAAGAAATAGAAGATATTCATAACATTATGAACTCTCCTTTGGTCATATTAGGGAATGTTAATGTTGTAAGAAGAGATGAGGAAAGAATCAGTAAAAACCCTCCTTCTAAAAAATCCATGAAGGATTTTAACTCTTGTGTTATTCAATGTGGCCTCTTTGAAGTTAACCTTAAAGGTTTTTCATGGGATAATCATCAGAGTAGAGATAGATTCATTACTTCTTATATTGACATGATTCTTTATAATTCTGAGTTCATGAATGTTTTTGCATCTTTTAAAGGCATGATTCTTCCTAACATCATAAGTGATCACAAGATCATGATTCTGAACATTGGTGAAAAAAACAAGGTCAATGCTCCATTTAAATTTATTAATGCTTGGATTGAGAAAGAGGTTTTTAATATGATTGTGAAGAACAATTGTAAGTCTCACTTAAATGGTTCTCCCATGTTTAAAGTCTACTCCAATTTATATCCATGAGGTCTTGTCGGTCTTCTTGGAACAAACTCAAAGTTGGAAATTTTTCCAAATGAGCTAGTTCCCTAGAAAAGCTTGCTATTGATGCTCAATGTAGGTTGGATGGTGATCCTCACAATATTTCTTCGTAGGAGGATGTTATTAAATGAATAAAAGGGGCTATCAATGCCATGAATGTTGAGGAATCCTTTCTTAGATAGAAATCTAGGATCACTTGGCTCAAGCAGGGAGACTGTAATGCAAAAAAAAATTATTCATCCATCAAGGTTCAAAGAAGCATGAATCAGATCAAGGCTTTGAATGTTAATGAGGATTTATGTTCAAATAGTGAAACTATCAAAAATTATATCATCTCTTATTTCTCTGGTATATTCAACAATGGGCACATGCTACACTGGAGGTCCTGGACACCCTCAATTTTCCTAAGTTGAATGATGTCGGCAAGCTCACTCTGTATAGATGTTTCTCTATGAATGAAATTCTAGATGTGATTAACAAATTAGATTCTGATAAATGCCCAGGACCTGATGGTCTAAATGGCAAATTCTATAAGAGTTGTCAGGGAATCATTAATGTTGATACTAAAGAGGTTGTTTTTAGCTTTTTCAAAACTGAAAGGCTTCATAAGGTGGCTAACTAAACCTTCATCACTCTTATTCCTAAATATAATGAGTCATATGAGCTAAGAAATTGGTTACCCATATCTTTATGTAATGTATTTCTCAAAATCATCACCAAAGCTATGTCCAATAGACTACAAAGGCTTATGCCCTCCCTTATTAGTTCTAATCAATGTGTGTTTATCAAAGGTAGGAGTGTCCAGGATGCTATTTTACTTTCCAATGAGCTTATCCATGATTTTAACAAGACAAGCACTAAACCTAGAATGTGCCTTAAAATTGATCTTTCTAAAGCTTATGACTCTATTTCCTGGGATACTTTGATTCATATTCTTTCTCATATGAACTTTCCTATGTGTTGGTTGATTTGGATTAAGGAGATTCTTTATACTTCTTCTTATGATATTTTAATTAATTGAGAAACTTCTAAGGCTTTCAAGCCTAGTAATGGGGTGGGACAGGGTGATCCCCTTGCTCCTTCTTTGTTTGTTATCGTCATACAAATGATTACTCAGTTACTAGATAAAGCTATTTCAAAAGGGAAGTTGAAGCCTCTCAGAGCTTTTTTGAGTTTTTTTGTGTCTCACCTAATATTTGAAGATGACTTGATGTTCTTCTCTAAAGTTTATGAGGAGAGTGCATACACTATTCAGAGAATTTTGGATGATCTCTTTCTATGTATAGGTCTGAAGATCAATGTAGACAAAAGCTCTTCCTTCTTTAGTCATGGAGCTAGCAAAGACAAAATTACTAGAATTCTTGGCATCAAGGAAGGCTCCTTGCCTCAAAGGTATCTTGGCATTCCCTTAGTCATTGGTTAGCTGTCTAGAATTCATTACAGCACTTTGATTAACATAATCAAGAGTAAGCTAGATGGATGAAAAGCTAAACAACTCTCCATGGCTGGGAGAGTGGAGTTAGTTCAGACCACTCTCTCAGCTATTCACACTTACTGGTTGAGTAATCTTCCCCTTCCATTCTCTATCAGTGATGAGATTGAGCGTTTTTTTTTAGTTTTATATGGGGTGATTCTAAGAAGAAAAATAAAGTTCATCTTAATAAATGGTGCAAAATCATCTAGACTAAAAAAAGGAGGATAAGGTATTAAATGCATCAGGGAGGTGAGTAGGGTGTCAACCCTAATGCATGGTTGGAATATTGCAAATAAGAAGGATAGTATTTGGATTAAGTGGATTCATGGAAAATACTTAATCAAGGCCTCTTTCTGGCCTGTTTAGGAGAGTGAGTCTCACTCCTGGCACTTCAACAAAATTCTGAATGAAAGACACATTCTGAGGAAGAATTCCATATTTGTGATTGGTGATGGTTCTAATGTTTCTTTGTGGAATGACTCTTGGCTTCCTGGGTGCAAATTCATTACTGATGTTCTTGGAAGGAAGAATATTATCCAATAGGGCTATGCTACTAATGCCTCTCTCAGTATCCTAATCAATGCTAACAATTGGAATATTGGTAGATCTAGATTGCATGATTTGCTAAGTCTTGTTCTTAAAGACATTCCTAAGACGACTGGAGATAAAGATCAATTTCTTCTATTTGAGAAATCTAAACTAAAATGCAGAGATATATGGGATAGAATTAGAGAGAAGTATCATGAATCTCCCTCTTTATGTGATTGTGGAGTTTTAAGGCCCCCAGAAGATACCAATTGCATGCATGGAAAGTTTTCCATGGCAAGATTCTCACTTCTAGTCATATCAAACACTTGGGCATCAATTTTCTGTCGGTTTGCTTTCTTTACAGAAATAATGAAGAAGACACTAATCACCTCAGTTCTTCCTATTCTTATTCTGCTCAAATTTGGTCTTTTGCTCGTAGTTGTTGGTCTATTCTTAGACCTTATACTACTGATGATCTCCCTACCTGCAAAATGAAGAAAGAGTATATCATTTGTTTATGCATCCTTTTCTGGCTATGGAGAGAAAGGAATACTAGGGTCCATGATAACAAGGAAACTAATCTGTCTAAGTTGTGGAGATATATCAAGGATGATGCCTGTCTCTTAACTAATTATATGAGATTTAATGACTGGTTATGCTCCTAGTTTTTCTAGAGTTTAGATAGCTTTTGTACATTTTTTTGTTTCTTTTCTTACTTCTTAATTAGTACTCTCGTGGGTTTGTCCTCTTGAATGTACTTTCACATACTTGCATATTTCAAAAACAATGAAAAAGTAATAGATGAGATTAGGATACCAAAAAATACAAGTAATTGGCTTAGTTAATCAAATGTTACCCTAATCATGTAGAGCCATGTGACCATAGAGCTATCTTATGTCACGACTTACTGGATAGTGAAATGAATTTCCTTTTAGTAATCTCATAGTGTGAGAAGGATCTTAGGGTCATTTATTATTGATTATATGAGGGTGTGGGGAGGGTTTTCTTTGTGTTCTTCACTTTAATGTGTTTGCAACCACTATAGAGGGCTCGGTTTATATGTGATTTAGAGTGGTTGCATGTGTAACTCAAATTTGAAGGTTGCATGCCCTAGTTTTTTGTTTTGTGGCCTTTGTACCCAGGATGGACCAAGTTTTTAGTATGATGGTCGTTGTGACCCTACTGGTAGGTTGGGTCATAGTAGAACCGTAGTTTGTCACTTGTACGGACTGAGGAAAAGAGTTCTTTAGGATGTAAAGTCATCATGGATCTTATACGAGGTTGATTGTGACATTACAGTGCTTAGATAGTATAATTACTGGTACACCTAAAACTACACATGGCATAATAAAATGTGTAACTCAACCATGTAGTATATCTATTTAGGTTTAATTGGGTAGTTACATGGATGTGCAGTTTTATTTCCTTCACTTATTGAAAGTATTATATATGTTTCCTATTTTGTACATGTAATCATGTGGATTAGGTGTAGTTACAAGTATAGATATTTCTCTATAAGTATACATCCATGTGAAGAGTATTAGTATGTGATGTGTTTATCATGTATAGATATTCAACCTTTGATGATTATGCCTCTAAGTAATTCTATCATCATATACACATAAGTAATGAGTATGTTATGTTTTCTTTATCATTTTTTTGGGACTTGAGTGTCACCCACGTGGTTATCCACATCTCTTATGTATGTCAGAGTTGCAGAAAAGATGAGTTGATCAAGATGTAACAAGGAACAATATAGTAAACTATAGAGTGCCCCACTACTCTCACTTTCCTGAGATATGGATGGGTAGTTTATGATGTATATGTTAAGTTGCTTTTCTTGTTGTTCCTCTGAGATCATTGTTTGTAAATTGAATCGACCATATTGTATTATTATCAATTCATAATTACAAACAATCTTGTAATCCCTTTAGTGAAATAAATAAAGAGCAGTCTCAATTGATTCTCTATTATGTCTACAGGTGGAATGACTCAAATGTGTAGTTTTACACTTCAATATATCTCTTGCAAGGTTGTATGGTGGTTTCTTGTCATTGGATCTCTATTGGATAATTTTACCCAGAACTTCTTGACTCAATTTTTGATGGTTGTTTTGTTGGATTTTTGTCTAATCCTAATGATAAAATAGGGTTTGATCTATGGGATGAGTCTTTACAAGGGTGATATCAGAGCGTAGGTTAGTTGATCCTACAAGAACAATAGGAACTAGGACTAAAATGTAACTAAGAACATGAGCATTGTGCATGCTACTCAATCTCAGTGTTTTCATGCCATAGTCAGGTATCCAAGTATTAAGGAAGAGTCAGTGTGGAACTCCTTTGTTTCTCTCCTTCTGAGTACTCTGACCAAGTAGCCAGTAAGAAAAAAACCCTAGAGTATAATAAGATAAGAACTCATGATGAAAAGAATGAGAAAAAAATTGCAAGAGACTTAAAACCTAGATTAAGTCTAAAAGATGTTGAACCAAAACTATATATAAACTTGTTAAGTAAGTGAAGGTAAACACGAATTTAATCACTTGATAAATGTAAAGGCCATGTTTTACTCGTCAAAACCTACAAGTTTGATGACTAAAGTAAAGATATGACAATCCAATGCTTAACAAGAATATGAATCATGTAAAATGGAGTTCCTGAAACTTGAAAGGACTCCTTATATGGGTAAGAATCTAGTGTTTGAAGTTGAGATTCTAGAGACAATGAGATTAAGGATAGATATTCCACTATGTGAATCATATAATTATGTGAAAAAATAGGAATCTTGATATAATGTGTCCATTGTACAAATGTATACATGGAGGTCATTGAGAATATTAAGTAATGAGCAGGCACTGAAGGTATAAGAGCCACAAAAGAATAGGAGAACTCAAATGATGAGTATGAGTTGAGATGATAAAGTTTTAAAATGATATATGAGAAGAGTGGAGTTTGAGGCAATCCTATACCAAGCAAGGTGTGTTAAGAAAGAATGGATACAATGAGGATACTAGAGATTTTGCCTAAGGATTGTGAATAAAAGAATTGGGAAATCATAATGGATTGATGTGAATCTAAAGAAATATGAGGAGATAGAAGCCCTAATATAGTATGGAATTATATTCATGTCTCGTATATATGGTGATAATTGAGATAAAAATTGAGGTTGAATGACAAAAAGAGGGGCAACTTTGATATTTTGTTATAATAATCATGAAATCAACATGTAGGTCCCATGAAGAAATAAGGATAACTTATGAACTAAGGATTGGATATGAAATTGTCCCAATACTTGTTGTGTTTAGGATGACACATGTATGAATTAGATGTTTAGGTGTATTCTTATGTTATAAGAACATGTTTCAGCCATATAACTAAGATAAGATGGTTAGGTTGATATAAAAGTAAGAATATGTGGCATGCACCATATGAAGGTGAGTGTTACAACCCTAATTTTGGGTTCATTTGGTGAGAAATGTAATTTCTCATATTAAAGATATTTGAACAAATAATGATATAATTTGTTTTAAATGCATGGATTTTGTTTACAATAGCCTTGATGTTGTGTTGTGGGCTTTATTGGCTATCGGGCCCAAATAACAAGAAAATTCAATTAGTGAATGAATAATTGAATATTTAAGAAAAGAAAATTGTGGAAACCTCTAGAAGGCAAATCCAAAGAGGGATTTCGTGCCTCTTGGGTTCCTTGGGTTCCAAGGAGTCCAAAGTTGCATAAAGAGTGCAATAAGAAAAGAAAATATCAATTAAGTATTTCTTTATTAAGAAAGAAATTGAAAATAATGATAAAAGGTGGAAATATGGGAAAAGAAATATAATTGAGTTATCCTTGGTCGAATTTCATATCCCAAGGATTCCTAATGATAAAAGGAATATTAATGAGGAAAATAAAAGAGAAATAAAGAGAAATCCTCAAAAAGAGATATTTTAATAAGAAATAAACAAGATAATGAGAAATAATGAAGAATAATGCATTTAGATGCATCTAGAAGGATAATGAGTATCCAATAAAAAGGATTTCAAAATTATAGAGATTTCTTGGGATCCAAGGAGTCCCAATAAAGAGGAAAGAAAGAGAAAATACCAAAATTACAAAATAAGAGGATAATGTAATGCATTATTAATGAATTATGTGGTATTGCTAAAAACGAAGTATTTTCTATTAAATGAAAATAGAATTTCATGACAAATAGTTAAAAGGCTAGTATAAAAGAGAATAAGGGAGATGTTTTTCGTATTTCTAAGTATCCAAATAATATAGGAGATAATGAAGAGAGAGGAGGTTATTTCACAACCAAGGAAAGTATGTTTCCTTTTGAAAAAAAAGGGACTTGAGTCCTCATGGAGGCATGCTTTAGGGCTTCGTTCTCACCACTATATAAACGTTAGACCCTCCAGTTCAAGTCCAGGAAGGATCCTACGCACGCCTCTCTTCCTTCTTCTTCTACTCCATGTTTCTTTGCAAGAAAACCCTAGGGTAAAGGGGTAGAGCACCCACGGAGCAACTATGGACCGTTCGATGCGCTCTCTGGATGTTAGATGATCCCATGTTACCAACAGAGTGCTTGGTGGCCATCCCTTCGCCTGAACCAGCGCATAACTGCAGCCGCACGGTTGTAATGACGGCCGCAGTTGCAGGCCCGTCATGCACGAAAATGACCAGCTAGGTCGTGGTTTTTGCGGTGCTCTAGCTGCGGCAGGTAGAGGCGGAGTGAGGGCGGTCAGTGGCGGTAGCCCTCGAGCCCTGAGGAGGAGAGAGCGAACCCACGATGTGTTGCAGATCGCGGCATAGCTAGGGTTGCGAGGAGGAAGACGACCAGGGAGCCGTTGGATGGAAATGCCCCTCTGTGGGCTAAAGAATCATCAACTTAACTGAGGGCAGAAACATCTTTGTGTTATGCTTTCCAAATTGAGTTACATTGCATGCAAGGAACGACGTGGCGCTCTCTGATTGGCCAAAGGTATTTTTATTTTGCAAAAATCATATCTAATGATTGGTAACTCCAATTAGGATAAATAATATATGAATGTTGATCCTCAGAACGAGAGGAACACAAATAAATTATGTTTGAAGCCTAATTCTTCTTGAAACTCAAAAAGTATAGGGTTTTACATCTTTTGATGCATTAATTGATAGAAAAACCCTAGAATGATATAAAAATGAACATGATGAATCTTTTATATGTTTTTGATCAATCTTAACCTATTAAGAGTAAAAGGAATGGTAAAATCATAAAAGGATGATTAGTATGTTGGTTTTAGGGTTTTATGATCATGAACATGGTTTAATGGACTAAAACCCCTGATTTGAGTAAATATGAGTTTTAGTGGTCATAACACGATATTGCAAAAATACAACTATAATATAATGATTCTTGAACATAGTTTGGATTAGAGAATCCTTAATGAAGATAATTAAGATGATTAGGATGTTGTAAGAAACCTTAGAAACCCTAATTTAGGGTCAAAGAGGATAAGATCATATTTAATTTGAAATTTTTTTCTATATGATGGTTCTAATCTATTTCGAGCATTAAAGTTCTTAATTATGGATAACAACTCTAAATGTAGTTATTAGGGTTTTCTCATGAATAAAAGGTAGAATTAATGGCAAATCGAGTTCATATGTTAATTAGACCATAATGAACTTTGAATTGATGATGAATGTGTATAATGATCTTGTCATGGATTAAAAGGATAAAAATAGTAGCCTTAATGAAAAAGAAGCTTAATGAAATTAATTGATGATTAATGTGCCTTTAATATAGAAATCGGGTTATATGTTGTTACTATAACCTTAATAGATGAGATAATTAGGGTTTATAAGTAATGGCATAAAATTAGGGTTGAATATGGTAAAAGATGAAGGGAAACACTAATTGCAAAATGAAACCCTAAAATGGATACAAAAGCCCTAGAAAGTGAATCCAAATCAATAAAGTAGATTCTTGATAAAGTGTGTAATAAATAGAGTACATATTCTTTTCAGGAATTATGTTGAATTGCTTGCTTGGATTTCTTTCTTGGTTGGAATTGCTTAATGCTTGTGAAATCATCAAGTCAGGTATGTGGTTACGCTTATGATTATCCCGACTAGTTTTTCGAGTATTTTATCGATGTTTCCCTTATGGCTTGAAATAAATGTTGGATGCTTTTATTTCATGAAACTATAGAGTGACTATGACTATCACTATGAATATACATGTATAACTAGCTAGATTCGGATCCACCTCTGTGGCTTGTAAAGGCTAAAAAGGGGTAACCTAGAGTAAGGTCTAGGTTATCGTGGGTTAGAAATTGGGCTACCAAGTGTAGTGCCATGAGACCCATTAGCATGACATGAGTTAAGGAGTGGGTTACTTATGAGTAGTTCCATGTGACTCAACCCTAGAAACTAGTTCACCTATAGGTGGGACAATGAGGGGTTTAATGGGGATTTACCATAAGGAAGGTAGTATCCGGGTCCAGCAGGGATAACACAGAGGATAGGGTACTCATGGATTGTAGAGATATACTTAAAACATAATCTTGGTTGTTAAATGATTAATTGAACGATTACGTTGTTATCATAGTTGCACGTTTATTGTTCCCCCCACATACCAACTTTAGCTAGCCGATGTTTTGTTTGTCGCCGTTTTAGGTACAAGCCAAAAGGGCAAACAGTAAATTGTCATATTGTGAAATAAATGAAGTAAAATACAAGGAGGATTAGTTAGAATAGAATCCATAAGTGGATAGAAGTTTAGAGATCCAAGTTTTCAAAAAGGTATGCAAAAGTTTATTTTCTTACAGTTTTCTCATTTAGTCTGTTAAAATTTGATAATTATTCTTGGTTAATTGCCAATCCTTTGATCCGGAAGTTATGGGTGCGGCTTTGACCTCTCATTCTCCCTTAATTGGGGGTTATCGGGAGGTGGGGTCGTAACATTTGGTATCAGAGTGTAGGTTCATCACTTAACCATTAATAATTATTAAATTTCACAAACTCCATATAACCCAAGGGAGTTATTAGAGGATTATCCGAAAGATGGAGGTGTCTAGAACCTTTGACATTAGACATAGCGCTTGTTGGGGGGAACCCAACACATTTATTCCCTCCATTCCAAATTTATGTTTTGCTAGAGATGAGCAAAAATTTAAGTTCACCGGTGGAGGTGGGTGGTATGTTTCCCTTCCATCGACTCTATTTTATTTTTCTATAAATTTTAATTATTTTATTTAGCTTTAAATTTTCAAAATCTTCCTTTTTCTTCCATAATTTTATCCTTTGTCTAGTCGGTCATTTATGCATGTTAATCAAGAAACTCTCTTAAATAAGTAAATCTTCTTGCAACATTTTTTAAAAATTTACCCTTACTAGAAATCATCTGGTCCACTATAACCTCTAATAACACTACCCTTGGGAAAGTTAGCAAACTAAAATGGATAGATAGGAAACAAACATAATGTGTCCCTACTTAAAATTTGTGAATAGCTTGTAAAATTTTCTAATGTTCACAAGTTACATAGATTATTTGCATTATTGACCTGCTACTCCCAGTGAACTAAATTCCAAAGCACAAGTTGCACAACTTCAGACTTTTTTGTACAATTTTCCCACCATCTTCTTACTTCTCCATTCCCAAAAAATAAAATCCAAATATGTGCCAAACTCCAAGTTTGGGGCGGCACCCTTCTTCCCCTCTACCACTTCTTCCATACCCCTCATAAAATTTAACAAGGGTACCGTCAAGAAAATATGCCAAAGTGAATATCAAAATATATAATCAATATAATTACAAACAAAGAAATAAAAAGATCTCAAGTTGAATAGAGGAGAGACTACTTCCTTCCATACTTCCCTTCACTCTACTTTTATACCTAGGGGGGTCTACATTAACTCCAACAATCAAATCCATGAACCATGTACTTCTTCTTGTGAGAATTTATGGAGGTACAACAAGCAAAAAGGATAGAAAATGTGTTTCTTTGTGGGTCCTGAAACAAAAGCAAGTTATGAGTAATTTGAAGTAGAAAATTATAAAATTGTTCTCCATGATTCCAGGATATCAGGGTTTCTTAGGCATGCAAGGTGGTAACGGTTCATGTAGTGCTAGGCAAGTGAGAAAGAGTGGATGACATTGTTATTGGGCATAGTTTATGATTCAATGTTGCTCAAGGACAAGCAACAATTTAGGTTCAGGATATTTGATAAATGCATAATTATTAATTTTATTTTCATGTTTTAGATCTCTCTTTAGAAGTATTTTTTTCATCATTCTCTAATTTTAGAGTTAAATTTATCTTAGTTTTTTTTCTAATCAATTAGAGTTTTTTTCTTGATTTATTATGGATTTTTTAGGAAAATAGATAATTTATTTTAAAGCCTGAAAATGCCCAAAATTACTCTTGAAAGATGTTTGCACAATTTCTTACAGTGCCTAATATAAAAATTATACACCAAAATCACTATATCTTTTGCATACAAACTTTAAATTTAATGGGAAAATATGTGTTCAAAAGGGAATTAAATTTCTACATGAAAATTATAATTTTGGACTGCTTTGGTGCTTCTTATGGGATCGAAATCCACTCAAAATTTCATTAGTGGAATTCTACAGCAAAGAGAGTTGAAGAAGTTAATGAGCAGTCAAAGTAATTAAAAGAAGGCAATTCAATAAAAATTTTCATTTTCTATTTTGGGAAACAATTAAAAGATACTCCTTTAACTAGGCACAAAGGATAACTGACAAATTCCATATGCTTTTGTGTGGAGGAAAGAATGCAAGTAAAGACTCAGTCAAATGCCAAAATTAGAAGGTCATCAATGCAGTCAAAGTTTGACCAATGTGACTTTGGGTTGAAGTAAGAGATTAATGTCAGTCGATCGGTTGACACCCTGGATCATACAATCTAGCTGCCCCCAGTAGCCATTCCTCTTGGGTTTTTTCCCCTCCTTTTCCCCTATAAAACAAAGGGGACTCCAAATAAAAGGCATCTCTTCTATCTCCAATATGCAATCAAATTTTGTGTTGCACCTTTTACATTATGTCTGAGTAGTTCCCTTACTGGGGCATGGGGAGTAGCCCCATTCCATGTTCCATACTCTATTGTATTTGACTCTAATGCTTTAGTGAATGAATGTTTTTCAACCATTTTACCTTGATCTATGGTTAGATAGATATACTCTTGTGGGGTAATGAGACCACACATCCCCACAATAACAAAGTCCTACCCTTTTGAGATTGATGGTCCAAAGAGGACATCAATCCACACGGTCTTTATTCATATCATTAGAATCTTAGAGTTAAGTCGGTTAAGAATGATCATGGTTTTTGGCGGTGATCCTCTGAACCGCTAGTTTCTTTTATCATTTGATCAATTAGTGTTTAATTTTACACTTTTCATTTCTATTTTAGCTTTAATAAAATCACTCCCAAACTAGAATTTACTTTCTATTCATCGCAATTAGTTTGGACCACCACTTAATAATGTTTTCCTTTGGGTTTGATACCTTTATATACTCATTTCAGCACTCACACGTTGTTGACCATTTCGAAGTTAAACTCTAGGAAAATTCCTCTCCCTAGTGATTTGGTGTGTAAATGACAATGCATCACATAAAGATTGGCAATCAAGTTGTTGATACCAAACCACTTCCTCCAACACTTTTTTAGTATATGGGTGTCAAGTTGGGACTACATGACATCTACTCTCCAGTTTGAGGGGGAGTGTTACTATAAGTAGATTTATTGGTTAAGGGGGCTTAGACCACTGTATTTATAGTTTCTATTATGATATCAGTACATTTGAGTAAGTGACCTTTACCTAGTTAAGTACACTCATGTATCTCTAGACTCCTATCTATAGGAGACCCAGTACCTATGAGAATTACTAGTTCATATACCATCTATAGCATTGATTATTTTAGACCTTCAATGTCGATTAGGAACTATCACCTAAGTGGGTGACACTACAACTAAGGATCTTTAGCATCAATTACTAGAATAAGAGATAATCAATGACACAGACCTAGTGTCATTGCTATGAGGTGTGAAACTGACACAAAAATAGATGCATAATGTGAGTTGTACATAAAGAAATTGACAAAATAATATGATATTAGCAATAGTTATAATAATGGTTTGGGATTATACTTTTTGGTTGGAAAGAAGACCTGATGTTGAAAATTAATTTACATCATTGGTTCTTTAATAAAACTGATGATGTAATTTCTTATCAGTTAACTAATAAGGATAGATGTATCACCGGTCATTTTAAAATAAGTTGACATTAAGAACAGTCTACATCATCGATTCTTTAATAAAATTGATCATTTACATCCTTATCATTTAAAATTTTAACTAAAAAGGATATCTATGATGTCAGTTTTGTTGAGAAAACCGATGATGCATATCAACATCGTCAGTTTTGTTGATAAAATGGACAACGTGAATCTATATTGGAATTCCTTTTAATGCAACCATAGTTGTAGCTCTAGGTTTTTTATAACAGGTTTGTAGAGTTGATGTTCAGTTGTACAATAGGATGGAGAACCTGCTATTCATTAGAAGTACATATTTTAAATTTTTATTCAACTTAACAATAGGTGAGCAGTATCTACAAAACCTATAATAGCAAACACATAAAAGAATCCACATCCTTAGAATTCATTCACACACATGAAATTTCATTCTCATCCACACATCAGTCTATTCTCATACAAATATGCACATACACAATTCATTCAGACACATAGAATTCCATTCTCACTCACATGTGCAAACACAATTCTCATCATATTCATTACATATGCATATATATGCACATCATTTGGATATGTACTGAGACTTCACTTGCTTCAAATTTAAAGTTGCAAAAAGTCACCACCATCACATGTAAATAGAAAGAACAACATAAAAGTTTAGAAAATATCATATGTATCCCAATCAATGACAAAGTCGACTTCCTTAATGAAGAACTCCATCCAATTTTCCCGTATCTAGTCCAACTCTTCTTTTATGTATGTCTTTATTTTGTTAAAAAAACTACAAAGAGAATGACTTTCAATAGTTTATTTTGATTTTTTTCATATTATCAAATGAGACTATTTATTTGTGATTGAAGACTATATAGATTACTTTTTATTTACAATGGATGTCTTGCAAAGTGTGTTTGACAATCAATTCCATATACCACATCACATAGTATTTGCATGCACAATTATTATCTTGTTTAAGAGCCTATAAATTTACAATTATGCAAAATGTTAATAAATAAAAATAGGCATAGTCGGCATATATATGCATTGGACTCAGAAAACTACCTTAACATTCTTCCACATTATTATTTTCTTTTTCGTATGTAGCTCTCGTCCACCATGTTTGAGTGCTTTTATACCAAAACTTACCTAATAATAAAAGGAGCTATAATCATGTTCTTTCTTATAGTAGCAAAATATTAATTGTTGTTGAGTAATTACTTACAAAAAAATTGGTCTCTAAATAAACAACAACTCGATGATGGAACTAGAAATGTCATATTAGTTAATGTGCACTATGTACTCACCGTATATAACTAGCTACAAACCATATGTATGGATTAATATATTTAAAAACAATTCAACATATATTTTTACATATATAGAATGAGGTATTTATCCATAAGAGCTCATTGTATCTAAAGTTCTATCAAAGTTGTATTCAGCCAATCATAGTTGACTAAGTCCACAATATCTATACAGAATACACTAGTGTTATAATCTTATCCTATAGCATCCTCGAAAATATGAACCATCATAATCGACTCTTCTTCAACACTGTTTAGCCATAATGCCAACCCCTTACACTTAGGACCTATCAAGGTAATAGAGTTTTACAGGAGGAATTGTATGAGGCTTCTAAGGTACTATGGTCTACATGTATTCTCATATCAGTTTTCAATTATATACATGGAATAAAAAATCATAAATTCAAATGTAATGTACATTTATTATACATTCACACAGATAACTCTGGATTTAGACCAGACAACTACATCACCTTCTATGTCTCCTATTGTGTCATGCTCGAGGTGGTCAAATGGAAGTGTTGTTTGTTTCCATTATGGATAGAAAATCTTGATAGTCACATGAAGTGCATTGTCTAGCATTAGAGAACCATGAATCTTTTCACCCTACAAGGTATCGGAAAGCCTCTCCCACTCCCTCGACATAGAAGCTAGGTTCTACTAATGCTAGATCATATTTTTTGAACACCTATAATTATGTACATAATGTGATATATACTCAGACACAACATATTTTAAATACTTAGAAGACTATTATATTAGAAAAAACATATAGAGGGAATGTTTGGAGGGTCCATGGGATTACTCGCAACCACCTCTGTTTGAGGAGGGTCTACCATATAAGAAGAGTAGTGTGGCACAAGTAATATATGAGGGGTTGAGATGGAAAAGCCTAAAATTGTCTCATCTTCTTGTATTTTATTTCCTACTATGTCATCCATCTGTTCTTGTATTCTCTTTTCAACTATGAACTCTACCTTATCTTGTGACAATTTGCCTTTCTTTACAAATCTACGATTGTTCTCTGATGTGCCAAAAGTGATCATATCCCAACACCAGCTCCAATGCCCCTAACACAACCAGGATGCTCTTGAGTACCCATACAACCGTCAATTCATCCCTTTGACTCTCAGCGATCAAATTTCCTTCTTTTCTTTGCTCATAGAGATCCAGATAATCATTATTAGAAGTGATTGGTCAATAATCAACATGCACTCTGAGGGTTGAATGTTACCATTTTTTCAGCCACCACAGTGGTTGTGAGGTTGGGTATTTCTATAGAACGGCTTGTCCTCACATATATCCACTCATAGTGGAGAGTTAGAGTTGAAGAATAGTAGAAGACTTAGTAGACCCCACGGCTTCTTCCTCTTGTCATGCATTATGTAATCTCTTGTCAGAGTTGTCATTCATTAAAACTATCACATTTACATCCTTCCATATGAGGTCTTTAATGGCAGGATCAACTTTATTCCAAGAGTCTATTATTACTTCCAATTTTCTACAAACAACAATCTCAAAATATTGCCTGAAAGAACTATGATTCTTCCCAATAGGATTTTGTATTTCATCAAAGTTAATGGCCAACTTTGGACCTTTGGCCCTTTCCTGTACTCTCATAAAAGTGATGCCTCTTTTACATTCATTATCATGCTACTCCTCAGTAGACCCAACAAGAAACTTAAGGTTCACATCCTCAGGGTGCTCATCCTCAAACTGCCCACCCTAATATAATCAAGAAATGCATATAAGTGTTAAAGAATGTAACTTATATAAATATGATAGAGAATCTAAAATCCAAATATTCTTAATAAAACAATATAACTACATCAGACTCATCCTCATGGTGCACGTCATCACGGTGCACATCCTCAAGGTGCTCATTCATACTGTCAGACTCCATCTAAAAAATGTCATATTAAAAATAGTCAAAAAATGAATATAAGTGATAAAGAATATGAAATGCACATCTATCATATGAAAAATATATAATTGTGATAAGAATGTAAAACTACATATAAAATATTTAAGTAAATGAATGCCTCTATGGATCCTTGATCAATTAATATTCCTTCTCTATAATCACCATGCGTATATAACTCAGTGCTAGATTCAACATTTACACTTGGAAAGCTAATGGAGAAAGGACTGGAGTCATCATACTTGTCATAGTACTCTTATCCATCTATAGGATATGCAATGAACTCCCTTTTCCCATGAAGAATGATAAATTGTTTTTGATTTATAGGATCATCAATAGGAATACTTGTTTTGCATGTGATGTCATGATGAATGGTTCATCCTTCTTTCCAATCTTTTCAAAATTCACTAATGTGAAACCCTATTCATCCACTACAACTCTTCTTTTGATATCAATCCAACTACATCTAGATATGAGAACTTTAAAATTTGTGTAGTCAAATTCCCACATCTTTAATGACATCATAATAAGACATTTTAGTTTCACATGGACTCTTATCTGTCGTACTAGAAAAAGACAATGAGAACTCTTGAAGGGTGAACTGATTGTTTTGGATGACACTCTTATCATCTTGACACTTTTTATAGTATGAAGTTACATTTATGTCAAACCCTTTGTAATATATAACATTCATTTTTTGTTTAAAGGTAGACCATTTGATATTTTTAGCAGCATTATTTGGTGTTTGAGATAGTTGACGGAGGACTTCATCTTCAAACCACCTAATAAATGTCCTATCATGCTCTCTAGCATGCCACATTGAACTGGCTTGAGGATATTTTGTCTTGATAAAGTTGGTGTGATTGGTGATATAAATACCCACTTCATTGATGTTGTGTTAAACATACACGTATGCTTGTTCCCACAACTCATGACTAATTATTGTCACTCATGCACCTAAAGTTCCTTTGTCAGAATCATTGTCAATATTCTTTGTATTGGAATGAGATTCATTACCCAAAAATTATTATAAAAGTCCATAACCTCCCTACATACATAACTCTCAATAATAATCCCTTCATGTCGATAATAGTTTCAAACATCACCTTTAAAAACACCCATATACCCTTCAAAAGATACATCCAATGCAAGAAAACCAAAGCCAACATTTTCCCTTCCCTATTCCAATGGACAACAAGATGTACCATGATATCAAAGAATGAAGGAGGAATATGCATCAAAAATTGGCACATGGTAATGACCACTTATCTTTGTAACTTATCAATATTTTTAGTATCAATAACTTTGTTTCATAGAGTGTTGAATAAGAAACAAAGTGTTGTAATTGCAAACCTTACACACTTTGGCAGTATAGATCGAGGACACGACTAATATTTGTCACATTAGAGTGTGAAAATCATGAGATTTAAGGCCTATCAGCTTCAAATCCTTCATTAATACTAATTTCCAGATATTGGAAGAGTATCCATGTGGTACATTAACATTAAGAAAGCACTCAAAAAATATCTCTTATCCTACCTAGATAAGGTGTAAAAGTTGGAGGTAAATATGCATCGTGATCACTGCTAAATTTTGTTGTTGATTATTTCCTTATACTCATTTCTCATGGGTCCATTCTAAATTTGATGCCATCTTTAGTCTTACTCGATACAATCAACAAAGTATCAATGACACTATCACAAATATTTTTATCAACATGTATGATATCAATACAATTCCTAACTATCAAAGAACTCCTATAAGGAAGATCCTAGAATATTGACCTCCTCTTGAATGAAGATTTGTCACATGTGGAAATAGTACATTGTGATCTATTATCAAATATGTTGGCAATATCTTTTACTCTTTCATAATCATCCTCCCCTGATATAGGTTTAGGGGCACTCAGTTCCTTAGTTGAGCCATTGAATGTTTTTCTCAACTTTGGTAAGGATGCACCTTTGAATGAAATTGTTGATGACCAAGATATACAGTCTTTCCACCATGTTTTAGTCGTACTGAATCAATGTTCTTCTCACATATAGGGCATACTTTGGATCCTTTTACGTTGTATACAAATAATTTTTCATATGATGGAGAGTCATTAATAGTGCATTACAACATGGCATACAAACAAAATGTCTCTCTACATGAAGCATCATAGGCCATCACACCTTCTTTCTAGAGTTTCTTTAATTCATCAATAAGATGTTCAAGAAAAACCTCAATACTATTTCCATATTGTTTGGAGCCCAATATCAATAATAATAGCATGACGTACTTATTTTTCATTCACAATTAGGGAGAAAGATTGTATCTAACAATCATAACATGCCAAGTGCTATGTTGGCTGCTTAATGATCTGTATGGATTCACCCCGTCAGTATAAGGCCCAAGTCTTAAATTCTTGACTTCTTCACTAAATTCATGTTAGAATAAATTAATTTTCTTCCATTGTGGGGAATCATGACATGTTGTAGGCTTCCATTGTTATTTTTCTTTACTTTGTATGCTAATATAAAATTTTCAAATCTATGGTATTCACAAACAAGCATTAAAACTGTGGTATTATAGGTAGATACCACATCACCTTAGAAGGAGAGCTAGTTTTGGCATTACCCGAAGTTGTCATTTTGTACATTGGTGTCTCACATATGGACAACCTTTCATATCGATTAGTCCTTTTGAAATAACGCACAGATATTTGGTCATGCATGTATCTTCTTAGCCTCCATTCCCATTGGACATAAAATTTTCTTTGTTTTGTATGTTGAGATCAGAAGATTTTTTCCTTCAAGAAGAATTTCTTTCAACAAATATAACAAAGACATGAAGCTTTTCTCATTCCATATATTGTTAGACAATATTTGTTGCATTAAAATGTGACAATCATGTGTTTAAGACCTATGAGCTTCAAATCCTTCATTGAAGCTTGGATATTGGAAGAGTATCCATGTGGTACCTCAACATTAAGTATGCACTCACAAAATATCTCTTCTCCTACCTAGACAATGTGTAACAAGTAAGAGGCAAATATGTGTGGCAATCAATGCTAAATTTTGTTGTTAATTATTTCCTTATACCCATTTCATGTGGGTCCATTTTGAATTTGAAGCCATCTTTAGTCTTACCTGGTATATTCAACAAAGTACCAATGATGCTATTATAGATATTTTTCTTAACATGCATGATATCAATACAATGCCTAACTGTCGAAGATCTCCAATAAGGAAGATCCCATAATATTAACCTCTTCTTGGATCAAGATTTGTGATGTGTGGTAATAATATATTATGATCTATTATCAAATACATTTACAATGTCCTTTACTCTTTCACAAACATCATCCCCTAATATTGGTTTAGGGGTTCTACGTTCCTCAGTTGAGCATTTGATTACTTTGCTCAACCTTTGGTAACGATGTACTTTTTAAAGAAATCATTGATGGCCAAGATATATAATCTTTATGCCATGTTTTAATCATATTGAATCAGCTTTCTCCTCACATATAGGGCATTATTTGGATCCCTTTTCGTTGTATCCAAACAATCCCCATATGTTGGAGGGTCATTAATAGTGCAAGCAACATAATATGCAAATGGAATGTCTCTCTGTGTGAAGCATCATAGGTCATCACACCTTCTCTCTCGAGTTTCTTTTAGTCATCAAAAAGAGGTTCAAAAAATATCAATATCATTGTCATGTTTTTAGAGCCTGATATCTACTAGGATAGTATGAAATATTTATTTTTCATGCACAACCAGGCATGAAGATTGCATATAACCATCATAACAAGCCAAGTGCTATGTCGGCTGCTTAATGTTCTATATAAATCCAAAGTCTCAAATTCCTAACTTCTTCACCAAAATTAGGGTACATTAATTAATTTTCTTGCATTGTGGAGAATTAGATGCATGACTTAGAATCCCATCATGGTTTTCTTTATCTCTGCATGTCGAGATAAATTATATGCATATATGTTATTTGCAAACAAGCGTTGAGACCATCGCATTGTAGGTAGATACCAAATCACCTTGGTAGGATATCTATCTTTGGCCTTACCCGAAGTTATCATCTTTTACCTTGACACCCCAAGTTTTGGACAATCTATGAAATCAATATAGTCCTTTTGAAATAAAACTCAGTCATTTGGACATGCATGTATCTTTTAGCCTCATGTTCCCATTGGTAACAACATTTTCTTTCTTTTGTATGTAGATTTTGGAAGCTCGTTGCCTTTAGGAAGAATTTCATTCAATAAATCTAATAGAAACGTGAGTTTTTTTTCATTCTATCTATTATTAGCCTTTAGAGTATATAATATCAATACATCACTCATCTTTGTAAACATAGTACAACCTAAGTATAAGAGTCTCTTAGCATCATGAACAATGGTTTTAAATAAAGATGGATCAATAATATTTACCCCACAACTATCTAGAATCTCATCAATCATGCCTATCAGAACTAGTTCGTTGACATCAACATCGTCCACAATTTCTTCTTCAATACAAGCACTACTATCAACATCTACTAATCTCATAATAGGAATATCTCCATGCTAGTAACAGTTCTGTATAGCCCTGTACAATCATATTACACATGACATGACTTTTGATTCCCCAACAGTGTTGACTTTCAAGTTGTTATGACAATTCCAACATATATAATAGAACCTACCTCTAAGTCATTTCCAATGTTCCTCCACAAATCTTATAAATTGATCAAGACTAGTAATAAACTCTAGAGTGCAGCAATTTGGAATGGACATCCATGATCTATCTATTCTATGATCATAGGGAAAACATGTATTGCATCAGGTGTTAGCTATGTTAAATTTAAAAAAGTCAGGGTTTAGAGCTAAGATTTATAGTTTATGACTTAATTATTAGAGTTTTAAGATTAGGGTTTAAAGACTAGGGTTTAGGCATTAGGGTTTTAGATATTAGATTTTAGAGATTACGATTTAGAGATTAGAGTTTTCTGATGAATGCGTACCACCTATCTCATTCTTGAACACTTAATCTCACTACTAAGTGTATAACATGTATTCGGTCTTCAAGAATATTTCTATAGTATTTCCCTGTGGTTCTCCAAGTACATCAATGTATATGGGTGAATACCCACCTACATATGTACTTAGAGAACAAATAGGGAAGTGCTGATGTAACATCATGAAAACTATGTACACATTATACACTTACATCCTAAGTGAGATTAAGTATTCAAGATAGTCCCAAACCAGATACTATCCAAGATTTACTCCTAATTAGTAAATCTTAGATGAATTTCTAGGACAACAAGATATATGTGTAAATTAGGATTTAAAGTTTAGAATTTAGGTAAATATAACAATTTTAGATTTTTTAGTTAAATTAGGTAATTCATATCAATGTGTAAGTTATATAAAGTTATATAAATAATTATACAAGAATTCATTCAACAAACAAGTATAAAACAATGCACTTAAGAAATAATTATAATTAGATAGTTAGGAGAAGAATGATAAGAAGGACCTTCCATAATAGGATAAGAGGGCCCCTAGTAGTGACTGGAGAATAAGCAGGGGTAGAGGTTAGTTGGTAAGAAGCACAAGTAGGGGAACAGGATAACTGGCAGTGGTAACAGGGCTGGCAGCTATACTAGTGGAGAGGCGGTGATCGGAGGTTCTAAATAGGGTCAACAACATTAACTTTAATGTTTGCAAGCAGTACAAGAGGTGGAGGTTGGCGGTTCCAAGTAGGAGTAGAGTGGAGGGTGGTGGGTGAAGAGAAGTAGTGATTGGACATAGAAAGAAGTAGGAAGCATAAGTGTCAGCATCGATGGCTACAATTAGAGCTGGTGGTGATGGCTAGAAGCAACTAGGTTATCGTCATTGTTTCCAGAGAGAGTTATGTATCATGTGCGATGAAATAGAGAATGGAAGAAAAAATTATGTGGGTGTTTCTAAGTAGAACTTAGTTTCCAGTTCATCTAACAGAAACTGACACTAGGAACTTACTCATTTTTTTTACCATTAAAAACAACGATAGAAGTTCAACACTAAAACATATGTCCTTGTCCCAATTAAAAAACCAACCTCACTACGACCTATGTCATCAATTTCATTAGCAAAAATGATGACACAACCCAATTTTAGGTGGGGAATATTATTCGTAGGGCACATAATGGGGATTCAATATCATCGGTTCTTGAAGAAGGAGCCCACACCACAAGAGTTTTTGAGGTAAAATTCTTGTTGGGCATGTATCCTATGGTGTCAGTTTTTGTTAAAGAAAAATTGGAAAAAAGACTTTTTGGAGGTAAAACTTATCTCATAGGAAGGGTTGTGTTTTTGTTTCCTTGTCAACCAACATGTCATGTGTTTTACCAAATTACTTCTAAGAAATTGAATTTCACAAGTTGTCTGTAATGTCAGTTCCTACAAAAAAAATTGACATCAAAATGAAAGCAGTACATGTGTTTTTCTTAAACGATAAGGCTTGACCTATTGTGGTATTTTTTCTAGAAAATCTGGCTTCATATGTATTTAGAGTTGGGTTTCTTTGTAAATTGATGTTAAGAAAAGTGACATCATAGTCACAAATGTACTAGGAATATTAATATTCTATATACAATTTGCTCAAGTATGTCGATGGACATGATGTCACTTGGTGCCACAGGCCCAAACTAAACAAATATCTCTTATCTACCCATAACAAATAGATATAAATGCTTGATTTTCATAACTATCTTATCGATAAAAGGACGAATTTGTGATTCTAAAATGTAAAGTAAAAACTGTCTGATCTCCCTCGTTCCTTTTCATATAGATCTTGTTCGGTTTTGGATTGAACCAAGACTAGGGCTTGTATATTTGTAGTAGCTTAATTCGATCTGGGTTATTCAAGAATAGTGTTTGGTTCCAAATCCCATAATGATCCCATTTTAGGATTCCATAACCCTGTAATTGATACCAACTCAGTCTTGCTTCGAGTGTGATTACAAATCAGGGTTGGGTTAATCATTATCCTTATATCGGGTTGACATCGTCTCCCTCAAATGATGTGACTAGGATCCTATTCCTCTCCCTCATCCCTCTCCCTCTCTTCTACTCTTGTCTCCTCAGCTTCTCACCTCTCATCTCCTCACATCCTCTCATCTCATCTCCTCATCTCCATAACTTGCCCCATAGTGCATGCCTATGTGGATTAACTCCTTTGCTTCCAATTGTGCCTGTGTGGATTTAGTTGTCTGTTGTTTCCAATTATTGAATCTAGATATAATGGGGAACCTTACAATGATGATGGAATCAGTGCAGACTAGCACTGGTGGGATAAAAGTGGTGTGCATGTGGTCAAAAGTTAGTTCAGGTGTGCCCCTTCTCATCTTATTTCTCAACCCATGTTCTCAGCAAAAATTATTCCCCCCGCCTTTTGAGAAAAGTTCTTACATTGTCAAGAAATAAAAGCATGAGAAACCCTAGCCAGAAAAGGGGTGGCAAATACCTTTACATTTGTTACCTTGTTGATTCAACTCCTCCCGCTCCAGTTGTTTCTTCTCCACTACATCTTCACAGAAATTGTGTATGATGATCTAGTGTATCCTGAGTTGTATACATTCATGAAGAGGTAGCAAACCCTCGATAGTTTCATTGCCTCATTTTTTAGATATATGTCATCCCAAGTGTATACTAGCGAGTTTCCCATTTTGATTATTTGCTTCTTTATCCAACTTTATTCCGTGGTGGATTCTGCAATGGATCATGATGTGGATTTGGTGATCGTTCTTCCCTCCTTGATGTTTGTTCACTCCTATTTAGGTATTTGTCATCTGTGAAAGCATCCTCCCCTTGCATTCATTGCTAATTATATGGTTCATTTGTTTCCTATTAATGTGATTTAAAAGTGGCAATATGTATCTCATTATTTGTTAAACAACAACTTCGTGTGTTTTTTGTTGTAATAAACAAATTAGATGCTAGTATAAAATTTATTGTAGGTTTTACCTTAAACCTTGTATGCAGTTTATTTCATATTATCATTTTATGTGATACGTCATTCATGTTGAAATCAGTTTGTCCATTACATCCTATTGTTCTGAGTATTATGGAATAAATGTTCTAGAAGGAAGTTGGAAAATGGTTCATTTCAAAACTTTATAAAGAATTTTTACTTGTAACTACACTTCCCCTCATACTATATTGAGTATTGGTTCTTATGGGTATTTTGTAGCCAGATCATATTATGGTTGGACCATTTTTCCAGTACACCTACTTCCCTAACTGCAATTATTCCATAAATATGTTTGTCCATTCCATATTGAGCTTGAAGTGTAGCCATATATTTTTCCAAACATGTGGCCATAATGTCTCGTTTCCTACCCTCTTTTGACTGTATTATTACCAATTTTCATCGCATAAATGTGGTATGATCAATTTGTACATGTAAATATGACGCAGAGGTCCTAATTTTAGTCACATGTTGGTACATGTTATAATTTTTATATGGTTATGATTATGTGTATGTAAGATTCATTAGGGATGATCCAAATAGGGTTGATCAAATTACCACAGAGATATTCCCTAACCAAATTAGGGCAGATCCAAATGTCAGTTACATTAGTTCTAACCACATTAGGTTTGATCCAGACTTTTAAATGTATTGCTTCAGTCCAGGATATGATTTGTAGTTAATGTATTTGAAGTTGTACCACATTAGGTGTGATGCCCCATGCCACAACAAAATGGGATAACTCAAAACAAACTGTGGAAAAGAGACTAACAAACTTATAGCTGAAAACACTAAAAATTAAAACGGTTTTACATAAAACTGCCATATAGCAAGAATCGGTACACATGAGTACTTTCAAGCCTCAAAGCATTCATAAGGCATGTTGTCAACCTATAACGAGGGCATTGTTCCAAAACATATATACATGATTCCATCATATCTATTATGCAGAAAGCACATAAAGAGAAAATGTTCACAAAACATCTACAAAATGCTCCCAAGGACCCGAGTGTACAGGGGATGACTCTAGAACTCTATCAACAAAGACAACCAGCGGCATTTCCAACCTTATCATCTACTGCTCCTCTGGATGCTGCTCAACCTCCTCTATACAATCTCTACCTCCTCATGCTCATCCACCTAAAAAGGGTGTTGAGCAATGGGGTGAGACACAGTCCCAGTGAGAGATATAACTCGTCGCCAACTTTATTATTATTACAGATAAGATAAATTGAGAAGTAGTCTAAATAATAGGAAGAACAATTACTGATGAATTTTGAAACATCTTAATAATTAAAGAGGAATATGAATAATGTGTATATTTTCTACCAACAAAACTGTATAAAGATTAAGAAAGGTGTCAACCAATGTTTTCATGTTTGATCCTATACAATTATACTACATGGCTTATTACATTATTCATTATGCCCTGAGGATTTGAATTGTACCATCCAAATCCAACCGACCACTATATTATGTAGTCGATGTTAGTGCCACACAAGGTATAATGGAAGAGTTGCATTCCATGACCTCACCATACCTCTAAGTCAGTACAAGAGAAAACACCACAGTGACCCATGAAACACTAGCATCAACAAGATACATCACCACACCACATAGGGGTATCAGTTAGGGTTAGGGAATCGACCACCACATTAAAGTAGTGTATCGGCCACCACATTAGGTAGGATATCAGTCATCACACTAAGGTAGTGTATCGGTTAACCCTAGATATCGTGCAACCAACCTAGGTAGGGTATCGGCCTACCAACTCAAGGATGAGTATTTGTTTTTCACAAAGATATCGGTTCATCATCAGCTTATATTGGTTTAACATCATTTGTATTGGACTCAAAACCTCTATATGAGTGTGTCAGTCAAGGCACAACAAAGGATATCAGCCCAGAGGTACATGAAGAAGGTGGATTGGTTATACCATCTCTACTAGGTATCAGCCTCACCATCCCTTAGAGTATCGGCCTACCCACTCAACTAGGATATAAGCCACATAGAACTCCATAGGATATCAACCATTAGGGTTGGTGGTATCAGTTAAACCATGAGGTAGGTGCTTCTCACCACTAACCAAAATGCATTGGCTAAGGAGTATCAGTTTGCAAGGCATATCGGTTTATACATGTTTTGGATTAGGGTTTACATGTCGGCCTCCATACTCAAGTAGAAACATGGAGACTCAACACTCTATCGCATGCAAGGCATCATGAGATCATAATAAGCCACATCATAAGAAGCGTATCGGTCTAGACAAGGCATGTCGGGTTGCAATCATATCGGTTACCATACCATATCGGTTTGCAAAGAGCAACTCATATCAGTTTAGTCATCTTCTACCTCAAGATGATGATACTACCAAGGCAAAGAAAGGAATGTTTCATGGCATCAACTTAACATAGTTCTATTCTCAGAAACAAAATGGAAAGTTACCAAGAAAAGCTACTAGCATGCAAGCAAAACAAGCTAAGAGAAACTAGAAAGATAACAAGTAGAAGTGTGATAACAACAAAGTAGGGTTAGAGTTATACAACCCGCCTCAAGAACAACCACCAAGCTTTAAGCTCCAAGGTCAAGTTCCGAGCTTGCCAAGCTCAAGGTAGAAGAAGTTCCTCCTATCTCTATCTCCACCACACCTCCAAGAAGGAAGATAGGACCATGGTCAAGAAAGCAAAAGAGAGAAAAGAAGGTGCCAAGGTCCATGGCCGAGAAGAAGAAAGTAGAAGAGAAGGAAATCTAGAAAACCATGGCTTACCAAGGAAGAAGATGAAAGAGAGCACCACAATCTTCTAGCTCACCCACCAAGCTCTAAGGGAGAGGGTTATTCAAGCTCAAGATTGGCCACCAAAAAGAGCAAGAAAGGATTGCTAAAAGGGATCACTTGCATGAGAAGGAAGAGATATATATATACATGGACAAATAGAGAGAGAGAAAGGGAAAGGTTTCACTACCTTAGAACCCTACAAGACACTTTTCCAAGAAGAAAGGACACATGCCACGCCATGCAATTAGGTGATAGAACCTAACTCTTGCCAACTTGGTCACTAATGAAGGTCAAGGTCGACACACCCATCCAAACTGATAGGGATGAAACCCTAGGTCACAAGCCAATGTGCAATCCTCCTAGAGTCACCACAACCTGATATGGTGATCCTCAAGGTGCCAAAAACTGATAGGTTGTCCCTAAAGACACCCTCAACCTATACCAAGCCTTCTCAAGGGAACCTTAAACCAATACAAGGTCTCACCAAGGCTCTAAAGCCCGAGACAACACTCCAAAGAGCAAAGCACACTTCAATCATGTGCCCAAAACATCAACATGGATGTCACCACTCAACCAAGGACAAAACAAGGTGCCCAACACTTTCTCTCTTCTCTAGATGATGCCAAGAGAGAGGAAATAATCTAGAGGTGGAAAACTTGCTTGTCAACCCCTACTCTAGGTAAATTGCAAGTTGCACCAAAACCTCACCACAAAGAACAAACATCAAGCAACAAGGCTCAAACAAGTAATACCAACCTCCAACATGCAATAATTGCATCTTAGATGATTAGATCAAGGATCTAAGAAACTCACTTAAGCATAACACATAGGGTTAGCCAAAAATGTGGGTCAGGGTCCTTACAAGCCATAAACCCCTAACAGGGATTTCGCCCCTAAAATCCTAAGAGAAAAGAGACAAGTACTTCCTCCTCATCTCCTCTTCAAGCTCCCATGTGGCTTTCTCCACACCAAGATGATTCCAAAGATCCTTCACAAGCACAAGGTTCTTCCTCTTCAACTTCTTCACCCTCTGATCAAGGATCAACATTGGATCTTCCACATAGGTCACATCCTCATCAAGCTCCACCTCTATAGGCTGTATCACTATCTCTATATATGGATGACACTTCCTCAACATACTGACATGGAACATTGGATGCAATATGTGCAACTTAGGTGGCAACTACAACTTATAGGCCACCTTCCCAACATGTGCCACAACAAGGTAAGGTTCCATAAACCTGGGGCCAACTTACCCTTCTTCCCAAACCTCAAAATACCTTTCCAGGGAGAAACTTTCATATATACTTTGTCTCCCTCTTAGAACTCCAAGGGTCTGTGATGATTGTCTACATACAACTTCTATCTATCCTGTGTTGTTTTCAACTGTTGTTGTATCACTTTGATTTTCTCTATCGTCTGCTGCACAAGCTCAGTACCTAGAAGTTGATACTCCCCTATCGCATACCAACACAATGGATACCTACAATGTCTCCCATACAATGCCCCATATGGTGCCATGTCAATACTTCTCTGATAACTATTATTGTAGGCGAACTCTATCAAAATGAGGTGTATATCCCAATTTTTTGAGAATTGAAGAACACAAGCCCTTAACAGATCCTCGAAGATCTCAATGGTCCTTTCAGTATGACCATCTGTTTGTAGGTGGAAAGTAGTATTGAACTTCAACTACGTACCCAAAGTTGTATGCAGTCGCTCCCAAAAGTGACTTGTAAACTAAGGACATCTATCTGACATGATAGTAGTTGGAACACCATGAAAATGCACTATCTTATCAACATAGATTTGAGAAAGCTTCTCTTCTGTGAACGTTGTCTTCATGGGGAGGAAATGTGCTGACTTGGTCAATCTATCAATGATCACCCAAATGGAATCATAACCTTTGGTTGTCCTAGGCAGACCAACCACAAAGTCCATAGTCACATGATCCCATTTCCACTGAGATATAGGCAATGGTTGCAACATCCCTACAGGCTTCTAATTCTCATCTTTGACCTTCTAACACACATCACATCTTACAACAAACAAATCTACATCTCTCTTCAATCCTGGCCACCAATACTTATCCTTCACATTGTGGTACATCTTGGTACTACCTACGTGCACAGCATACATAGATGTATGAGCTTCTTCTAGCACCATCTTCCTCAGGTTATCCACATTAGGAACCATTATCCTGTGATGATGACACACTATCCTATCTTCTGTCTCATGAAAACCATCACGCTTCTCAATGTCAAACTCTAATATAATCTACTGTGTCACAATATCTGTCTATAGGGCTTCCTTAATCTATTATCTCAGTGTGGGCTTCACTTGTAGTTGTGCCAACTAACTGGTAAAAAAGAGACTTTCAACTTGACATTCATCTGATGCAAAGAGACCAGCATGTCTCACTTGTGACACATCAAAGAACTCAACTATCCTCTATCCACAGATGAAGATTTCCTACTCAAGGCATCTGCCATGACATTTTCCTTTCCCAGATGATAATCAATTATGCAATCATAATCTTTGATCAACTCCATCCAATGACGCTACCTCATATTCAACTCCTGCCATGAAAAGATATACTTCAATTTCTTATGATCTATGAAGATCTGACACTTCTCCCCATATAGGTAGTGCCTCCAAATCTTCAAAGCATGTACTACTATGGCTAAATCCAAGTTGTGGTTTGGATAATTCCCCTTGTGTTTCTTAAACTGTCAAGAAGCAAAAGAAACCACTTGCTTGTCTTACATCAACACACATCCCAAACCATGCATGGATGTGTCACAAAATATGATGTATCCTCTTCCTTGATCAGCTAAAACCAAAATTGGTACACTTGTTAGCTTCTCCTTCAATGTCTGAAAATCTCATTGACATCTGTCGTCCCAAACGAATGGCACATCCTTCCTTGTCAACCTAGTTAGGGGTAGGGTGATAGTGTTGAAGTCCTTAATGAACCTCATGTAGTAGCCCGCCAAACCTAGGAAATTGTATACTTCGATCAGTGTCTTCAACTGCTCCCATTTTGTCATAGACTCTACCGTCATAGGATCCACTCATACTCCTTCTACAGATATAACATGCCCCAAGAAAGCTACCTCCCTCAACTAGAACTCACACTTGCTAAACTTAGCATAGAGATAGTGTTGTATTAGCACTATCAACGCCTGATGCAGATGATTTTCATGTTGCTGACTATCCTGACTATATATCAAGATGTCATCTATGGAGACAACCATGAACTGATCAAGGAATGGCCAAAACACCATATTTATCAAATCCATTAACGTTGTTGGTGCATTGGTCAGCCCAAATGGCATAACCACAAACTCATAGTGACCATACCTCATCCTAAAAGTTGACTTAGGTATGGCATCCTCCTTGATCCTCAACTGATGATATCCTGACCGTAGATCTATCTTTGAGAACATGCTTGCACCATGCAACTGATCAAATAGATCATCTATCCTTGGTAAAGGATACTTATTCTTAATCATGACCTTATTCGACTGCCTATAATCTATGCACAACTACATAGACCCATCCTTCTTATTCACAAACAACATTGGAGCACCCCATTGTGACGTTCTCAACCTGGTGAAACCTTTTTCAAGTAGTTCTTGCAACTGTCTCTTCAACTCTACCATCTCTGTCGGTGCCATCCTATACGGTGTTTGAGCTATAGGTTGCGTACCAGGAATAAGATTGATCTCAAAATCAATCTCACAGGGTGGGGGAACACCTAGAAACTCTTCAGGAAACATGTCCTCAAACTCCCTAACCATCGCAATTCCTGAATACTAAGACTCCTCACCTCAATATCCACCATGTGTGCCAAAAATGTCTCAGAAGCTTCCTTGCCACCATTGTTGTCATGAGACACATCGGGAGAATATCCCTATCTCATTGGAAGATCCACATCTCACTACTATTTATAAACATCGCTTGCTTGGAACTACAATCCAAGACCCCTCTATACTTCTCTAGAGTATCCATCCCAAGAATCACATCAAATCCATGCATGTCAAGTGGTATGAGATCCACTTGAATGATGTGTCCCATGAAAGAAAGAACATGGGTAGGACACACATCCTATAGCACTATAGAACCAACCAATGGGGTTTCTAGCAACAAGCTACTCTTCCTATGACTGACAGGCAAAGACCAACTAGTAAGCACTTCCCGTGCGATAAAAGAGTGTGTCGCACCCGGGTCAACCAAAATAGATATAAAGTAAGAAGAAGACAAATTAGAATGAAATAATTCCATCTCACCTATCACCACTCGTGGGTTGACCATCGCCTCCAGCTGACTCATCGCATAGAATCTAGCCATTGCCTATTGTGGCCCCCATCCTCTGCTTCATTGAGCAAATGATCCATCTTGGGATTCTTAGCCACATCCTCGTCCTCCTGCACTACTATTTCTCTACTATCATTGTGAGCCATGCTGGCTTTGCCTTGGTTGCTGAGTCACTTCATCATCCTTCACTGGATAGAACTGTCTGGTATGACCAACTTGTCCACACTTGTAACATGTTTTGTTCTCATAACAACAAGGCCTAGATGGTCTTGTCACCGATGTTGATGCAACACTCTGGGCTGCTGAGGGTGGAAAACTATGGCCTCTACCCTTGCTAGGTGACCACTGTGTCGAAACATCGAACCTCTGCAACACTGGCGGTGTAGAAAACCTCGGCTTCTTGAAGCCACCTGATGACTGCCCTTGAAAATGTCCAGACTGCTTCTTAGTACTTGCCTCTCTCTTCTCCTTCACAGATCACTCTATCCTTCAAACAGACTCCACAAATGTAGCAAACCGCTCTTGATTCTCCAAAGCAACAGTTGGGGTAGACAACTCAACATTCAACCCCTTCTGGGGTAGACAACTCAGCATTCAACCCCTTCTCAAAATGTTAAATCCTCTCATCTTCCGTCGCAGCCATGTGAGGACAGAACCTCAACAACTCTATAAATCGTGCCTCATATCCCTATTGAATCCTCTCAAACTGACTGATCTTCTCATCCAGATACGTTTGTGGGAAGTACCGACTAACAAACTCTCATCAAAACTTTTCCCAACCAACCACCACACCAGGTCTCTTGTCCTCCTCTATGGCCCACCAATGGCCAGCACTCCCTCTTAGGAGGTTCTCTCTTCAGGGATACACAGGATCTTAAAGGCCTTCTCAAGCTCAGTCAGCCACAAATCTACATCCCCCAGGTCAGTTGTTCTAGTGTACTCAACTTCCCCAACACCGTGAAGCCACTCAAAAGTCTTCCTAGTACATAAAGATTCAGTATAGGGAACAGGTGCCCTAGACTGAGGTGCAGGCATCATGTCTTCCATATGAGTCATTGTTTCCATAAACTACCCAAAAAGCAATTCAAAGGTAGAGTTTTCTATCATGGATGGGTCAAACTGGGGGACTTCAGGCACCCAATCTTCATGTGACGGGTTCTTTGCACCACCACCTGGTACAGCGAGACTACTCTCAACAGCATGTTCTTCGTGTTCTCCAACCTGTACTATGATGCTTCGCACTACAACAAAACGAGATAACTCAAAACAAACTGCGTAAAAGAGATTAACAAACTCATAGAAGAAAACACTAAAAATTAAAACATTTTTACATAAAACCTCCATATAGCAAGAACATGTACACATGACTACTTTCATGCCTCAAAGCATTCATAAGGCATGTTGGCAACCTGTAACGAGGGCATTGTTCCATAACGTATATACATGATTCCATCATATATGATACAGCAAGCACATGAAGAGAACATGTTCACAAAACATCTACAAAATGCTCTCAAGGACCTGAGTGTACAGGGATGACTCTAGGAATCTATCAACAAAGACAACCAGCAACACTTCCACTGTTATCCGCTACTGCTTCTCTGGCTACTGCTCAACCTCCTCTGCATGATCTCTGCCTCCTCATGCTCATCCACCTAAAAAGGATGTTAACCAACAGGGTGAGACACACAATCCTAGTGAGAGATATAACTCTTTGCCAATTTTATTATTATCACAGATAAGATAAACTGAGCAGCAATATAAATAATAGGAAGAACAATTAGTGATGAAATATGAAGCATCTTAATAATTAAAGAGGAATAAGAAGAACATGTATATTTTCTACCAACAACACTTTATAAAGATCAAGCAAGGTCTCAATCAATGTTTTCATGTTTAATCCTATACAATGATACTACATGGATGATTATGTTATTCACTATGCCCTGAGGATTTCAATCGTACCATCCAAATCCAACCGGCCACTATATGTATATAGTCAAAGTCAGTGCCACACAAGGTCTAGTGGAAGAGCCAGAATCCACAACCTCATTGTTGGTATGTATGCCCTGAGAGCCAATCATGGGATGATTGGTGGGATACATTAAGATTGATTTGATAAACATCAAATGCAAGCTTCCAATTCATTATGGTTCAGTCAATTATGAGATAATGACAGAACAGATTGAATGTCTAGAGAATGACAGTACTCAATGACATATGCCTTCAAGTACGTGACTTGAACAATGAGATCATACAGATGTTAAGAGTTTGTACATTCTTGTTATGTCCTTAGTTGAATGTCATTGTGGAAGGTTGATAGACAACAATGACACACAAGACTAGATTGTGTGTTGGTTGATGACAGAATCTCATTAGTCATGATATAGTGATATCAAACCAAGCACATAGGTACTTGTTAGAGAACAAGTGTATCGGACAGACCCACCGTGAGAGTGACACATGGAACCATGACTTGGTAGTCACAGTCATCTCTCATAGTGATGGTGGTGAGTGTGATTCTTTGACCTGAAATCTCTACACTCAACACATGTTGTTGGGTACACTTTGACATCATCAAATGCAGTCCTGAAATATAGATTGTTATAAAGTTGATGATTGGGTGACTTTGACACATGGGGCTTTTGAGGGGTGAGTGATAGATATGGGATTTGTTCCTCCTGAGGGAGTTTGATGTCCATGGCCACTTGATGAGTAGGACTAAGAAAGGCATATGCATGCATGTGTGAATCAATATGTGATATTGATGTCACACATATCTCATCCAATCTGCTTTGAGATCAAGGTAGTGAATGAATGTTGAAAGGATGATTGTTCCATGTCTTGAGTTCATTTGGGATAGCAGTAACAAAGGAAGTATACACTCATTGTAACACTAGTCACAGATTGTAGGATTGAAAGTTGTTCTCCAACTTTCCTTTTCACTTGGGTAGCACTGATGTGCGACTAGGCACTGCTCTTTGCTTGTGAAGTCATAAGTGTTATGGACTTTCACTGCCAATGTGAAATGGGCCTACAGGGTCACACACATAGGATTTAACCTAGAAGAGGATTTTATCTACGAATGATGTTTAGATTGTTTACTAAATGTGTTTAGTAGTTCAATTAAACATTCAATCAATTGACTTGACTCATAATCACCAAGTTCAAGTGTTAGACTAACTGATTTGGGTGTCAGATTGATTGAGAACTGCATTGACCAATTTCTACATAACCTGGACTACCAACTGACCAGTTCAAATTGTTGAATCGATCGGTTCAGGGTCAAGTGAGATGACCAGTTCAATTTTTGAACTGATCAGTTCAGCTGGACCAAACGAGCCAGTTTGGGTAAGTTAGGTTGGTGAGAAAATATTTTTCTTTCACTTGTACAATTCGATTGGGACAATTATTGATCATTGGACTAATTGGAAATGAAAAGAGGAAAGTCAATTGGGAACTGCCCTGGGAAGTGAAATGACGGGTTCATGAATGAACCGATCAGTTTAGCTACCCAAACGACCGGTTCATGAGATGAACCGATCAGTTCAGTCTCCAAACGATTGGTTCCTTTGTGAAATGATCGATTCACCTACCGCAGTGTATCAATTTGTGGAAATTACAGACCCTTCTACTCCCACTTTAGTCCTTCATTGCCCGGGGCTGAGAACCCTGACCCTGACCCCTCCTATATATAGAGGGGTACTGGGTACTTCTCAGATAGCATAACTCAGAATATCAGTTGCTATGCAAAGTTGTCCTCTCTGGTTGTGGTAACCGAGAGAGCCCAAGCAAGTGCTGCCCGACTAGGGAGGCACAGTAAGAGAAAGACAATTGTAGGATGACAACTGGTGGTGGGAGAGCACGTCGGTGACTAGTACGCTGATAGAAGGGTATGACTCCTTCCAGTGTCCTGTAGGACAAGATGACTGGAGTTCCCGGTGGTCCGTGTGGACTACTACAGAGGCCAGAGATTTCTACCGCTCGGAGGACAGCCGTCAATCTGTCAGTCTGGGTGCAACCAGGAGCTGCACAAATGTCGTCTAAGATTGGAGGTGAATGGTGTGCTAGCCGCGAGGTAATGTCGCCGAGCAAGCCTTGGGACAAGGTACACCTCTACAAACCATCCTTCCTACCATATAGATGTTGATGAGATCTCTTTGGGTTCTGGGTTTGGGGAGAAATTTTTTTTGTTTTCGTTGCCATCTTTACCTCCCCTAAAACCCAACACTCACCCCACCTCTTGGTCAGCACAAGAGAAAACACTACAGAGACATATCAGTCAACTACAACATTGTCATATAGCCAAGATCAGGGATTGGCTCACGCATGGTCATCCCCATATATAAACATAACTATCCCACCTTGATACAGGTATAGTGCTAGAAGAACAGGCTCGCACATGGTCGTTCTAACAAAAAGAGTGCCTCATGCATGGTTGTCCATATCACACTGCGATTGGCTCATTCATGTCCATATCACATATCATGTATTAAGGATACAAGAAATTACTCGACTTGTACCCCGCATATTCAAAAATATGTGCTCCGAGTTAAGCTTGTTTCACCATCCAGCAGTAAATCTGACACTAGAATGGATCTATGGCATAGGACAACTACTCTATTAGATTTCACTTGATTAATTATATCAATTTATACATCTTTAAGCATCAATCAAGTTACAACGCATAACCTCTAAACCAAATCTACATAAACTGGGTATGACTCATCACTAGAACATATTGAATCACATCATCACTTTAAGCATGTTATCAGTTATATTCCCATATCATGGACCAATGTCCATCACAAGGACCACATGTCCATCACAAGGATCACATGTCCATCACAAGGACCACATGTCCATCACATCATAACCACCATAGCTCATACCCGACTATGTACATCAATTATTATCACCTACATGGTTAGAAGCTAATAACAAGAAGTCAAAGCATCATCATCTCATGGAACTCATGCAATACATTCACATCATACACTTTACATTATAATAATTAGGGTTTCACTTTACCCAATTAAGGTTTACAAGCTTGGATCATCAACTATCATTAGATCATCACTTCCTTCATCATTATGAGATATGTTACCAGACATAGAAGCATGTTTCTCATTATTATTATAAAACACATTATGTAGTTTAGAAACATAACCTTCTCATCCTATATACAACTACTCCATAGGATGTCAAATCATCACCATGAAACCCTAGCATCAATAAGATGCATCACTACACCACATAGGGGTATCAGTTAGGGTTAGGGTATCGGCCACCACACTAAATTAGTGTATCAGCCACCACACTTAGGTAGGATATCAATCATCACATTACAGAAGTGTGTATGTTAACCCTAGATATCGGGCAACCAACCTAGGTAGGGTATCAGCCTACCAACTCAAGGATGAGTATATATTTATCACAAAGATATCGGTTCATCATCACCTTATATCAGTTTTACATCATTTGTATCGGGATCAACACCTCTATGAGAGTGTGTCGGCTAAGGTACAACAAAGGATATCGACCAAGAGGTACATGAAGAAGGTGTATCAGTTATACTATCTCTACTAGGTATCATCCTACCCATCAACTAGGGTATCAGCCTCACCATCCCTTAGGGTATCGACCTACCCACTCAACTAGGGTATCGGCCACATAGACCTCCATAGGATATCGACCATTAGGGTTGGTGGTATCGGTTAAACCAAAAGGTAGGTGCTTCTCACCTCTAACCAAGATGTGTTACTAAGGAGTATCAGTTTGCAAGGCATATCAGTTTATACATGTATCAGATTAGGGTTTACATGTCAGCCTCCATACTCAACTAGAAACATGGAGACTCAACACTCTATCCCACCCAAGACATCATGAGATCATAACAAGCCACATCATAAGAAGCATATCGGTCTAGACAAGGCATGTCGGGTTGCAAGCATATCGGTTATCATACCATATCGATTTGCAAAGAGCAACTCATCTTACACCTCAAGATGACGATACTACCAAGGCAAAGAAAGGAACGTTTCATGACAGCAACTTAACATAGTTCTATTCTCAAAAACAAAATGGAAAGTTACCAAGAAAAGCTACTAGCATGCAAGCAAAACAAGCTAAAAGCAACTAGCAAGATAACAAGTAGAAGTGTGATTACAACAAAGTAGGGTTAGAGTTATATAACCAGCCTCATGAACAACCACCAAGCTTTAAGTTCCAAGGTCAAGCTCTAAGCTTCCCAAGCTGAAGGTAGAAGAAGGTCCTCCTATCTCGACCTCTACCACACCTCCAAAAAGGAAGATAAGACCATGGTTAAGAAAGCAAAAGAGATAAAAGAAGGTGTCAAGGTCCATGGCCAAGAAGAAGAAAGAAGAAGAGAAGGAAAGCTAGAAAACCATGTCTTACCAAGGAAGAAGATAAAAGAGAGCACCACAAGCTTCTAGCTCACCCACCAAGATCCAAGGGAGAAGGTTCGTCAAGCTCAAGGTCATCCACCAAGGAGAGCATGCAAGGATTGCTAAAAGGGCTCACTTGCATGAGAAGGAAGAGATATATATACATGGCCAAAGAGAGAGAGAGCAAGGGAAAGGTGTCACCACCTTAGAACCATAGAAGACACTTGTCCCAGAAGAAAGGACACATGCCACGCCATACAACAAGGTGATAGAACCTAAGTCTTGCCAACTTGGTCACTAAGGAAGGTCAAGGTCGACACACCCATCCAAACCGATAGGGATGAAACCCTAGGTCACAAGACAATATGGCACTCCTCCTAGAGTCACCACAACCCAATATGGTAATCCTCAAGGTGCCGAAAACCGATAGGATGTCCCTAAAGACACTCTCAACCAATAGAAAGCCTTCTCAAGGCAACCTCAAACCGATACAAGGTCTCACCAAGGCTCTCAAGCCTGAGACAACACTCCAAAGAGCAAAGCACACTTCAAACATGTGCCCAAAACATCAACAAGGATGTCACCACTCAACAAAGGCTAAAACAAGGTTCCCAACACTTTCTCTCTCCTCTAGATGATGCCAAGAGAGAGAAGAAACACTCTAGAGGTGGCAAACTTGCATATCAACCCCTACTCTGGGTAAATTGCAAGTTGCACCAAAAGCTCACAACAAAGGACAAACATCAAGCAACAAGGCTCAAACAACGAACACCAACCTCCAACATGTCCTAATTACATCTTAGATGATTAGAGCAAGGAGCTAAGCAACTCACTTAAGCATAACAAATAGGGTTAGCCCAAAACATGGGTCAGGGTCCTTACATTATTACTCATCTTTACTATTATGCGATTTGTTCATTCCATTTTGAGCTTGAAGTCTACACATATATTTTGTCAAACATGTGGCCATACTGTTTCATTTCCTAACCTCTTTGACCATATTATTTCATGTTTCCATCGCATAAATGTCATATGGCTCTATTTGTACATGTAAATATGACACATGGATCCTAATTTTAGTCACACGCTTGTACGTGTTAGAATTTGTATATTGTTATGATTATGCATATGCCAATTGCATTAAGGCTGATCAAATTATGGCCTCTAGATATTCCTTAACCAAATTAGGGTTGAACCAAATGTCAGTTTCATTAGTCCTTACTAAATTAGATATGTTCCAAACTTAAGAATGTGTTGTTTCAGTCAAGTGCATGATTTGTAGCTGATGTATTTGAGGTTGTACCACATTAGCCCCCATCTTTACTATTATGTTATCTTTTCATTCCATATTGATCTTGAAGTTACCCATACATTTTGAACTTGTGACCATTGCACCATGTTTCCTACCCATTTGTCAGTCATTTCAAACTTAATGTTTAATATCCATGTGACCTCCATTTTTCATGCCATTTGTGAGTAATAGGATTCAATCTTCCATCTACTTTGTGTAGTCCATACATTGCACCCAATTATGATGAGGCAGCCACACCCTTTTGCAAGTACATACCATGCTTTGGTCTTTTTTAAGGATCTGTTTTTCAATGTGGTATGTTTGTAAATGTAAATATGACACATGGTTCTAATTTTAGTTGTATGCCCATAATAGGTACATGTGATAATTTTTATATATGGTTATGATTATGCATATGTCACTTACTCATTTTATGTCTAAATTGTATTGATTTTTTGTGTGATTATACTTTTTGTGATTGATTTTATGTCTAGATTATACTTATTTGTGTATATTTTTGTGTGTTAACTTCCAAATTGTCTGAATTTGTTGCCCATGGATGGATCTCAGTTTTCTTATATATGATTGGGATTGTTCCGCTATGATTACTTTCCCCATGCTCAATGTGAGATGTTGTTGTTTATTTGTTTCTCAGTTGGACTATTTTGTGTTTTCCCATGGACTAAAAACACCACTTCCATGCCACATTTTCTTAATTTACTCTCATTATCTTCTTGTTTCACACGTAGTTATTATGCTCATTGTGTTGTGACGGATTGAACTTATAACATACTGAAATTTTGATACTAAATTTATTTAGGACTATAATTCTCATTTGTTTTTCTCTAAATTTGATCCCAATTGAAATTTTTCTTCATTCTGAGGCTAATCAAATTATTTTTCTTGCATACCATATATTTTGAAACTACTTAGTTTCCTTGGTAAATTCCTCTACTTAAATGAACACTGCTCTTCCTTGGGATACCATTGGAAAATAGGTCCCTCAATTTTACTTAACGAACCAATCACAATATTGATCCGTACAATTCAAAGTTCTTGCGCCTTCGTATTTTGGTTTCACTCTAGATTCATTAAACTCCTGTGATTTGAGCACATTGCTTTGGAATCACATCAAAATACAATTTAAGCATTGAATATTAGTATTGATGTGTTTATGAGGGTAATTAAGTTAGTCATCAAAGGAGCATAAATAAAGAGAGTTAATACATTAGAGAAACTAGAGTATCGGCCATTATAGTTGTGTTAAGAATTTATAAGGAAACGAAACGGTATACTAGGCGATATAAAGGGTTAAAGAAAACACAACTTTACAATAGGAGAGAAATTAAAATCAAGTGTTAATAAAGGACTATTGACCAGTCCCGCATGCATGGGTCTCTTATTCCCCAGCACGGCGGTTACCCAGCGGCAGGGTAACGATGGTCGAAAGACCTACCCCTCTTTACATCCATGCCCCAACTTCACCCCTCTGATATTCGGTTTTCTTTCCCCTACCCCGCCAGCTCCTCAGCCAAGGACATGCATCATCCAAACGTCTACAGCTATTAATGGTCAGTGTCCAGAAAAGAAACGTCTGGCAAGTCCCTTCAAGAGCATAGCGCCACCCTAGGTAAGTTAGATTGCGCTCAGAGCGTCGCCTAACTCTGAGAAACCCTAGAGTCATTGCAATCACCCTATATAATCATCGATCACCGAACCACCACAGCCATCTTCATCTTCCACCATGATCGCTGCTCCACCTGATAGAAACAGCGATCGCAGCAACTCCTGGCCGCCCTTTGCTTCTCCACCTTTCTGCAACTGTGCCATCACCTACCCATCTTCTCCTCCTCGTCTTTCCTTTCCTCCTCTTCCATCTCTACTTCCTTCTCCTCCCAACCTGCTGAATTTCAAGATTAACCTACAGATCACGACGTCACCTACAACGACGATCGTTACATGATCTCGACAGGCCCGCACCTGTCGATGTCATCTCACCAATGTGTCGTCCCTTCACCCCCAGCGGCCTACATTGCCGTCTGGCCTACAACATAATGGCGCCCCCTACAACCTCACCTCCTTCACTCTGTCAGCATGGGCGACACATTCAACCAAGTTTCATAGCAACGCCAACCGACTTACAGCAGATTAGATCTTCATAAAACCCTCTCATCAACTAGATCTATAGGTTCCTCATCCCCCCGACGCTCCCCGACTTCTACCCATCCATGGTTATCAGTACCATCACAGAAGTGTAACACCACGACACTTCTGCTAGCATCCTTCAATGACATAGTCACATAGACCTGCATATGATCTTTCACACCGCCACCACCTATCCGACACTTCTGCTAGCATCCTTCAATGACATAGTCACATAGACCTGCATATGATCTTTCACACCGCCACCACCTATCTGACATCAGAACGACCTATTGTAGTTAGCAACTTCTTCCTCTACCTCGTGGCTTCTAATACTAAAACTCGTGAGAGACCTAACACCACCTACACCCTCGCCGGCCTCCCATCATCACCATCTCGCACCCCATGGATCCCCCTCAAATCCATCGACTATGAGCAACAGAGAGACCTGTTACATGGCCTGCAGCAAACATCGCTCATGAAAACGTCCACGCATCATCTTCACCATCTAACAGTCCTACAACCAGCCGCCAACACACTTGGTCTCTCAAAAACAACCACGATAGCAAACATAGCTCACCAGCTACTCAACATCTGACCTACAACTTTAGGATGTTATTCATGGTGATTAAGTGTGTAATCCTTGACTCTACAGCTAATCGTCACCTAGGACAATACCCCCTACTAACTCAGGTCTGCAGACATGGCCGCCGACTTGCAACCCTACCACCACCACATGACAACGCCAATTGGCACTGAGAAATCTCAAGACTACCCAGCCGCTCAATACAAACCCCAGGATGAACCCCACCTCCCTCCCTCATTCGCGAACCAGAGCAAAGGTCGAGCAACCCCCTCTCTCCTGGTCGCTGCTCCTGTGGTCGGAGATTTGGTTGACGTTGTCGGTGCTTGCGACTAATGGATTCCCAAAACCCCAGAGCAAGAAAGACGGCCGACTCCTGGACTTTGGTCGACCTTTGCATAGAATTGATTATTGTTTGATTGCATAGAATATTATAATAGCACTTGACTTTGATCTATTTGGAGTTTTGACTTCCTGGACTTTGATCCCTTTGGGCTTTTTCCCCTTAGAGCTTTGTCTCACTTGAGGTAGGGTACATCCCTCTACTCTATGCATAGGTTGTAATGGATTAGTTGTCCCCCAATCAGCTGGTTAAAATAGTAATTAAGCTTCTGTGTCGTTCTTTCATAGATGACTGAACACAAGACATTTTAGCCATTAAAAGAAATGATATGATAGTGATCAACCTTAATATTCAAAAGTTGATCATTGCAAATATTTTGATAATTTAATATCTTAAACTATTTTGAATAGCCTTGTGAAATTTGATCTTGAATTACAAATATTAAAATATTGTTATCCTTGTTTTGATAATTTTAGTCCACCAACTATTTCCTATCTAGTTTTGATATTATCTTGAATCATATTTAGTACCTATATTTTGTAAATAGTTCGATATAATAATTGAGTACCAGTCATGCTGACCTTTTATTTTCCTTCAATGGGGTCCATGTGTAGTTTTGTTCCCTATGGGAACTCATGGACAGGTGGTAGATGGAAAAGTTTGAAGAGACATGCATTGGGTAGTTCTGTTAAAGATTAAATAGTAATGAATTTATTCTTAAACTTTGTCATCATATTTGTTAGCTTCCGCACCTCTGATGTACAAGCATGATTGTAATAAATATTGTTTATATTTTGATATTATTTTATAAATATTTGACTGTAAAGATCGAGTCTTTACAACATGGTATCAGAGCCATAAACGATCGGCACTCATGTGTGTCACATGGACATTAGGTTTGTCAGGAACATAAATTGAGTAGTGAGGACCTAGATAAATAGTTGACAACGAATCTCAATTTTACTAGCACATAGAAATAAAAGCATAAGTTGACATATATGTACTTTGTCCTAGAAGTACTTAGAATATAATTCCATCATCAAGTAGATGTTGAACCCTGTCTAGGCATGGACTTATTTTGAGTTAGGGATGTAGGAAAAAAATGTTGAGGTATATGTGTCTACTTTTGCAATGAGGTCTAGTAGAACATCACTTTGACCCCTAGGTATACAAATGTGGTAGAGTGTCTGAGATTATGTCCTTAGTTTGGGAGATACACAGTTTTTTTTTAAATATGTAAAATAGAATGAAAAAATAGCATCAGTCCTAAAATTATTTGAATTTATGTCAATATTGTCACGTATAACTTTCATTTTGAATATTGAGGAAAATTAATGTTGACAATCTGGAAATAAAAATCATTAGCATAATCCCTTTTATGATTGTGTAGCATCTTCAAAAAAAAGGTATTTAGAAAAACTATGACACTTGAAATAAAATTCAACATTAGATAAAAAGTTGTGGGAAAAAATTGCAATGGGTTACGATGTAGTTAATAATATGTTGAATTAGGTTAAATAGTATGAATTCAATACGTTTGAAACTTATAATTTTCAAATACATATGGTACACTAGAAAACTGACGACCTAGAATCATAGAGAAATATAACCCTATCATAAAAATAAATCAAGTCTGCCAAAATTTGTAACCCAATAAATCATTGCACAAAATGTGTAACAATAATATTTTTTTTAAAATAGGACTCAAAACTGCATCCAAATCCATTATAATATGATTAGGACTTCTTGATTTTGTAACTCTCAATTTTCATAGATAGATAAAATTTTGGATAATTTACATTGAACTAATAATTATATGTCCTAATTATTGACACAATAAAAGTTCACATAAAGATTAGTGATAATAATATTGAATTTACTTGATAAGCTTGTCTAAAGATAACCATAGTTTATTTTAAAAAAATCCATGTAACACAAAATTTTGATATTCATAAGTTAGATCCTTAACCTAGAAATATGTGCATGACCCTAGAGTAATTTCACAGATCAGGCATCACTAGGCACTCAGTTGAGTTGTATATTTCACAGAAGTCTAAATTTCTAATATGTGTCAAGTACTTGGGATGATGAAGTAGTAGTGATTAGAATGTAGACATCAAGTGATTGTGACTAGGTTCTCGCATTGTTTTTGGCCATTTTTCTTTTGCATCGACTAGCTTTTTCATCAAAAAAATTATTTTATTTATTATACTATATGTATAGAAAAATAATTTTGTGTATTTTATCGATGATTTTACAAGCTAATTCACAATATAGGAGATAGGAGAAAAACCTAGAGGAGAGTCACATGAAACCCTTAAAGCCCTTGAAACCTAAAGCTTGGTATAGGATAATGGTCCAAAGAATGTGAAGGATGATACATTGTAGTCGACGTGCCTATTTAGATTTCTAGTTGAAATCCTTAAGGGGTGGAGAATAATACCTACAGTAAGCTAATTTTGGGTATGAAATCCTCATTAAGGGGTGGATAGTTGTAACATACTGAAATTTTGGTACTATATTTATTTAGGACTATAATTCTCATTTGTTTTTCTCAGAATTTGATCCCAATTGAAATATTCCTTCATTCTGAGGCTAATCGAATTATTTTTCTTGCATACCATACACTTTGAAACTACTTAGTTTCCTTGGTAAATTCCTCTACTTAAATGGGCACTGCTCTTCCTTGGAATACCATTAGAAAATAGGTCTCTCAATTTTACTTTATGAACTAGTCACAATATTGATTTGTACAATTCAAAGTTCTTGCGTCTTCATATTTTGGTTTCACTCTAGATTCATTAAACACTTGTGATTTGAGCACTATTGGCTTTGGAACCACATCAAAATACAATTAAAGCATTGAATATTAGTATTGATGTGTTTATGAGGGTAATTAAGTTAGTCATCTAAGGAACATAAATAAAGAGAGTTAATACATTTGAGAAATTAGAGTATTGGCCATTATAGTTGTAATAAGAATTTAAAAGGAAACGAAACGGTATACTAGGCGATATAAAGGGTTAAAGAAAACACAACTTTATAATAGGAGTGAAATTAAAATCAAGTGTTAATAAAGGACTATTGATCAGTCCCGCATGCATGGGTCTCTTATTCCCAGTGTGGTGGTTACCCAGCCGCAAGGTAGCGATGGTCGAAAGACCTGCCCCTCCTTACATCCACACCCCAACTTCACCCCTCTGATGTTCGGTTTGCTTTCCCCTACCCCACCAGCTCCTCAGCCAAGGACATGCATCACCCAAACGTCTATAGCTATTAATGGTCAGTGTCCAGAAAAGAAACGTCAGGTGAGTCCCTTCCAGAGCATAGTGCCACCCCAGGTAAGTTAGATTGTGCTCAGAGTATCGCCTAACTCTAAGAAACCCTAGAGTCATTGCAATTGCCCTTTATAATCATCGATCACTAAACCACCACGGCCATCCTCATCTTCCACCATGACCGTCGCTCCACCTGATAGAAATGGCGATCATAGCAACTCCTGGCTGCCCTCTGCTTCTTCACTTTTCTGCAATTGTGTCATCACCTACCCATCTTCTCCTCCTTGTCTTTCCTTTCCTCCTCTTCCATCTCTACTTCCTTCTCCTCCCAACCTGCTGAATTTCCAGATTAACCTACAGATCACGATGTCACCTACAATGTCAATGATCATTACATGATCTCGATAGGGCCGCACCTATCGATGCCATCTCTCCAATGTGTCGTCCCTTCACCCCCAGCGTCCTACATCTCCGTCTGGCCTACAACACAATGGCACCCCCTGCAACCTCACCTCCTTTAATATATCACCATGGGTGACACATTCAACCTAGTTTTAGAGTAGTGCCAACTGACCTACAGTAGATCGGATCTTCATAAAACCCTCTCATCAACCAGATCTATAGGTTCCTGATCACCCCGAATCTTCCTGAATTCTACCCATCCATGGTCATCAGTACCATCACAGAAGTGTAACACCATTGTTGACTCAAGGTTTAAATTTACTAAACCCTTGTTTTGATGATGACTAAACCATTCTACTTATTTGTGTCTAATGTCTCTACTTGATTAGTGATTTCTGATTATGCATAGATACACACCAAATTCCCTAACTTGCGCATCTCAACTTGAAGAAAAGTCAAGTCAAAGTCAATACAAGTGCACATTTTTGTAATATGATGTAAATCCATTAGAATCATGTTGTAAATCACTTGTAATGATTGTATGACTTGTAATTGAGCCTAGAAAAAAATTAGGAGCACATAGATCAAATATTTAAGCACTCAAAAGTCATCTTCCAAAATTCACATCAGGTTGTTCATCAGTCGAGTTGCAAACTCTATCGATCCTAATTGGATCTTGGAAATGACTTTTGATCGGTCGAGTTTGCACTTCATAGAACTCAACTGATCCCTCTACTGACCAAAACTAATTTAAGTGAATCGATCGAGTTACCCCAGGACAAACTCGACTAATGGCCTAAATTGGTCTTGTCTTTTAGTGGGATCGGTCGAGTTACCTTTATAGTAACTCGACCTATTGCATTGTATGGAAAAGCATAGAAAAGTATTTCTAGCCGTTGTGGAGTTGCAAGAAGTGAAAATATATCTGTTATAAGCCACAAAATAGCTAGTTTTCATTCTTAAGTGTTCCCAAAGGCTAAGAGTCATCCCATCTATAAATAGGACCCCTTGGGCTTCATTCCAAGGTTGAGCATTCAATGCAAAACTCTATGTGAGGTTCCTATTCTATAGTTGAGTGCTTCCTATAGCCTCCTCTCTCTCTCTAAGCTTAATCACTTGCTACATTTGTTAGAGTGAGTAGGAAATCTATAAGAGAGCTAGTCCTACATGTATATCTTGTGAGGCTCTCACTTCCACCACCTCCATATCTCTCATTTCAACCATGAAGATGAATGTTCTCTCTCTTGGCTAAGAGAGGTGAAGAAGAATAAGGGAAGGAGTCCCTTGGTGAAGATCAAGGCTGAAGACTTGGATAAAGAGTGGGTAAGACCTTGGTGAAGGCAGAAGACTCCTTGCTCAAGTGGGTAAGTCCTTGGTGGAAGCTTCTTCGAGTGAAGGTGAAGGCAAAGGCTGAAGATCTAAGAAGAGTAGCAAAGTCCTTGAAGGCGAAAGACTTGTGCTTGAGTGGGTAAGACCTTGGTGAAGGTTGAAGACTCTTTCAAAGTGGGTAAGTCCTTGGTAAGGTGGAATACTCTTGATGCTTGGATGGGTAAGTCCTTTGGTGGTCATGTATTATAAATCTTATAAATGAATATACGAGTACAATGGTTAAGAAATCCTAGAGGTTGACCTCTCTAGGTAGTGGACTGACTCACTTCTACTTTTAAGTGTGGAACTACTCTACATAGCTTGTCACTTGGTGTATGTTCAATCTCTCTCTCCCTTGCTATGCATGTTTTAGTTGCACTCAAATTTCCTATTTAGCAACCTTATCTTGTGATATATCTTGAAGGTCTAATGAATTTTGTTTAAGTGCATTCAGCTCTATTCACCCCACCTCTAGAGCATCTAATCACCCATCTAGGATCCAACAAACATGACACTTCTACTAGAATCCTTCAACGACATAGACCTGCATATGATCTTTCACACCGCCGCCACCTATCTAACATCACAACGACCTATTGTAGTTCGCAACTTCTTCCTCTACCTCATGGCATCTAATACTAAAACTCATGAGAGACCTAACACCACCTACACCCTCGCTTCCCATCATCACCATCCCGCACCCCCTGGATCCCCGTCAAATCCATTGACTATGAGCAAGAGAGAGACTTGTTACATGGCCTATAGTAAACATGAAAACCTCCACGCATCATCTTCACCCTTTGATAGTCCGCCATCACACCTGGTCTCCCAAATACAATCATGACAGAAAACATACCTCGCCAGCTACTCAACATCTGACCTGCAACTTTAGGATGTTGTTCATGGTGATTAATTGTGTAATCTCTGGCTCTGCAACTGATTGTCACCTAGGACAATACCCCCTACTAAATCAGGTCTGCAGACATGGTCGCCAACTTGCAACACCACCACCACCACACGACAATGTCAATCAGCTCTAAGAAATCTCAAGACTACCCAATCGCTCAATCCAAACCCCAGGATGAACCCCACCTCCCTCCCTCATTTGCAAACTAGAGCACAGGCCAAGCAGCCCCCTCTGGACTGATCACTACTCCTATGGTCAGATGTTTGGTTAACGTTGTTGGTGCTCATGACTAATGGATTCCCAAAACCCCAGATCAAGAAAGATGGTCGACTCCTATGTGTTTAAGATCCTTTCTATTAGAGATTATTGTGATTGAGCAATCAATTGAATCTAGGATAAAAATGAGGTACTAGATTCTCTATTTTGTTATATTGAGTTATTAATTTCCCTCTTGAATTTCATGTACACTATTTAGTGGTGAACCCTATACTTTTAAGCCTTTCCTACCTCTTTGAAAGTTCACCACCTTAGACTGATTACTATTTTATTACATAGAATATTATAATAGCACTTGACTTGATCTATTTGAAGTTTTGACTCCCTGTACTTTGGTCCCTTTAGGATTTGGTCCCTTAGAGCTTTAGCTCACTTGACGTAAGGTATGTCCGGCCACCCTGTGCACAAGTTGTAATGGATTAGTTGTCCCCCAATCGACTGGTTAAAATAGCAATTAGGCTTCTATGTCATTCTTTCATAGATGACTGAACACAGGGCACTTTATCCCTTGAAAGAAATGATATGATAGTACTCAACCTTAATATTTAAAAGTTGATCATTGCATATATTTTGATAATTTAATATCTTAAACTATTTTGAATAGCCTTGTGGAAATTTGATCTTGAATTACAAACATTGAAATATTGTTATCCTTACTTTGATAAATTTTGTCCACCAAATATTCCCTGCCTAGTTTTGATATTATCTTGAATCATATTTAGTACCTATATTTTGCAAATAGCTCAATATAAGAATTTAGTGCCAACTATGCTAATTTTTTATTTTCCTTTAATGGGGTCCATGTAACGACCCTCAAAATTTAGTCCCAAAAAAAATCTTGATGTTTAATAAAGGTGAAACCCTAGGTTGAATGATTTTTTCTTACATTTGTTCATTTAAGTGGATACCATGCTTAAGTAGTATGCCAGAACGAGTTTAGACTACATCAAGATATTATGCGAACTTTTAATTTGATTCATCAACAAAGCCTAACCCTAATTATGCAATGGTGACTAGTTAGGGGTTAATTGATAGTTTTGGCACACATACATGTAAAATGCATCTTGTTGTTTTGTATATGAATAGATAATAGATTAATAGAGCTTCCCTCAAATTTTAATGATAAAATTTCTTTTTAATGATTATTAATGTGCTAATTACCCTAAGTAGATAATGATGTAAAACACATGGTTACCTAACTCATATATGAAATCTAATTGGATAATTGATTTCCTCATGGTCGAATTTGCTTTCCTACCAAGTTTGGTTAGATTTGGATAATCCTAGATGCCCCAAATGTTATTAGGAAGAAATTAGTAGATAATGTGATTTATTTGAGTAATCAACTTAATAATACATGTGATTATCACGATTTGACCAAAGTTCTGGATTTTCAGCTGTCATCATTGCTTAAGTGAACTGGGCTCTATGTGAGCCGTCAGATTAAAATCTGAGGGCACTCCCTTCATCCCCTACCTCCCGCTTTGTCCGCGCGGAAGGGGGAATAGAACCCCCAACTCTTCGCCTGATGATAGCCCCTCTCTCCTCAACGGTTTCAATTTATCTCAACGCAAACAAGATTGGGAGATCATTGCGAGTCTCTTAAGCTCTAATTTGACTCTGACAAGCATCTATTGAGAAAACACCCAAAACCCCCCCTTTTCCAATTCACATGGGGGCCACACCCACCTCACCTCCTTGCATAGAAATGCCCCAGTGGATCCCTAGAGAACGAAGAGACGCCATCGGACTCATTTTCAGTTTCAATTTCTGTTGAATCTGTCTGTGGAGGCGTCGCAGATCCGAGCTTCACCCAGGTGGCCGGCGAGCTTGAGCGAGCGGCTCAGTTCCTTGCAGTTCAACTCAACCTCTAGTAAGCATCTTCACGTTCCTGTTTAGTTGTTCTTCACGTCCTTAGTCCTCGTGTTTCACCCCAGTTTTGTACTCGCGAGACCGTTTTTCAGTCAGTAGCACCCTCCTTCCGACCAGGCCAGACGGCTATGCTCGGCAAAGGAAAAACCTTTCTCCAGGCATAGTAGACCACTGTGAAGCCACACTAGATACTAGTTCTTGCCTTACATCGCTAGGGCATTGTTTCCTAAGATTGAACTCTAAGGCCATGTTTTCAGTAAACCGTAGATGCCCCTTAGAGTTTCATTGACTTTTATGCATCTCTATACACCCTGTCGGATTCGTATCGACCCTATCAACTTGTTTACTGACTTTTATGTGCTATTCTCTTGGTGTTTGAGTTTTTGGACCTCCACCTGCTTCTCTAGCCTTACCGTTCATGGCTGCAAGTGTTTTCAGTTACCCCGACCATCACAGGGTCAGTGCAAAGGCGCATTTTGTCCGAAATATCCCAAGAAATTGCTTCCATTGATTAGTATCGTGAGATTTTCCCCTCTGATCAAGGTTCACCAATGTGATTCTACAGGGATCCAACTGCTGCGTTATCCAGTTCTCCAAATTCATAGAAAACGATTGTAGTGCTATTTCTCATCTCTGCCCTTATCAACTTGATTGAGACATCACACATGCATGGGAAATTAAGGAATGTGGGCCTTGTTTTGTGCGTTTTTTTTTTATCAGTAGGACCTGACAAGGTGGCAGGCCTTGATTTTTCCATCTAGGCAGTGGCCCCATGAATGATATTTGATTGGATTAATGGATTTCATGAATGTCACACCTATGGTTTCTTTGCTTCTAATTGGTCAGATCTTTATAAATTCATAGCATATGCTACAAAGCTCGGGCGCAGATGAACTTTAAATGAATTTTGCTCAATTTTTCGAGATCTAGAGGATGGACAAGGTTCCAGTTCCTGTTTTGTTTTGCTTTTCATGAAACATCATACTTAGTGTAATTAGGATTTAACAAGCCATGAAATCCTGGAAATGAAGTTGTAAATTATTCATTAATAGATGATTATTGAATTAACAGGGTGATTAGGGTTCCATTAGCCCAAGGAAAACAACTAAGATCTCCCCTATGAGAGAGGTAAGTGGATTCATACACTTTGAGCATTTAATATGAGTTTTCAATCGCTTTATATTCATTGAATCATGATGATCAAGTTAAACTATGTGCATAGCCACGTACTTCAATTGGGATACTTCTTGCTATAATGTTATTATATGATTCTTATGCTTTCAAGTTATGTCTCCAAGAATTCATGTTATGACTATGGAAATCCAATTAAAGTTATTATGTCAAGTTAATTATGAATCATGCAATAGGCCATATTATTTTGTCCTCATCGTTTTAATGTTGATCCTACGTGCCTTATGAGCACCATTGGTCCAATAATATTGAGGATACTATAACCGACCACCCAGATTATGTTATGTGAATCCAAATATACTATTCAATTAAGTTTCATGTTTTCCTTTATTTCCCTGTTATTATGTTGTTATAACAATGCTCAATGCCACTTACTCTAATGTAGTTTTTATTTGCATGCATGGCTGGGGGCACGATGCCCGCAGGTACAGAACAACTCCAAGGATAAATCATATGAAGATCAAATCCTAGAAATAGATCAAGATGTCCAAAGGACACATATGGTGGGGTGCCATCTACAATAGAAGATCTTGATATTATAGATAACTTCATGTATTAATAATGTCTAATCATGTATGTCTTAGATAGTTTCAGTTCAAGAACTCACTTATTAACAATGTATAAATTAAGTTTAATATCTATGCATGGTTATTGTTTACTTTATTTGCAATGGTTATTATGATTGTGACATCCCTTTGAGCAAAAATACCCTGTGTTATGGAAAACAAGGGAGTTGCTTCCATTGTTATATGTATGCTTAATGGGGATGTTACAAAATGGTATCAGAGCAAATAAGTAGATGGACACCATGTATAAATCACATACACATGTTCTAAGACATAGGTATAGAATATTAAGTTCAAGATATGGGAAACCAAAGTAGGGTCTAGTTAGAAGAAACAAGTTAGATAATGGTTAGGATTATGTGCCTAGATGTTTTAGATTTTTGTGTTAACTTTGAATTAGTACATAGCATGCTCTCTCTTCTTCCCACGTGTTTGTGGTATGGGACACATGCTCATGGGGTTTTGTAGAGAGAATGTTATGTACAAAATCATACTTGTCTCGTCCTCTCAAGTGCATGTGGTATGGGACATGTGCATGAGGGAGGTGTTGAGACAAGAGTTCAAATTAAAGTTTGAGACTTATAGCCATCTAAACATAATTAATTACATAATAAGACCAAATATGCATACAAGGGGTAGATAATTTGATAGGGATACAAAAGAAAATGATGCACATGCTACTAAACAATGCTCTCTTCTATTTTATGATTATGTGTTCGGATTGAACATCATGTGTTATTTCTATGCTTATGAATTATGAAAAATCATGTCTACGTATAAGAAATCATGTTAAGTTGATAATTGTCCTCTCCATCATGTTATGCGAGCCTTCATTGGCCTTATGTGAGCCTTAATTGGCCTTATGAGCTCTGTGGGAGCATTATGTGAGCCTTATCCGGCTTTTTGTGATCCTTAATCGGCATTATGTGAGCCTTAACCGGCCTTATGTGAGCCTTAATCGGCCTTATGTGAGCCTTAATTGGCCTTATGTGAGCCTTAACCGGCCTTATGTGAGCCTTAACCAGCCTTATGAGCATTGTGGGTGCAATCCAGGAGAGTGACTATATCAACTCAAGTAAAATTCATGTCTAATATGAATTCATGTCAAGTTAATTAAGTTCTCATGTAATTATGTTAACTATAGGTAAGTCATGTCTTAAGTATGTTAATGAGACTCTAAGATGATATCACAGAATTAACATGCACATAATATGTGAAACCCTAAGGTGGGTAGTACCTTAATATGACATGAAAATTTCGGGGACGAAATTTCTATAAGGTGGGTAGGTTGTAACGACCCACAAAATCCAGTCCCAAAAAAAATCTTGATGTTTAATAAAGGTGAAACCCTAGGTTGAATGAATTTTTCTTACATTTGTTCATTTAAGTGGAGACCATGCTTAAGTAGTATGCCAGAACCAGTTTATACTACATCAAGATATCATGCGAACCTTTAATTTGATTCATCAACAACGCCTAACCCTAATTATGCAATGGTGACTAGTTAGGGGTTAATTGATAGTTTTGGCACACATACATGTAAAATGCATCTTGTTGTTTTGTATATGAATAGATAATAGATTAATAGAGCTTCCCTCAAATTTTAGTGATAAAATTTCTTTTTAATGATCATTAATGTGCTAATTACCCTAAGTAGATAATGATGTAAAACACACGGTTACCTAACTCATATATGAAATCTAATTGGATAAATGATTTCCTCATGGTCGAATTTGCTTTCCTACCAAGTTTGGTTAGATTTGGATAATCAACTTAATGTGATTTATGAAGAAATTAGTAGATAATGTGATTTATTTGAGTAATCAACTTAATAATACATGTGATTATCACGATTTGACCAAAGTTCTGGATTTTCGACTGTCATCGTTGCTTAAGTGAACCGGGCTTTCTGTGAGCCGTCAGATTAAAATCAGAGGGCACTCCCTTCATCCCCTACCTCCCACTCTGTCCGCGCGGAAGGGGGAACAGAACCCCCAACTCATCACCCTATGATAGCCCCTCTCTCCTCAACGTTTTCAATTTATCTCAACACCAACACGATTGGGAGATCATTGTGAGTCTCTTAAGCTCTAATTTGACTCCTACAAGAATATATTGAGAAAACGCCCAAAACCCCCCTTTTTCCAGTTCGCATGGCGGCCACACCCACCTCACCTCCTTGCATAGAAATACCCCAGTGGATCCCTAGAGAACGAAGAGACGCCATCGGACTCATTTTCAGTTTCAATTTCTGTTGAATCCGTCTGTGGAGGCGTCGCAGATCCGAGCTTCACCCAGGTGGCCGGCGAGCTTGAGTGAACGGCTCAGTTCCTTGCAGTTCAAATCAACCTCTAGTAAGCATCTTCACGTTCCTGTTTAGTTGTTCTTCACGTCCTTAGTCCTCACATTTCACCCTAGTTTTATACCCGCGAGACTGTTTTTCAGTCAGTACCGCCCTCCTTCCGACCAGGCCAGACGGCTATGGTCGACAAAGGAAAAACCTTTCTCCACGCACAGTAGACCACTGTGAAGCCACACTAGATACTAGTTCTTGCCTTACGTCGCTAGAGCATTGTTTCCTAAGATTGAACTCTAAGGCCATGTTTTCAGTAAACCGCAGATGCCCCTTAGAGTTTCATTGACTTTTATGCATCTCTATACACCCTGTCGGATTCGTATCGACCCTATGAACTGGTTTATTGGCTTTTATGTGCTATTCTCTTGGTGTTTGAGTTTCTGGACCTCCACCTGCTTCTCTAGCCTTACCGTTCATGGCTGCAAGTGTTTTCAGTGACCCCGACCATCACAGGGTCAGTGCAAGGGCGCATTCTGTCTGCATGCATGGTTGGGGGCGCAATGCCCGTAGGTACAGAACAACTCCAAGGATAAATCATATGAAGATCAAATCAAGAAATAGATCAAGGTTTCCAAAGGACACATATGGTGGGGTTCCATCTACAATAGAAGATCCTGATATTATAGATAACTTCATGTATTAATAATGTCTAATCATGTATGTCTTAGATAGCTTCAGTTCAAGAACTCACTTATTAACAATGTATAAATTAAGTTTAATATCTATGCATGGTTATTGTTTACTTTATTTGCAATGGTTATTATGATTGTGACATCCCTTTAAGTAAAAATACCCTATGTTATGGAAAACAAGGGAGTTGCTTCCATTGTTATATGTATGCTTAATGGGGATGTTACAAAATGGTATCAGAGCAAATAAGTAGATGGCCACCATGTAGAAATCACATCCACATGTTCTAAGCCATAGGAATAGAATATTAAGTTCAAGATATGGGAAACCAAAGTAGGGTCTAGTCAGGAGACACAAGTTAGATAATGGTTAGGGTTATGTGCCTAGATGTTTTAGATTTTTATGTTAATTTTGAATTAGTACATAGCATGCTCTCTCTTCTTCCCACGTGTTTGTGGTATGGGACACATGCTCATGGGGTTTTATAGAGAGAATGTTATGTACAAAATCATACTTGTCTCATCCTCTCAAGTGCATGTGGTATGGGACATGTGCATGAGGGAGGTGTTGAGACAAGATTTCAAATTAAAGTTTGAGACTTATAGCCATCTAAACATAATTAATTACATAATAAGACCAAATATGCATACAAGGGGTATATAATTTGATAGGGATACAAAAGAAAATGATGCACATGCTACTAAACAATGGTCTCTTCTATTTTATGATTATGTGTTCGGATTCAACATCATGTGTTATTTCTATGCTTATGAATTATGAAAAATCATGTCTACGTATAAGAAATCATGTTAAGTTGATAATTGTCCTCTCCATCATGTTATGCGAGCCTTCATTGGCCTTATGTGAGCCTTAATTGGCCTTATGAGCTTTGTGGGAGCATTATGTGAGCCTTAACCGGCCTTATGTGAACCTTAATCGATATTATGTGAGCCTTAACCAGCCTTATGTGAGCCTTAATCGGCCTTATGCGAGCCTTAATTGGCCTTATGTGAGACTTAACCGGCCTTATGTGAGCCTTAACTGACCTTATAAGCACTGTGGGTGCAATCCAGGAGAGTGACTATATCAACTCAAGTAAAATTCATGTCTAATATGAATTCATGTCAAGTTAATTAAGTTCTCATGTAATTATGTTAACTATGGGTAAGTCATGTCTTAAGTATGTTAATGAGACTCTAAGATGATATCACAGAATTAACATGCACATAATATGTGAAACCCTAAGGTGGGTAGTACCTTAATATGACATGAAAATTTCAGGGATGAAATTTCTATAAGGTGGGTAGGTTGTAACGACCCTCAAAATTCAGTCCCAAAAAAAATTCTTGATGTTTAATAATGGTGAAACCCTAGGTTGAATGAATTTTTCTTACATTTGTTCATTTAAGTGGAGACCATGCTTAAGTAGTATGCCAGAACCAGTTTATACTACATCAAGATATTATGCGAACCTTTAATTGGATTCATCAACAAAGCCTAACCCTAATTATGCAATGGTGACTAGTTAGGGGTTAATTGATAGTTTTGGCACACATACATGTAAAATGCATTCTATTGTTTTTTATATGAATAGATAATAGATTAATAGAGCTTCCCTCAAATTTTAGTGATAAATTTTCTTTTTAATGATTATTAATGTGCTAATTACCCTAAGTAGATAATGATGTAAAACACATGGTTACCTAACTCATATATGAAATCTAATTGGATAAATGATTTCCTCATGGTCGAATTTGCTTTCCTACCAAGTTTGGTTAGATTTGGATAATCCTAGATGCCCCAAATGTTATTACGAAGAAATTAGTAGATAATGTGATTTATTTGAGTAATCAACTTAACAATACATGTGATTATCATGATTTGACCAAAGTTCTGGATTTTCAGTTGTCATCGTTGATTATGTGAACCGGGCTCTCTGTGAGCCGTCAGATTAAAATCTGAGGGCACTCCCTTCATCCCCTACCTCCCGCTCTATCCGCGCGGAAGGGGGAACAGAACCCCCAACTCTTCACCCGATGATAGCCCCTCTCTCCTCAAAAGTTTCAATTTATCTCAATGCCAACAAGATTGGGAGATCATTGTGAGTCTCTTAAGCTCTAATTTGACTCCTACAAGCATCTATTGAGAAAACACCCAAAACCCCCCTTTTTCCAGTTCGCATGGCGGCCACACCCACCTCACCTCCTTGCATAGAAATGCCCCAGTGGATCCCTATAGAACGAAGAGACGTCATCGGACTCATTTTCAGTTTCAATTTCTGTTGAATCCGTTGTGGAGGTGCCGCAGATCCGAGCTTCACCCAGGTGGCCGGCGAGCTTGAGCGAGCGGCTCAGTTCCTTACAGTTCAATTCAACCTCTAGTAAGCATCTTCACGTTCCTGTTTAGTTGTTCTTCACGTCCTTAGTCCTCGTGTTTCACCCTAGTTTTGTACCCGTGGGACCATTTTTCAGTCAGTAGCGCCCTCCTTCCGACCAGGCCAGACGGCTATGCTCGTCAAAGGAAAAACCTTTCTCCAGGCACAGTAGACCACTGTGAAGCCACACTAGATACTAGTTCTTGCCTTACATCGCTAGAGCATTGTTTCCTAAGATTGAACTCTAAGGTCATGTTTTCAATAAACCGCAGATGCCCCTTAGAGTTTCATTGACTTTTATGCAATCTCTATACACCCTGTCAGATTCGTATCGACCCTATGAACTTGTTTACTGGCTTTTATGTGTTATTCTCTTGGTGTTTGAGTTTCTGGACCTCCACCTTCTTCTCTAGCCTTACCGTTCATGGCTGCAAGTTTTTTCAGTGACCCCGACCATCACAGGGTGAGTGCAAGGGCGCATTCTGTCTGGAATATCCCAAGGAATCACTTCCATTGATTAGTATCGCGAGATTTTTCCCTCTGATCAAGGTTCACCAATGTGATTCTACAGGGATCCAACTACTGCGTTATCCAGTTCTCCAAATTCATAGAAAACGATTGTAGTGCTATTTCTCATCTCTGCCCTTGTCAACATGATTGAGACATCACACATGCATGGGCAATTAAGGAATGTGGGCCTTGTTTTGTGCATTTTTGTTTTTATCAGTAGGACCCGACAAGGTGGCAGGCCTTGATTTGTCCATCTAGGCAGTGGCCCCATGAATGATATTTGATTGGATTAATCGATTTCATGAATGTCACACCTATGGTTTCTTTGCTTCTGATTGGCCAGATCTTTATAAATTCATAGCATATGCTACAAAGCTTGCACGCAGATGAACTTTAAATGAATTTTGCTCAACTTTTCGAGATCTAGAGGATGGACAAGGTTCCAGTTCCTGTTTTGTTTTGCTTTTCAGGAAACATCAGACTTAGTGTAATTAGGATTTAACAATCCATGAAACCCTAGAAATGAAGTTATAGATTATTCATTAATGGATGATTATTGAATTAATAGGGTGATTAGGGTTCCATTAGCCCAAGGAAAACAACTAAGATCTCCCCTATGAGAGAGGTAAGTGGATTCATACACTTTGAGCATTTAATATGAGTTTTCAATCGCTTTATATTCATTGAATCATGATGATCAAGTTAAACTATGTGCATAGCCATGTACTTCAATTGGGATACTTCTTGCTATAATGTTATTATATGATTCTTATGCTTTCAAGTTCTGTCTCCAAGAATTCATGTTATGACTATGGAAATCCAATTAAAGTTAATTATGTCAAGTTAATTATCAATCATCCAATAGGCCATATTATTTTGTCCTCATCATGTTAATGTTGATCCTACGTGCCTTATGAGCACCATTGGTGCAATAATATCGAGGATACTATAACCGACCACCCAGATTATGTTATGTGAATCCAAATATACTATTCAATTAAGTTTCATGTTTTCCTTTATTGCCCAGTTATAATGTTGTTATAACAATGCTCAATGCCACTTACTCTAATGTAGATTTTATTTGCATGCATGGCTGGGGGCGTGATGCCCGCAGGTACAGAACAAATCCAAGGATAAATCATATGAAGATCAAATCAAGAAATAGATCAAGGTTTCCAAAGGACACATATGGTGGGGTGCCATCTACAATAGAAGATCCTGGTATTATAGATAACTTCATGTATTAATAATGTCTAATCATGTATGTCTTAGATAGTTTCAGTTCAAGAACTCACTTATTAACAATGTATAAATTAAGTTTAATATCTATGCATGGTTATTGTTTACTTTATTTGCAATGGTTATTATGATTGTGACATCCCTTTGAGCAAAAATACCCTGTGTTATGGAAAATAAGGGAGTTGCTTCAATTGTTATATGTATGCTTAATGGGGATGTTACAAAATGGTATCAGAGCAAATAAGTAGATGGCGACAATGTAGAAATCACATCCACATGTTCTAAGCCATAGGTATAGAATATTAAGTTCAAGATATGGGAAACCAAAGTAGGGTCTAGTCAGAAGACACAAGTTAGATAATGGTTAGGGTTATGTGCCTAGATGTTATAGATTTTTTGTTAACTTTGAATTAGTACATAGCATGCTCTCTCTTTTTCCCACGTGTTTGTGGTATGGGACACATGCTCATGGGGTTTTGTAGAGAGATTGTTATGTACAAAATCATACTTGTCTCGTCCTCTCAAGTGCATGTGGTATGGGACATGTGCATGAGGGAGGTGTTGAGACAAGAGTTCAAATTAAAGTTTGAGACTTATAGCCATCTAAACATAATTAATTACATAATAAGACCAAATATGCATACAAGGGGTAGATAATTTGATAGGGATACAAAAAAAAATGATGCACATGCTACTAAACAATGCTCTCTTCTATTTTATGATTATGTGTTCGGATTGAACATCATGTGTTATATCTATGCTTATGAATTATGAAAAATCATGTCTACGTATAAGAAATCATGTTAAGTTTAGAATTGTCCTCTCCATCATGTTATGTGAGCCTTAATTGGCCTTATGAGCTCTGTGGGAGCATTATGTGAGCCTTAATCGGCCTTATGTGAGCCTTAATCGGCATTAATGGAGCCTTAACCGGCCTTATGTGAGCCTTAATAGGCCTTATGTGAGCCTTAATTGGCCTTATGTGAGCCTTAACCAGCCTTATGTGAGCCTTAACCGGCCTTATGAGCATTGTGGGTGCAATCCAGGAGAGTGATTATATCAACTCAATTAAAATTCATGTCTAATATGAATTCATGTCAAGTTAATTAAGTTCTCATGTAATTATGTTAACTATGGGTAAGTAATGTCTTAAGTATGTTAATGAGACTCTAAGATGATATCACAGAATTAACATGCACATAATATGTGAAACCCTAAGGTGGGTAGTACCTTAATATGACATGAAAATTTTAGAGACGAAATTTCTATAAGGTCAGTAGGTTGTAACGACCCTCAAAATTCAGTCCCAAAAAAAATTATTGATGTTTAATAAAGGTGAAACCCTAGGTTGAATGAATTTTTCTTACATTTGTTCATTTAAGTGGAGACCATGCTTAAGTAGTATGCCAGAACCAGTTTATACTACATCAAGATATTATGTGAACCTTTAATTTGATTCATCAACAAAGCCTAACCCTAATTATGCAATGGTGACTAGTTAGGGGTTAATTGATAGTTTTAGCACACATACATGTAAAATGCATCCTGTTGTTTTGTATATGAATAGATAATATATTAATAGAGCTTCCCTCAAATTTTAATGATAAAATTTCTTTTTAATGATTATTAATGTGCTAATTACCCTAAGTAGATAATGATGTAAAACACATGGTTACCTAACTCATATATGAAATCTAATTGGATAATTGATTTCCTCATGGTCGACTTTGCTTTCCTACCAAGTTTGGTTAGATTTGGATAATCCTAGATGCACCAAATGTTATTAGGAAGAAATTAGTAGATAATGTGATTTATTTGAGTAATCAACTTAATAATACATGTGATTATCACGATTTGACCAAAGTTCTGGATTTTCGGCTGTCATCGTTTCTTAAGTGAACCGGGCTCTCTATGAGCCGTCAGATTAAAATCTGAGGGCACTCCCTTCATCCCCTACCTCCCGCTCTGTCCGCGCGGAAGGGGGAACACAACTCCCAACTCTTCGCCCGATGATAGCCCCTCTCTCCTCAACGGTTTTAATTTATCTCAACGCCAACAAGATTGGGAGATCATTATGAGTCTCTTAAGCTCTAATTTGACTCCTACAAGCATCTATTGAGAAAGCACCCAAAACCCCCCTTTTTCCAATTCGCATGGTGGCCACACCCACCTCACCTCCTTGCATAGAAATGCCCCAGTGGATCCCTAGAGAATGAAGAGACGCCATCGGACTCATTTTCGGTTTCAATTTCTGTTGAATCTGTCTGTAGAGGCACCGTAGATCCGAGCTTCACCCAGGTGGCCAGCAAGCTTGAGCGAGCGGCTCAGTTCCTTGCAGTTCAATTCAACCTCTAGTAAGCATCTTCATGTTCATGTTTAGTTGTTCTTCACGTCCTTAGTCCTCGCGTTTCACCCTAGTTTTGTACCGATAGGACCATTTTTCAGTCAGTAGCGCCCTCCTTCCGACCAGACCAGACAGCTATGCTCGGCGAAGGAAAAACCTTTCTCCAGGCACAGTAGACCACCGTGAAGCCACACTAGATACTAGTTCTTACTTTACGTCGCTAGAGCATTGTTTCCTAAGATTGAACTCTAAGGCCATGTTTTCAGTAAACCGCAGATGCCCCTTAGAGTTTCATTGACTTTTATGCATCTCTATACACCCTGTCGGATTTGTATCGACCCTATGAACTTGTTTACTGGCTTTTATGTGCTATTCTCTTGGTGTTTGAGTTTCTGGACCTCCACCTGCTTCTCTAGCCTTACCGTTCATGGCTGCAAGTGTTTTCAGTGACCCCGACCATCACAGGGTCAGTGCAAGGGCGCATTCTGTCCGGAATATCGCAACGAATCACTTTCATTGATTAGTATCGCGAGATTTTTCCCTCTGATCAAGGTTCACCAATGTGATTCTATAGGGATCCAACTGCTGCGTTATCCAGTTCTCCAAATTCATAGAAAACGATTGTAGTGCTATTTCTCATCTCTGCCCTTGTCAACTTGATTGAGACATCACACATGCATGGGTAATTAAGGAATGTGGGCCTTGTTTTGTGCGTTTTTGTTTTATCCGTAGGACCCGACAAGGTGGCAGGCCTTGATTTGTCCATCTAGGCAGTGGCCCCGTGAATGATATTTGATTGGATTAATCGATTTCATGAATGTCACACCTATGGTTTCTTTGCTTCTGATTGGTCAGATCTTTATAAATTCATAGCATATGCTACAAAGCTCAGGCGCAGATGAATTTTAAATGAATTTTGCTCAATTTTTCAAGATCTAGAGGATGGACAAGGTTCCAGTTCCTGTTTTGTTTTGCTTTTCATGAAACATCATACTTAGTGTAATTAGGATTTAACAAGCCATGAAACCCTGGAAATGAAGTTATATATTATTCATTAATGGATGATTATTGAATTAAAAGGGTGATTAGGGTTCCATTAGCCCAAGGAAAACAACTAATATCTCCCCTATGTGAGAGGTAAGTGGATTCATACACTTTGAGCATTTAATATGAGTTTTCAATCGCTTTATATTCATTGAATCATGATGATCAAGTTAAACTATGTGCATAGCCATGTACTTCAATTGGGATACTTCTTGCTATAATGTTATTATATGATTCTTATGCTTTCAAGTTCTGTCTCCAAGAATTCATGTTATGACTATGGAAATCCAATTAAAGTTAATTATGTCAAGTTAATTATCAATCATGCAATAGGCCATATTATTTTGTCCTCATCATGTTAATGTTGATCCTACGTGCCTTATGAGCACCATTGGTGCAATAATATCGAGGATACTATAACCGACCACCCAGATTATGTTATGTGAATCCAAATATACTATTCAATTAAGTTTCATGTTTTCCTTTATTGCCCAGTTATTATGTTGTTATAACAATGCTCAATGCCACTTACTCTAATGTAGATTTTATTTGCATGCATGGCTGGGGGAGCGATGCCCGCAGGTACAGAACAAATCCAAGGATAAATCATATGAAGATCAAATCAAGAAATAGATCAAGGTTTCCAAAGGACACATATGGTGGGGTGCCATCTACAATAGAAGATCCTGGTATTATAGATAACTTCATGTATTAATAATGTCTAATCATGTATGTCTTGCATAGTTTCAGTTCAAGAACTCACTTATTAACAATGTATAAATTAAGTTTAATATCTATGCATGGTTATTGTTTACTTTATTTGCAATGGTTATTATGATTGTGACATCCCTTTGAGCAAAAATACCCTGTGTTATGGAAAATAAGGGAGTTGCTTCAATTGTTATTTGTATGCTTAATGGGGATGTTACAAAATGGTATCAGAGCAAATAAGTAGATGGCGACAATGTAGAAATCACATCCACATGTTCTAAGCCATAGGTATAGAATATTAAGTTCAAGATATGGGAAACCAAAGTAGGGTCTAGTCAGAAGACACAAGTTAGATAATGGTTAGGGTTATGTGCCTAGATGTTATAGATTTTTGTGTTAACTTTGAATTAGTACATAGCATGCTCTCTCTTTTTCCCACGTGTTTGTGGTATGGGACACATGCTCATGGGGTTTTGTAGAGAGAATGTTATGTACAAAATCATACTTGTGTCGTCCTCTCAAGTGCATGTGGTATGGGACATGTGCATGAGGGAGGTGTTGAGACAAGAGTTCAAATTAAAGTTTGAGACTTATAGCCATCTAAACATAATTAATTACATAATAAGACCAAATATGCATACAAGGGGTAGATAATTTGATAGGGATACAAAAGAAAATGATGCACATGCTACTAAACAATGCTCTCTTCTATTTTATGATTATGTGTTCGGATTGAACATCATGTGTTATTTCTATGCTTATGAATTATGAAAAATCATGTCTACGTATAAGAAATCATGTTAAGTTTAGAATTGTCCTCTCCATCATGTTATGCGAGCCTTCATTGGCCTTATGTGAGCCTTAATTGGCCTTATGAGCTCTGTGGGAGCATTATGTGAGCCTTAATCGGCCTTATGTGAGCCTTAATCGGCATTAATGGAGCCTTAACCGGCCTTATGTGAGCCTTAATAGGCCTTATGTGAGCCTTAATTGGCCTTATGTGAGCCTTAACCGGCCTTATGTGAGCCTTAACCGGTCTTATGAGCATTGTGGGTGCAATCCAGGAGAGTGATTATATCAACTCAATTAAAATTCATGTCTAATATGAATTCATGTCAAGTTAATTAAGTTCTCATGTAATTATGTTAACTATGGGTAAGTAATGTCTTAAGTATGTTAATGAGACTCTAAGATGATATCACAGAATTAACATGCACATAATATGTGAAACCCTAAGGTGGGTAGTACCTTAATATGACATGAAAATTTTAGGGACGAAATTTCTATAAGGTCAGTAGGTTGTAACGACCCTCAAAATTCAGTCCCAAAAAAAATTATTGATGTTTAATAAAGGTGAAACCCTAGGTTGAATGAATTTTTCTTACATTTGTTCATTTAAGTGGAGACCATGCTTAAGTAGTATGCCAGAACCATTTTATACTACATCAAGATATTATGTGAACCTTTAATTTGATTCATCAACAAAGCCTAACCCTAATTATGCAATGGTGACTAGTTAGGGGTTAATTGATAGTTTTAGCACACATACATGTAAAATGCATCCTGTTGTTTTGTATATGAATAGATAATATATTAATAGAGCTTCCCTCAAATTTTAATGATAAAATTTCTTTTTAATGATTATTAATGTGCTAATTACCCTAAGTAGATAATGATGTAAAACACATAGTTACCTAACTCATATATGAAATCTAATTGGATAATTGATTTCCTCATGGTCGACTTTGCTTTCCTACCAAGTTTGGTTAGATTTGGATAATCCTAGATGCACCAAATGTTATTAGGAAGAAATTAGTAGATAATGTGATTTATTTGAGTAATCAACTTAATAATACATGTGATTATCACGATTTGACCAAAGTTCTGGATTTTCGGCTGTCATTGTTGCTTAAGTGAACCGGGCTCTCTATGAGCCGTCAGATTAAAATCTGAGGGCACTCCCTTCATCCCCTACCTCCCGCTCTGTCCGCGCGGAAGGGGGAACAGAACCCCCAACTCTTCGCCAGATGATAGCCCCTCTCTCCTCAACGGTTTCAATTTATCTCAACGCCAACAAGATTGGGAGATCATTGTGAGTCTCTTAAGCTCTAATTTGACTCCTACAAGCATCTATTGAGAAAGCACCCAAAACCCCCCTTTTTCCAATTCGCATGGTGGCCACACCCACCTCACCTCCTTGCATAGAAATGCCCCAGTGGATCCCTAGAGAATGAAGAGACGCCATCGGACTCATTTTCGGTTTCAATTTCTGTTGAATCTGTCTGTAGAGGCACCGTAGATCCGAGCTTCACCCAGGTGGCCGGCAAGCTTGAGAGAGCGGCTCAGTTCCTTGCAGTTCAATTCAACCTCTAGTAAGCATCTTCATGTTCATGTTTAGTTGTTCTTCATGTCCTTAGTCCTCGCGTTTCACCCTAGTTTTGTACCGGCAGGACCATTTTTCAGTCAGTAGCGCCCTCCTTCCGACCAGACCAGACAGCTATGCTCGGCGAAGGAAAAACCTTTCTCCAGGCACAGTAGACCACCGTGAAGCCACACTAGATACTAGTTCTTACTTTACGTCGCTAGAGCATTGTTTCCTAAGATTGAACTCTAAGGCCATGTTTTCAGTAAACCGCAGATGCCCCTTAGAGTTTCATTGACTTTTATGCATCTCTATACACCCTGTCGGATTTGTATCGACCCTATGAACTTGTTTACTGGCTTTTATGTGCTATTCTCTTGGTGTTTGAGTTTCTGGACCTCCACCTGCTTCTCTAGCCTTACCGTTCATGGCTGCAAGTGTTTTCAGTGACCCCGACCATCACAGGGTCAGTGCAAGGGCGCATTCTGTCCGGAATATCCCAAGGAATCACTTCCATTAATTAGTATCGCGAGATTTTTCCCTCTGATCAAGGTTCACCAATGTGATTCTATAGGGATCCAACTGCTGCGTTATCCAGTTCTCCAAATTCATAGAAAACGATTGTAGTGCTATTTCTCATCTCTGCCCTTGTCAACTTGATTGAGACATCACACATGCATGGGTAATTAAGGAATGTGGGCCTTGTTTTGTGCGTTTTTGTTTTTATCAGTAGGACTCGACAAGGTGGTAGGCCTTGATTTGTCCATCTAGGCAGTGGCCCCGTGAATGATATTTGATTGGATTAATCGATTTCATGAATGTCACACCTATGATTTCTTTTCTTCTGATTGGTCAGATCTTTATAAATTCATAGCATATGCTACAAAGCTCGGGCGCAGATGAACTTTAAATGAATTTTGCTCAATTTTTCAAGATCTAGAGGATGGACAAGGTTCCAGTTCCTGTTTTGTTTTGCTTTTCATGAAACATCAGACTTAGTGTAATTAGGATGTAACAAGCCATGAAACCCTGGAAATGAAGTTATATATTATTCATTAATGGATGATTATTGAATTAAAAGGGTGATTAGGGTTCCATTAGCCCAAGGAAAACAACGAATATCTCCCCTATGTGAGAGGTAAGTGGATTCATACACTTTGAGCATTTAATATGAGTTTTCAATCGCTTTATATTCATTGAATCATGATGATCAAGTTAAACTATGTGCATAGCCATGTACTTCAATTGGGATACTTTTTGCTATAATGTTATTATATGATTCTTATGCTTTCAAGTTCTGTCTCCAAGAATTCATGTTATGACTATGGAAATCCAATTAAAGTTAATTATGTCAAGTTAATTATGAATCATGCAATAGGCCATATTATTTTGTCCTCATCATGTTAATGTTGATCCTACGTGCCTTATGAGCACCATTGGTGCAATAATATCGAGGATACTATAACCGACCACCCAGATTATGTTATGTGAATCCAAATATACTATTCAATTAAGTTTCATGTTTTCCTTTATTGCCCAGTTATTATGTTGTTATAAAAATGCTCAATGCCACTTACTCTAATGTAGCTTTTATTTCATGCATGGTTGGGCGCGCGATGCCCGCAGGTACAGAACAACTCCAAGGATAAATCATATGAAGATCAAATCAGGAAATAGATCAAGGTTTCCAAAGGACACATATGGTGGGGTGCCATCTACAATAGAAGATCCTGGTATTATAGATAACTTCATGTATTAATACTGTCTAATCATGTATGTCTTAGATAGTTTCAATTCAAAAACTCACTTATTAACAATGTATAAATTAAGTTTAATATCTATGCATGGTTATTGTTTACTTTATTTGCAATGGTTATTATGATTGTGACATCCCTTTGAGCAAAAATACCCTATGTTATGGAAAATAAGGGAGTTGCTTCCATTGTTATATGTATGCTTAATGGGGATGTTACAAAATGGTATCTGAGAAAATAAGTAGATGGCCACCATGTAGAAATCAATTCCACATGTTCTAAGCCATAGGTATAGAATATTAAGTTCAAGATATGGGAAACCAAAGTAGGGTCTAGTCAGAAGACACAAGTTAGATAATGGTTAGGGTTATGTGCCTAGATGTATTAGATTTTTGTGTTAACTTTGAATTAGTACATAGCATGCTATCTCTTCTTCCCACGTGTTTGTGGTATGGGACACATGCTCATGGGATTTTGTAGAGAGAATGTTATGTACAAAATCATACTTGTCTCGTACTCTCAAGTGCATGTGGTATGGGACATGTGCATGAGGGAGGTGTTGAGTCAAGAGTTCAAATTAAAGTTTGAGACTTATAAACGCCCAAAACCCCCCTTTTCCAGTTCGCATGGCGGCCACACCCACCTCACCTCCTTGCATAGAAATTCCCCAGTGGATCCATAGAGAACGAAGAGACGCCATCAGACTCATTTTCAGTTTCAATTTCTGTTGAATGCCATCTGTGGAGGCGCCACAGATCCGAGCTTCACCCAGGTAGCCAGCGAGCTTGAGCGAGCAGCTCAGTTCCTTGCAGTTCAATTCAACCTCTAGTAAGCATCTTCACGTTCCTGTTTAGTTGTTCTTCACGTCCTTAGTCCACACGTTTCACCCTAGTTTTGTACCCGCGAGACCATTTTTCAGTCAGTAGCACCCTCCTTCCGACCAGGTGAAACAGCTATGCTCGGCAAAGGAAAAACCTTTCTCCAGGCACAGTAGACCACCGTGAAGCCACACTAGATACTAGTTCTTGCCTTACGTCGCTAGAGCATTGTTTCCTAAGATTGAACTCTAAGGCCATGTTTTCAGTAAACCGCAGATGCCCCTTAGAGTTTCATTGACTTTTACGCATCTCTATACACCCTGTCAGATTCGTATCGACCTTATGAACTTGTTTACTGGCTTTTATGTGCTATTCTCTTAGTGTTTGCGTTTCTGGACCTCCACCTACTTGTCTAGCCTTACCGTTCATTGCTGCAAGTGTTTTCAGTGACCCCGACCATCACAGGGTCAGTGCAAGGGCGCATTCTGTCCGGAATATCCCAAGGAATCGCTTCCATTGATTAGTATCGTGAGATTTTTCCCTCTGATCAAGGTTCACCAATGTGATTCTATAGGGATCCAACTTCTGTGTTATCTAGTTCTCCAAATTCATAGAAAATGATTGTAGTGCTATTTCTCATCTCTTCCCTTGTCAACTTGATTGAGACATCACACATGCATGGGCAATTAAGGAATGTGGGCCTTGTTTTGTGCGTTTTTGTTTTTATCAGTAGGACCCGACAAGGTGGAAGGCCTTGATTTGTCCATCTAGGCAGTGGCCCCATGAATGATATTTGATTAGATTAATCGATTTCATGAATGTCACACCTATGGTTTCTTTGCTTCTGATTGGTCAGATCTTTATAAATTCATAGAATATGCTACAAAGCTCGGGCGCAGATGAACTTTAAATGAATTTTGCTCAATTTTTCAAGATCTAGAGGATGGACAAGGTTCCAGTTCCTGTTTTGTTTTGCTTTTCATGAAACATCAGACTTAGTGTAATTAGGATTTAACAAGCCATGAAACCCTGGAAATGAAGTTATATATTATTCATTAATGGATGATTATTGAATTAACAGGGTGATTAGGGTTCCATTAGCCCAAGGAAAACAACTAAGATCTCCCCTATGAGAGAGGTAAGTGGATTCATACACTTTGAGCATTTAATATGAGTTTTCAATCACTTTATATTCATTGAATCATGATGATCAAGTTAAACTATGTGCATAGCCATGTACTTCAATTGGGAAACTTCTTGCTATAATGTTATTATATGATTCTTATGCTTTCAAGTTCTGTCTCCAAGAATTCATGTTATGACTATGGAATTCCAATTAAAGTTAATTATGTCAAGTTAATTATGAATCATGCAATAGGCCATATTATTTTGTCCTCATCATGTTAATGTTGATCCTACATGCCTTATGAGCACCATTGGTGCAATAATATCGAGGATACTATAAGCGACCACCCAGATTATGTTATGTGAATCCAAATCTACTATTCAATTAAGTTTCATGTTTTCCTTTATTGCCCCGTTATTATGTTGTTAAAACAATTCTCAATGCCACTTACTCTAATGTAGTTTTTATTTGCATGCATGGCTGGGGGTGCGATGCCCGTAGGTACATAACAACTCCAAGGATAAATCATATGAAGATCAAATCAAGAAATAGATTAAGGTTTCCAAAGGACACATATGGTGGGGTGCCATGTACAATAGAAGATCCTGATATTATAGATAACTTCATGTATTAATAATGTCTAATCATGTATGTCTTAGATAGTTTCAGTTCAAGAACTCACTTATTAACAATGTATAAATTAAGTTTAATATCTATGCGTGGTTATTGTTTACTTTATTTGCAATGGTTATTATTATTGTGACATCCCTTTGAGCAAAAATACCATGTGTTATGGAAAACAAGGGAGTTGCTTCCATTGTTATATGTATGCTTAATGGGGATGTTACAATCCATGTGTGGTTTCATTCCCTCTGGGAACTCATGGGAAGGTGGTAGATGGAAGAGATTGAAGACACATGTATTGGGCAGTCCTCCATTGAATTCTAGATAGTAATGAATTTATTCTTAAACTTTGTAATCATATTTATAAACTTTCACGACTCTGGTGTACAAGCATGATTGTAATAAAGATTGTTTATGATTTGATATTATTTTGTAAATATTCGACTGTAACGATCGAGTCTTTAGAGAACTGATCCATTTGTTTAAATATACATTATGCATTATGAGTACATGTAATTATTCATATAGTTTGATCTCATCCTCCTGATAAATTAATTGTTGAATTTTTTGATGATATGTTTGTTGTAGTTTTTACCATGTCTTAGTTTTCAATTCCCTTTGTTATCTTATGTATGTCTCCATTTTTCTTCATGGATTTCTAGTTCCAACATTTCACTTTGTTGCTCTATGTTTTTCTATGTTCCTTCCCAATGGCTTTCTAGTTTCACTACTCTAGTTTTTGTCAATATTATTTTGAACTTGTTGGTTTTCAAAATTGCATTTTGTGTTATTGGGTTTTGGTCATTATTAGTTTTCAACATACCTTTGTGTTTCATCTATGAGTCATGATGATTGGTTTATTCTAGTTATACCCTTATCTCAGCTATTTTGTGGTTCTTTTTGTATATGGATTGGATTTTTCTAGTTTTCCCAAGCTCAGCTTTTTTGTGTTTCTTTTTTGTGTCTAGATAGGATTATTTTGGTTTTTCCCTTGGCTCAATTTGTAGTTGACTCTCTTGCTTTTAGTTTGTTGTAGATTGGTTTGTTATGTTATTCCCCATGGCTTTCTAGTTTCCCTAACACTTGTTTTTGTTAATGTTGTTTCATTTTTTTTTGTATTTTTGTTGTAGATACTTTGGGTCATTTTCCCCAAATACATATGTCATTTTGTATAGAAAAATTGTGTGATGTATCATATGAAAAAATTTACTAATATCAATTAATTAACCTTGACTAATCATGTGGTCAAATTTCAATTTTTTTAATAAAAATAATTGACTTATGAAATATAACCATCATTATTGTGTTGGGATTGAACTCATCCATTGGTTTAGAAATACCTTGTTTAGTCTAAACAGATGTACTTCTGATTACATTGCTTCAAATGTACCTTGTTCACTCTAAATACCTTGTTCAATGTTAATGCATGTAGTTTTTTTTCATGGATTCCATTGTGATAATTTTTGACATGGATTTGAAACATCACTTGTTTCCTGGCCACATTTTCCTGAACTTTGGTGTCAGTTATATTTGACCTGAGGCCACTAATATTCATGGACCTGTCCGAAATGTATTTGGAAAACATTTATGTGTTATTGTGACCTGAATGACTTGTCCATCACCACTTTATATGGATCCAATAATAATTTTCATATTAGTATGCATTCCTTCATATTCATGGACCTATAACCTACAACATACTGTAAACCATACGAATATCACTTGCCCGATGTATTTGTCTCACTATTTTTACTTCAACATTTAATATCATTTCAAAATGTAAACCCACTAAGTAAAGTAGCCTTTTTAGGCCAATTTAAACGTAATTTGTTTATCATTAATCCTATTAGGGTTTTAAAGGAGGATGCATTGAATAATGCACATGGCTAGGTCTAAAGGAGGATGCATTGAATGAATTTCTTCTTAATTAGTATTATAATTATGAGTTCCCATCTTGTATTAGTATTAACATGTTTGAGTCATCAGGCATGTTTACCATATCCACCTGTTCACAAGGTTTCATTTTTACATCCTCGCAAAAGTAATGTATTGAAACACCATTGCTAGTATGGCTTCTCAAGACACGGGGCTCCATTTTGTATGATTGAGGGAGTCCAATGAGGCTATATTTACTGCATTGACACGGTAGTATGACGTAGGTCAATGTATATATATCCAATTTATTCAAGAGGTTTGGAGGGAGATGCTCTGTGACTAGGAAAATAGGGTTGGGAGGCCTGACATGACATTGGAGTAGGTAAAACCTGATGGAAAAATGTCAAGAAAGATTTTGTTAAGTTAAAGAATGTGACCAACCTTAGTGGTGTTGGGTGGGATGAGACATGGCACAAGCCCATATTTCCAGACACCCAAGAATGGAGGGATTTTCTTAAGGTATGTAAAATAATACATAAGATTCGGCTATTACATGTAGATGTAACATCCTAATTAACAATTTTTACCAATTAAAGAAACAAGAACCTACAAACATTGCTTAATTGCCCCTTCTATCATTTTATGATGTTGAGTTTATGGGGGGAGAAACATTGCTAGAGGTCACCAATCAATGTTCTTAGATGAAGAACAAATGCCATCAGGCATCACCTCTAAGGATGACATTAATTTCAACAAAGATGTATCTGATACACCTCTTGATGGAGAACATAGGACTTGCAGCTGGCATGGGCTATTTTGGTGTCCAGAGCGAGGGAGACAATGCTAAGATAGATCACCAAGCTAGTCGGTTAAGGACTCCTCCTAGTCATAGAATAGGAAGTAAGGGGCACAAACACCTAAATGATTCTTGTTGTCCAATGAAGTGGTAAAAAAATTCACATGGGTGTATTTTAAAGGTGCATGAGCTAGGCACATGTGTGTCCACTTGTTGTATGGAAAAGGAGGATTATTCATAGATTTTGCAACATTTTAATGAAACTTTCCCAGATATCATTGTGTCAGTTTTTCATCTCTCATGAATGACATGAAGGAGGCTACAAACCCTAAATATACCTCAACCTTTGTAAAACCCCATATAACTTCTAGCATGGTTGCAAAACCTTTGTTTTAGGTGCCACAGAGGTACCCCGCAAGGGTTCCTACCCAAAAAATTCCACCAACTTATGTTCAACATACACATGGATTTCCTTCACACTCCCCAGCTTCACCTTTTAGCACCATTTCTAGTATGCCATCCATGTGGTAGACGTTCAACGATGATGTCAACACAAGTGGCCATAGTAGAGGCTCTACACCATAGTTTTAGGCATGTAATGTATGAAAGTGTTCATTGCACCATATCACATCTTTGACTCGCAGCTAGATTTTTTATGTTGTGTCACATTTTCATTCATGTTGTAATATTCAATAAGGTTGCCAACATTGACCTACCTAGGTTTTTACGTTGTAATTTTAGGCAACATTGTGAACATTAGCCTACTTTTTATATTATTCTCTTTCTGTAAACCAATGTTTATTATTGCATGCACCCTATATAAGCCTTCTCATTGTTTTAATAGTAGGGAACATGTCTGGTAACAATCATAGTGAAAAACCAAACTTGGTAATATATATTTTGGATATCGTTTCTAGGCCAGCCAAACCAAATTGCTAACTCAATAGCATATTCCATCTAGGACATAAGTGGAGCATTTGATGAGAAGTTAAGAAATCTAGTACGTATGTCTGTCAGTATTAGGAGTGGGCACCAAAAGGTTTTAGGAATCATTAAAAAACTTTAAAAAAGGGTCCACGACCTTTACAGAATGCAAAATTAAACTCTTCTATCCCTCGTGACCAAGCTTGAGAGTTGTGGCTTGATACAAATTAGTATGGTTTTTGTATTGGTGTAGGTTGTCTTCTACTTCCTACAGATGATTGGTCAAGGACACACCAGTCATACTTTAAAATAGGACTCTATCCATTTTGGGGAGACCATAAGAAGAAAATTTAACAAAGTTTTGGACAGGGTTTGTGCCTTTTGCTTAGAGTATGTTGTGTTTCTCACACATTGTATCTTGGACAACCCAAAATTCTTCCCATATTTCAAGGTACTACTAACCTACATGAGACGTTATGACATTATGAATGTGTGTCATATGGTTAGTTTGTTAACTAAGTCTGGTATTACATCATTTTTAGGATGCCATTGGGGCAATTTACAGGACACACGTTCCTATTTTGGTGAGTAGGGAAAACCAAAATCATTACCGAAATAGGAAAGGGTTTTTCTCACTGAATGTCATGGCTTCTAAAGACTTTAACATGGAGTTTATGTACATTTTGACAGGGTGAGAGGGTTCTACAACAAACATGAGGATCCGCCAGTCAGCTACAATGACTGGAAATTTTAGAGTACCATAAGGGAAGTACTACCTGTTTGATGCAAGAAATGCTAACATGTACCAGTTTCTTGACCCATATTGCAACACATATTACATATAGTTGAGTACTGAGGCAATAGACACACATACAATAACAAGAATGAGATTTTCAATCATCAGCACACACAATTACAGAATGTTGTTGAGAGAGTGTTTGGTGTGTTGAAGAGGAGGTTTTCTTACCTTAAAAAGGCACAACATACAAAGTGCATTCACAAATGCATCTAGTATTATCATATTGTATCCTTCACAATCATACAATGCCAACGTTATGGTGACATTATGATGGAGGAAGTAGTGGAAGGCCTTTCAACGTCTTACCTCCCAGACAATGGGACAGACTTGAGATCCCTCCAGCAAACAACCCAAGTTGATGTCTGGGAGGTGATGTATTGTGTGAAGAAATATCCAATTTCCTTTAGAAACACAGTGAGTTGGGTTCGTACTATGAATGTATATGTACTTTCTATGTTGTTTAAGTGCCACCTATTTTTAAGTACATCGTTTCAGCCAAAAGTTAGATTTGTCATATACTTGTTATGTTGTTGAAGTAAAAGTGTGACACAGTTTATGGTGTACTTAGGTTTTGACTGCAATGGACAATGGAATGTGCCCATGTGTGTGTGGCCTCCCCTTTACCGTGCAAGTATACGTGGATGCCACAGATGCGGATAATGGTCAAATCAAATTCCACATGCCATATTTTACATGTATTAGGGGTTTAGTTCAAATCAAATGCCATATGATGCTCCCTGTACAACTAGTTCAAAATAACATGAACACTTTAGGGATTCAATGATATTAGAGCTTGTATTTGCTTGCAACAAATGCAAGCAATGGTCTATTTCCTGTGATTTTTTATTCTCTGCAAGATCAAACACCAATAGGATAATAATAGAAATGAGTGCCCTTAGAAGGAGATGAGACTACATACTTGAGCGATTGCACCTCCCGACAGACACTTGTTCCTCAACGTGAGGAAGGATATAATGCATCATGACAATAATGTACTTATAACCTCATTTGTTTATCGTTTGAATTGCCTTTGATATTAAATGCATAAATTATGACTCTTAAGAGGAGAGGAAACTATCTTCATGAACTACTATACCTACCATTAGATAGTAGCTCCTCAATAGAGGAGAAGGGATGGAATGCATCATAGGTGTAATGTTATTGGCCAATCAAAACATGGCATGATTTGTATGTTTGAATTGTCATGTGTGATTCCTCTTTTTGAATTTTCAATCTAGGGTATAACTCACACATTATGTTACTAATGAATCATACAATTTTATATTTCAACAGATGCATCTGAAGTGCAAAGGTGTCTGTATGGTAATTTTGCCACATTGTGGATCAACACTGAAGATGTGGGGTTGTATTACTTTGACATCCTTAGTGAATGACCTAGGGAAATGTATTACATATGTTTGATGAGAAAGGTTTTCTAAGACAACCATACAAAATATATTACACACGTATGTTATGTGTTTGTTGTCCTTAACTCAAATCTAAGACATTGTAGGGAAAAGACCAGTTCAAAAACTTTCACTGGGTAGTCAATCTCCCTCTAGTAATTTAGTTGATACATTATGAGATTAATTTATTGACTAACAAATGCAAGTCGGTGTGGGGGCAAGAAATGGACATGAAGGACTCTGTTATGTTAAAGATGTTTACCAATCCTATCAGCAATAGGCCAATCAGGTCCTAGAGAAACCAATATGACATGGGAAGATGTGTTGATAGTATATACTCAAGAGGCTTGAAGGGAGACACTATAGGACTTTCCAAACATAACATGGATGCCTTAAGTATCTTTAGACCAAGTTAAAACCCAATGTAAGAACCTCAATATAATTTTATTAGACAGAATCGCTTCATTTTGGGAATTCATGGGCTATTCATCCGGCAGGCGTGTAGTAGGAAATTCCATACAACTTCATGATGACTCATGCACTTACCCACCAGGAGTCTCAGTCAACATGAACAATGGTGCAAATATCAATGATTCAGTTGTAGGATTTGGTGGTCAAGGTAATGAATGAAGTTGCAAGAGTCCCTACATAAAGTATTAGTATCTGTTGAGCTAGTTCATGTAGTGTGATGTAATATTAGTATCTATTGAACACTTTTTAATGTTGATTTAATATTAGTATCTAATGAACACGCCGACAAGGAGTGGTTCAAGTGGTCAAGCATGGTGTCCCCTAATAAAGGGACTCGGGTTTGAATCCCATTTGTCGCCTTGATTTACCACCCTCTCGGGCATTCGGCCTCCACCACAGGCATGGGAGACGAGGGGGATATTTCTCTCTTAATCCCAGTGTCTACTGAACACATTTTTATGTGGATGTAATATCTTGATGATGCTCTAATTGATGCATATCTTTGATGATGATGTCAAATATGCTAACTTTGTATTTAACTTTCCTAGTTATCTATTTTCATCATTTGTTTATTATTATCATTATGGGCTCAAACCTATTTTTAACTATTATGATAAATGTTTCGTCATCTAGATATTGAGCTCTAAGATTGGAAAAAGCATTTGGTTTGAAATTCCATGCAATCCTTGCAAGCCTTCCTACTCCCATTCTCTATGTTCGTCTAAAGAGCCGACAGATGCACACCCTAGAAATCCCATTGATGCAAAAGAAAGCAAGGACGGGGTTTCTCACCCTATTTGTCATTTGCCTCTGTTGTTTTGATTGTCCAAAAGATGACATCAAATAAGAAGCCATGGAAACGATTAAGGAAGACTATGGAGTATCATAGGTAGAGTATGATGAGGCCTTAAATTGGGCCAACTGGGATAACCTACCTGAGATCACTATAAACCTTCATTTTCACTAATGGAGGATCAACACAACGATTGGTCATCATCTTAGAGTGATTGTGGGTGTGTCGACCTAGGCATCCACCATGAGTTGTTGCAATGTTCAGAAGATGTCAAAGGAACCTTCTAGTAAAGAGAATCTTGACTTTCCTCCTCACTAATCATGATTAAAACTTGTACAGTTCACCATGAAAAGATAAGAAAGAGCCTTTAATTACCAGTTGATGAATCCAGTTGTAAAGATGTGAGATCACCCCCTTACTAAAATTTGAAAACTAAAACATCCATTCCAAGCATGCACATAAAGTATGTTGGAATAGGAGTAAAAATTTCAAATCTATATTATTGGTATGAAAAAAACCAAAAGTATAGAAGTGGAATAAAAGCATTGACTATATTCAATTTTACAACAAGATTACAAAAGAACATCATAATCTCCCATTGGGGTTTACATGAAGATTCCACAAAAGAATCTAAGGTAGAGGAAAGTCTAAACTACTTCAAGTTTGTCTCCAAGCAACATCTCCATGAGCTACATCCATGTTTGTCTCCAAGCAACATCTCCATGAGCTACATCCATGTTGAAAGCTATGTCCTCCTTGGTCTTATTCGACACCTTGTGCTAAATGTGGGTCATTAGGAATCACCCAACATGAGAGAGAAATAAGGTATGTGTCAAATAATGAACAAGAACAAAAGAAAGAAAATAACACTGAAGTAAAGGCTTTAAGTTCATCGATAGATGAACAAATCAAGAGTATGAGCTATAATCAAAATAGATGCTTGTATGCATGATTAATATTGACTACATTAACTAAGTAGGGTTGAGGCACCTACCAGACCCCAACCTATAGGTAAGGGGAGAAATAACACATTCCAAGTCACCTATAAAAATTATATATGGGGGAGAATAACACATTCCCCATGGCGAAATAACACATGCCCTATCTATGGGTGGTTGTACATAAGTACCACTACATTAGCTAAATAGTCTAATAAAATCAACATGCTAAGAGAAACTATGGCAAGTGGAATCATCATATATTTGAAACAAGATTGTGTGGTACAAGACCCAAGAAATATAATATCAATACTAATTTTTTAGGCAATTCAGCAAAAGAGTCATGAATAGAGAAAATAGGGTTCATATAGTGCCTCGTTAGGGAATATAGGGTTTGGTTTGCAAATATCCCAACTTAGGGTGTAAGAATGCACATACCTTTTTACTGTGTTCAAATACCAAGTTCCACCACTTCTAGATGTTCCAAGTTCAATTTTGTCCTATTTCAATTTATCAACATTCATTAGTGTATATATCACACATTATTGCATAGAAACCCTAAGGTTGGATCTTTTTCACAAAACTCAGATTTAGACTCTAAAAATCTCACCATTGGACTAATTAGGTTCTCCTGATCAAGAAAATATATCTTTATGTCAATTTTGGAGTTATGGTGATTAAGTTATAATTTTTATGAGTTTTATGTATCAAAATCATATTCCAAAAATCACCTTTCAGAAAATCTTGAAATCAGACCTTGAAAGCATTTTATTAGATAGATCTTAATTTTCTAGTTACAAAATATACTTTTTTTATTAATTTTGGACAAGCGGTTTAAAAGATATGAATTTTCCAGTTCGGACCAACCAGAAAATGACATGTCAGCAATTTAGTTGCAAGTGAGGAAGAGAGAGAGAGGGAGAGGGTCGGACCATGAATTGGCCCCCACAACTTGTCCTAGGTCATAATTTACCCTAAGAGGGATGTACCAATCATTTCAGGTTCATCTAGAGCTAGTAACAAAGTAAAGAACAATAAAGAAGCGAAACCCTAAACAAGAACATCATCTAAAGGTGGAGATCGTCATTTAAGTATAAGAATATGAACGAACAAGCTTATAATAAGCAATTGTGATGAACTGAAATTTTAGAATCTCTAAATTTTTATAAGACAAGTGAATCATGTGTGCTTGGTTTACATTGAGGTTTGAAAAGTGTTTTGTGAAGTTTGAGTGTCGATTGATGTTGATTTCAAGATTAATATCTCAAAGTTTGTGTCATTTTGAGGAATTTAATTGACTGGTTAAAACATTTAGTTTTGGTGCCCATTTTGAGTAGAATCTATCTTGAGTTGTGTTTGAGCTATGAGTAAAACTTCATGATATTTTAAGTTACCTAGAAGAAGTTAGTTAGGTATGAATATCATGAAATAATATGTGTACTTGAGTGTTGTGAATCAAAGTTTATGACAAGTATCCGCTTCCATCCTAATAGCGACCAGTTTAGTAGCAGCTGAACCCATAGGCTTGAGGAGCCACGGATCAACCTAGTGATGATCTAATCTAGACTCTTGAATACATTGAACGACTGAGGAGATTGTCATCCTCACAGAAGTTATAGTCGGCTTTAGAACAACAAACCCCCACGTCTCCGAGATGCTTGATTGTGGAGTGAAAAGGATTGGCAGATCGGACAGTTTTCTTCGATTTATCAAGGGATGCAGTTCAAGCCCTCATTTGAGGCAAACCGCCACCCACACAGAGAGAACGAACTAGCCTCCACCACAGCCTCTCCACTGCAACCAGCAAGTTAAACGAGGAAGAAGGAAGCGGAGAAAGAGGGAAACTTTAGGGCCTTTGAGTGGGTGAAAGCAAAGATGGGGATTAGAGGAGTTAATCACAAGCTTTTCCCTGACCACCCGTAGAGGTTTCGACCACCAATGACCTCAAGATTTTTGGTGAAGAAGCTAGAGCTCGGCAGCAGTTGCAAGGCTTTGACACGACAAGCCAAGCCTGAAGATGAGTCTCTCGAGCGTGTGCGGAGCTCTGGGAGGCGTCATATTGGAGTTCGGAGGCCCAGAGGCTTTTGCCCCCTTTTGCTCTGCCGTGGTAGCATGCTGAGGCGGCGAGGGCCTTGGCGTCAAGGCTCAGAAGATGCATAGGAGGAAATCCGGTGCCGAGCTCGTGTGACGTGGAACCCTGGAGCCCTGGAGAGTAGAGATTTTGAAGACCTAGCTCTGGTCGACGGCCATTGCTCGTCGGAGGTCACCCGTGCGGCGGCGGGCACGCGAACCTCGTGCAGCGGGCGTGATCGCCTGAAAGAGAGAACGCGAGAATACAGAGAGAGTAGACCGGACGAGGCCAAACCCAGGTGGCCTAGACAGACAAACCTCCAGACCGGGTCCAAGCTTGAATCGCCCGGCTCAACCAAGAACCAGCTCAGCATAGGCCAAGCAAGAAGGAGAGTTGTACCCATCCTCAAGGACACGTGGCTGATCTCTATTGGCCAATGAAGGTAAAAATCCCAATAAATGCTCAGATCTTGTATAATTTGTAGAAAATAGCCTACTTATCAGAAAATTACAAACAAGGTACCAAAATGTTCATAAAAATGAGTAGAACAACATGGGACTATAATAACAAAATTTAAAACTTAAATCTCAGTAATATCATGTAAGATGTTATATGCTTGTTTCATGGATAAGAAATATCAGACGATGGTCTAAAATTGTGATAAGTTGTCAGTGAATCCATAATCATGCTTGTAATGCATCTGATGTCAGTGATTGTAATGTTGGTGCACAAAATCATGTAATTTGCTTAATGTGTCTAATTTGGGCTAATAACCCTAATTAATGCGCAATAAATACAAATATGCTCAAGAAACCCTGGAAATTACATAGTGATCTTATATCAGTAACTGAAATGTAATATAGAATTATGAGATCATAATTATGTATATAAATCATGTTACATGTTAAATGATCCTAAAATGATGAGAAAACCCTAATATGAATAATACATGTAACCTAAGGTTAATTTGTGCACATAAGTACATGCAATAGAATAATAAAATGATGTATCTTAATCTGTAACCTAAGACCAATAGCACAATACCAAGATGATAAGACAAGTAATGATGGGTTTATCCTAAGGAGTAAGTAAATCCTAAAATGGATACAACTAGGGTTAAGATGATGAGAACCTGATGGTGATATGTGATCTTATCTTAATAAGGGGTTGACAAGGATATAGAATCAGAATATGTGATGATTAGGATATCTGTGATTAAGGTACACCATTGCCTCTTACTTGGCTTATTATACATTATGCTTGTATTAAATGTGTAGAAAAATACTTGGCATATGGTATTGGATGAAATGATTGTTCTTGAATGATATGTTATTTGATGTTTTTCATACTTATATGTCTATGTGTACATGAAACATAAGATATATGATCCATCATATGATAGCACTAAACTATTTGGTAGTACAGTGCATTGAAGTGATCTAACTCTTTGGTAGGAGATCACATTGTGTACATGATCTAACTCTTTGGCAGGAGATCATAAGGCCTAAAAGCATCTATCCCTTTGGTGGTAGATGTATGAGATATATGATGGAAATTGTGCTTAAAATATGTGTTCTCTTTTGTTAATAAACATCTTTTTGCAAGTATATGTTTTTCTTATATTTGTTTATTACTGCAAAGTATTAGTTTTATCTTATTGCCAAGATTAGTAATGAGAGGTATATAAAAAGACACGTAGGCGTACTCAGTACTAAATTCTTGAATATTATGCTGACGTGTACCACATGTAATCTTTTTTTTAGGTTTTGGACATGTGCTCTTGAAGAACCAGGATAGTTGAGAGTTGTGTGGTGAGCTGATGTGTAGGTAGACCTGTTGTCTTAAGATCTTGTTGTTTAGTGGTAGTACATGTATATGTTAAAGTTTGTTGTTCAATATGTAATATCAAATATTGTAACAATACATTTTATAATTATATGTTGAATGGTGAGCTCATGTTGTTGTGGCATGTTTATTGTTCATGCCCATGTGCTACTATTATTTCCTTCTGGCCTCCTCTGATTTTCTTTTTCTTAGCCTAGTGTGTGGTGTTTAAATTGGGATTCTCACTGAGGTGAGATTTCAATTTGGACGTCACACATCATATTAAGTTTTAAAAAATTTGGGGACGTCATAGGTGGTATCAGAGCATGAACAATAGCAAAGTCTGGCATTTGCTCATTATGCAACTCAAACTAAAGAAAACCTTGAACTTTAAAAAAATTTAGGGTTAGATTAGTCATCTTTTAGAGACTAGATCTGACCTAGCTAGCCTCTAGGTTAGCACCTATATGTCTGAGAACTAGGTCTAGGCTGGTGCTTGTTCTATAGCAGGTCCTTAGATGTCGTTCTTCACTTATAGTGCAGCGGTATGGGACGTTGCATTGTTTGGAAATGACGTGCATCAAGGGGAGAGAAATCCTAGACATATGGCGCTCATTGTCTAGAGTAGTTACACTAGTCTACACCATGTTCTCACCATTTTCACTAGTTTTCATGACATTGTACTCTCTACTATGTGTGGGATACTCATTTTGTGGATTTGATTTTTGATTCCAATCATATCAAACCTCGATAGTTTTCTCTGACGCATGTTTTATCAGAGAAAACATATATCATATTTTATTATATATGTAAGTATTACAAAAATGTGTCCCCGCACATGTACGAGTAGGAGGTGGTCATGCAACCTAAGTGAAAGTGAATGACATCAGTCTAGAAGAGAGAGTAGTTCTAGATTAGATGTCTAGAGCCTTGTTGGAATATATGATAGATGGAATAGATGAAATAAGTTTTGATGATATGATCTAAGTTGTATAGATATGATATAAGATAGTTTATGATGATATATGTTTGTCTTTGAGGACTTAAGTCCAGTTTTGAGGATGCAAGATTAGTTTTGATGATGCAAGCAAATGTTAAGTTGATACAAGACGTGAGTCAGCATGAGCCTCAATATATTTGACAAAGGAGGACCTCTAGTGTTGGGACCAATTTTAGGGTTAACTCCAGAGAGGGTGAGACCCATTGGGAGAAGGTTAGAGAACCTAAACTCCAAGATATGAGAATGATGAGAAATATGTGATATGATATGTCCTAAACTAGATTACTCCTAAGTGATTGAGTTGAGTCACTTTATGCATGATTCCTATAGTCTGGTTGAACCCTAGATGTCCTTGGGAGGACCAAACCCTAGAGTCAAAGAGAGGCTGGTTATATCTGAATATGTGAATATGAATATGAGAACCTACCATCTCGGTGAGGGAGAGAGAGTCCTAAGACCCTGTAGGAGGAAACTATATTAGTTTCTATGAAGCCTCATGCTCAGGTTGGTGGTTCCTTGTAGGAATTTAGTGGTTTCATATATAAGAGAGTTTTGAATAAGTATGTTTCATGGGTAGACATCTATGAAGAGTATGTCACATCATGTTTTGGTTTATGCTTATGTGTCTAGAGTTTGTAAGGGTGTCACTAGTGCCAATGAGGTAATCCGAGAATCCTAGACTAAGAGAGGAAATATAAAGTATATGCATATGAGATACTCATAGAGTTGAGTGAACTCAGAAAGGATGAGCATGATCCTACCCTCATGATATGGGTCAGGAGAACCTCAATTGGACTAGATGAAGTATGGAGTTTTGATATATGTTTGAGGAGCCACTTATATAAATTGGTTTAGTACAACCGTGATATCTTGAGATGTGATATATATGAATATGACATGGTGGAAAACCATAGTGATGGTTTGATAGATCTCTATGTATAGATGCCTAACCTTATACATGAATAATGATCATGTAATATGGTTGGTAAACCAAGTGAAGAAATATTTAAAAAAAAGGCGTTCGCAACCTAATGAGAAAATGAAATGAGATCATATTAATGATATATGTCAAGTGATGTTAATGCTAGTGCTTCATAAAGATGTTGAATATAGTTTTAAAAATTTTCTCATTACAATGTTGATGACACCTTAATATAATGGGTTAACTTTAGTTAACTCCTTTAGAACATGGTAATATGATGTGGGAACCCTAATGCATGGGTAAAGATAAGGATGCATCCCTAACATATGAGATATGTCATGTCTTAACCAGGAGTTAACCCTAGATTCTTTTAGAATCTCCTAGAAAGATATAAATATAGTTATAGAGCTTTTGTTTGTGAAGGAGTTGCACCTAAAGTGGTTTCGTACATGTAGATGAGGACCTTTTGGTTTTTCCTTGGAGTAAGAGAATGACTTAACTTCGAGGACAAAATTTCTTTTAAGATGTATATGATGTGAAAGACTGGGTTTTCGCTTAATTTTGAGGATGAAATTTCTTTTAAGGTGTGTAGGATGTGATGAACTAAAATTTTGGAATCTCTACATTTTTATAAGACAAGTGAATCATGTGTGTTTGGTTTACATTGAGATTTGTAAGTGTTTTGTGAAGTTTGAGTGTCGATTGATGTTGATTTCAAGATTAATATCCCAAAGTTTATGTCATTTTGAGGAATTTAATTGATTAGATTCATAGTTTAGTTTTGATACCAATTTTGAGTAGAATCTATCTTGAGTTGTGCTTGAGGTATGAGTAAAACTTCATGAGATTTTAAGTTACCTAGAAGAAGTTAGTTAGGTATGAATATCATGAAATAATATGTGTACTTGAGTGTTGTGAATCAAAGTTTATGATAAGTAGCTGCTTCCATCCTAAGTTAGTGACCAATTTAGTAGCAGCTAAACCCATAGGCTTGAGGAGCCACGGATCTAGTGATGATCTAATCTAGACTCTTGAATACATCAAACAACAAAGGAGATTGTCATCCTCACAGACAAACCTCTAAATTAGGTCAAAGCTTGAACTGCCAGGCTTAACCAAGAACCGACTCAGCATAGGCCAAGCAAGAAGGAGAATCGTGCCCATACTCAAGGACATGTGGCTGATCCCTACTGGCCAATGAAGGTAAAAATCCCAACAAATGCTCAGATCTTGTATAATTCATAGAAAATGGCTAGCTTATCAGAAAATTACAAATAAGGTATCAAAATGTTCAGAAAAATGAGTAAAACAACATGGGACTATAATATCAATATTTTGATGCTTAAATCTTAGTAATATCATGTAATATATTATATGCTTGTTTCATGGATAATAAATATCAAACCATGGTCTAAAATTGTGATAAAATGTCAGTGAATCCATAATCATGTTTATAATGCATCAGATATTAGTGATTATAATGTTGGTGCACAAAATCATGTAATTTGCTTAATGTTACTAATTAGGGCTAATAACCCTAATTAATGTGTAATAAATACAAATATGCTCAAGAAACCTTGGAAATTGCAGAGTGAGCATATATCAATAACTGGAATGTAATATAGAATTATGAGATCGTAATTATGTATATAAATCATGTTATATGTTAAATGATCCTAAAATGTTGAGAAAACCCTAATATGAATAATACATGTAACCTAAGGTTAATTTGTGCACATAAGTACATGCAATAGAATAATCAAATGATGTATCTTAATTTGGAACCTAAGACCAGTAACATAATACCAAGATGACAAGACAAGTAATGATGGGAATATCCTAAGGAGTAAATAAACCCTAAAATGGATATAACTAGGGTTAATATGATGAGAATATAATGGTTATATGTGATCTTTAATCATTGGTTTACAAGGATATAGATGACTCAGGTTTATGTGATGATTAGGATATATGTGATCAAGGTACGCCATTTTGTAAGGCCCCTAAACTTACTTAAAGAGTTGAATAAGCTTAATTATCATAATTTAATTCTTATAACCCTAATCTAACCTTTTGATATACTTGAAATCATAAGACAAGTTTAAGTTTCAAATTTGGTCAAATTTGGACATTGTTTGAGCAAGTTATGCAGATTCTTATGCACATTTTGGACTTTTCTATAATTTACCCAATTGAGAGGTTTTCTTTGCAATTTATCACTTGCATTATGTTCCTTGGATATTCTCTCATCATTTTTTATCGTGTTGAGTCATGAGGCACCTATTTAAACCTTGGTTTGAAGGTGTTTTCCCTAAGAGTATTTTAGGTTTTACCCCTTCATGGATGAGCTACCTTTAGTAGCTATCAACTAATGAATTATTTGTTTTTCTTAGAAATTCAAGAAACGAGGGACAATCATGTCTCTATGGATGATGGTGGAGCTTATTGTGTGTGTGCTTGTATATTCTTAATAGTTTAAGGCCATGGACACTTGAAAAGATACTAGAACTTCAACTTTTTCTTTTTCTTTATCTTAAAGTTTCATATACTTATCCCTGTGAACCCAAATGAGTTGTTTTCTCTCCACCACTTCCATCCTTCTAAAAACCTCGTTCTCCCTCTGTGTTGTTGCAAATTTCCTATCCAAGGAAGAATAATGAGGGGATTTTCTTGGAAAAAGAATCTAGGGTTGCAATTGACTTCCTTTTAGGGTTTAAAAAGTTTCCTTCTAGTGATCTTGACCTAAAAGAGTAAGAATCCCCTTCTTTCCTCTATTTATTTCTTTGTTATCCTTCCTCCTACCTTTCTCCAGGTCAAAACCTTGTTGTTCCATGGTAGAAATTGCTCTAAAGCTCTAAAATCCTACCTTTCTTGCTCCTTATGCTTAGGGTTTGCTCATTTGATGAAGAAAGGTGCTAGATGGACGAGTTCACAGCTTATGCTTGGATTTTCTACCCTACCTTCTCAAGTTTTCTTCTGTTTGGGATTTCATCTTCTCATTAGAGGCAAGTTTTATAACTTGCTCCACGTTTATTGCTTACCATAAGCTTGCTAGCTCATGTTCTTGCTTTTAAATAATGATCCATGCACTAAAAAGTTGTGCTTGACTTGGATTTTGATTATTATAATGTTTCCTATTCTGATTTTAGTTCTAGATGAACCTATGATCATGTATACATTATTTCTAAGGTATAATATGACTTGGATCAGGTTGGTTTGACAACCTGTGGTGCTAAGCACCCATCAACCAGTGGTCAATTTTAGGGTTTAAAGTCGATTTCTTCTATAAACACATGACCCACTGATGGTACCATTGCAACAATTTATGGTGTCGCCTTCATGAAAAATGATGATGGTGACCAAGGGTGTCAACTGACATTCACCCCTTAGGTCAGGTGTTAGCCTAATTAGAAGCCTAGTGATTAAAAACTAAGTACCCTAATGATGTTATCAATCAATGGCGATATTAGTTTGATATTTGATGTTGATTAATGAATATAATGTTGATCTAACAACCTATGGTGACTTAATGGTTACTAATGATGGTGTATCAGGTCTCCACAACCTATGGTGAGTTAATCGTATAGTTTTAGCATCAATTAAGCCTTAGACCATAAGTTTCTTCGGTTACTTGATGTAATGGTCGAACCTATACTGTAATTGATGGTTTTAACATATGAACTTGACCCAATGGTCAAGATATAATGTGTATTCCTCCAATAAAGTGGAATGATGGATAATGTAATATGTTGGTCCTAATAATGTTGTTTAGATGGTTTCCTTTATATGATCAACTTAAGGAGCTTAGTTGTTGACAATGGATGGCTTGTTTTAAATGAACATTCGATTATGGGTTTTACCCTATTCTCAATATAACCCTTATTTTTGTTAATCAAAGAATGTCTAGGGTTAAATGTTGAATTTTATAGATGACAAATCAATAACATCATAGATTATTCATTCAAGGTGTTTACTTATGTAAACAATAAATGGCTTTACCTCTTCAACATTTCATGGTTAGAAGTCGATGCCTCAATATTCCCATTATTTTGGGTGAAGCGTGTAGTGTAATGTTATGATTCTAATTATGAGAATTTGATGATTCAATGCCTTAAACTTGTATTGTTACCTTTCCCTTGTATGAGTATGATTTATAATCACCATAATGAATTAATGGGTAACCCTAATGAGGTATATCTTGTTATACCTAGCTTTAATATAACTAAATGATGATAATTCGGTATGAATAGTCCTTGAATGATTAATACAATCATGGAGTACTCTCTTATTGTTGTTGAAACCTTAGTATGTTATAACCCGATGGTTACACCTTGATTTATGTGTGTATTCATACTTCAGAATAGTATGGAATGTGATGGTGATGCTTCACATTATGCATCCATGATCCAATAGGGATGTTGTGAGTTAGGGTTTGGGTATAAGTGCTAATTAGTAACATTAATATAATTTATCTTGTTGAACCTAACTCTAATGCAAATAGATAAAGATGAGTATTTATGTGTAACTTTCTTATATGATGACATGATGGTGAAATAACCTCCTTAATATAATTATAACTTTAATGTGTTAATTGGTGGTTAACATAGCCACATCGTTGATACTTTCTTATGCTAAACATGTGCATTATGAATATGATGAGGGTTAATCATATCTAGATTCCTTGCATGTTGATGTAATAAAGGAATGTTCTTAATGGTAGTATAACCCTGCTATGATTTTTTATGAATATCTCCTAGCTCATTAATGCAACATTGTGCTGATCTGATGTATTATATGCAAGTGATGATGTTGAGCCTTGTTATAAGACATGCAAAGATAATGATGATCTTACAGGGAATAGTATGATGGTTTTAATGACCTTTGGGCATGGTTGAGCCCTAAATGTGGTGTAATCCTCTTGTGTTGATAAGGGTTGATACCATATGAGATTGTGAAAAGGATTTATATCTTGTGCTTGTGATAGTATGATGACTAGTGTAGTCTCATGAATGGAAAGTGAATAGAATGATGTGATGATGAGATGATGAACAATATGTATCATACATTTTATATCTTCTAAAATTGTTATATAGTAATTTTTTCTAGAGATGAATTAGGGTTTGTATGTCCACTTGTTTGATGCAGCCTTAATTCACCCAATTGGAAATAATTAATCAAGTGAAATTCTAATCATGTAGTTCCATGTGCCATAGATCCATCTGAGTGTCAGAACTTGCCGGATGGTGAAACATGTATTCCTAAGGAAAACTCAGAGCGCAAACTATTGAGTATGTGGGGTGTTTGTCATCCTAAATCCAAGTGTTTAGGGAGGATGACTGTGGTCATACCTATCCCTTAGTTTGAGAATGATTGTGGTCGTGTCTCGGTGATTATATATGTGATGATATTGGAGGACAACTACGGTTGTAGCTCAGATGGTAGGGTATGCGTATCCACCTCCTTTCACTAGTATCGTGACCTGTACCAAGGACGGACTAGGCTGTTAGCAGCTTGACCTTATGTGTCGTTGTGGCGGACCCGTACTGACTGGGGGTGGAGAAGATCTTAGGAGTTTGGCTCTTCCTAGATCTTATATGGCACTAATTTTGACTTAGCAGTGGTCATTTGGATTTTGAGTGGTATCCTCAAATTCCTCAGGACATAATAAAAGATGTAAGACATCTATGTAGCATATCTATTTAGGGTTATACACAACACTTTGTATTGGATGATAACCCTTGTTTGCTTTCTTTTCACTAAGATCATGTATAGTACAATAAGAGATAATAGATATACTTATATTGTAGTTATGCTCATGTTGTAAACATGCTTATGTTGTCAAATTACTGACATTGATGGTTAAGATGCTTCTACTAGCTATGTTTAATATTGTTAGTCATGCCTATGTAATGAGAAATACTTAAACTGCTAATCATGCCTATGTAGTTCATTGTGTTATGATGTTACTTCTACTTATGATATATATTTGTTCCCTTTATTTGAGATGCCAATATTGATAGCCATGTTATGTTACTAGATATACTCATGATGTCAGGGATGCTTATGCTACTAGATTTCTTGTGTTGTTAGTAAGGAATAACATGATAGTCATATTAATGATAATGATTGTTATTAGATGAAATTTGATGATATTTGAGTAGATATCTATCTAAAGAAATGGATTTATTTGTTATCTATATATGCATTGATGATTATACTTGTTGCTAAGATTAATTTCTTAATCTATTTAGCATACTTGAACTATTCAATCTATATAATTTATTATTAAATACTCCAACTTCTTAGTTATCTACTATTTAAAATGTTGTAATCAATAAGCATTGTTAGAGGTTATATCTCTTGCTGGGGCATGGGTCTCACCCTTGTGGTTTGCTACATCTTTTTAGGTAATTGGCAGTGATGACGACAGAACCGTGGAAGTAAAGATGAACTATAGTAATGAATCTTTGAGAAAGTTTATTAGATGACTAGTGTGTCCTAGAGTCATCCCTGTACTCTCAGGTTTGGGCAGGAAAAGTTTGCATATGGTGTTTCAAACGAATTAGACTTTTGTTAGCATGTAAATACTTGTTTGTGTGACATATACAAATATTGTTATCCTATGTATATATGTTGTGGCTGAGGGGATAGAACAATTTGTATCAAATTCTTGTCATAGTATGGATACCAGAAAGATATTGGGCTCTTATGCAAATGTTACTGAGCAAGTGTTGATGTTGAAATCGATTTTAATTTACCCATATTTTTGGGTATGTGGTTAGTCGGTGATTGATTGAGTTTTATGTTTTGAGTAATCTCATTTAGTGTAACAAGTTCTCACAAGTCAGTATTAGAGCTTTAGGTTCACTGAGTCTATAGGGACACTAGGACTTAAGACTATGTGAAGGTAATAGGATTAGGTGCAAAGGAAGTACCCATCTTTGCTTACCTTGGATTTTGGGGGCGAAATCCCTATTATGGGTTTATAGTTGTAAAGCCCCTAAACTTACTTAATGAGTTGAATAAGCTTAATTATCATAATTTAATTCTTATAACCCTAATATAAGCTTTTGATATGCTTGAAATCATAATACAAGCTTAAGTTTCAAATTTGGTCCAATTTGGACACTGTTTGAGCAAGTTATGCAATTTTATGCACATTTTGGACTTTTCTACAATTTACCCAATTGAGAGGTTTTCTTTGCAATTTACCACTTGAATTATGTTCCTTGGATATTATCTCATCTTCTTGATCTTGTTGAGCCATGGGGAACCTATTTAAATTTTGGTTTGAAGGTGTTTTCTCTAAGGGTATTTTAGGGTTTGCCCCTTCATGGATGAGCTACCTTTAGTAGCTATCAACTAATGAATTATTTGTTTTTCTTGGAAATTAAAGAAATGAGAGATAATAATTCCTATATGTATGGTGGGAGAGCTACTTGTGTGTGTGCTTGTATATTCTTAATAGTTTAAGGCCATGTACACTTGGAAAGATACTTTTTCTTTATCTTAAAGTTTCATATACTTATCCCTAAGAACCCAAACGAGCCATTTGCTCTCCAAAAATTCCCTCCTTATACAAACCTCATTCTCCCTCTGTTCTACTGCAAATTTCCTGTCCAACTAAGATGAAAGAGGGGATCTTCTTGGAAAAAGAATCTAGGGCTGCAATTGACTTCCTTTTAGGGTTTAAAAAGCTTCCTTCTATTGATCTTGACCTAAACGAGTAAGAATCCCCTTATTTCCTCTGTTTATTTCTTTTTTATCCTTCCTTTTACCTTTCTCCAGGTTGGAACTTTGTTGTTCCATGGTATAAATTGCTCTAAAGCTCTAAAACCCTATCTTTCTTGCTCCTTATGCTTCGGGTTTGCTCATTTGATGAAGAAAGGTGCTAGATGGACGAGTTCACAGCTTATGCTTGGATTTTCTACCATGCCTTCTTGAGTTTTCTTCTGTTTGTGATTTCATCTTCTCATTAGAGGAAAGTTTTATAACTTTCTCCACATTTATTGCTTACCATAAGCTTGCTAGCTCATGTTCTTGCTTTTAAATGATGATCCATGCACTAAAAAGTTATGCTTGACTTGGATTTCAATTTTTATAATGTTCCCTATTCTAATTTCAGTTCTAGATGAACATGTATCATGTGTACTTTATTCCTAAGGTATAAGGTTGGTTTGACAACCTATGGTGCTAAGCACCCATCACCAATGGTCAATTTCAGGGTTTAAAGTTGATTTCTTCTATAAACACATGACTCAATGATGGTACCATTGCAACAATTGATCATGTCACCTTCATGACAAATGATTATGGTGACCAAGGGTGTCAACTAAATTTCACCCCTTAGGTCATGTGTTATCCTAATTAGAATCCTAGTGATTAACAAACAAGTACCCTAATGATGCTATCAATCAATTGTGATATTTGTTTGATATTTGATGTTGATTAATGAATATAGCATTGATCGAACAACCTATGGTGACTTAATGATCACTAATTATGGTGGATCAGGTCTCCATAACCTATGGCAAGTTAATCATATAGTTGTAGCATCAATTAAGCCTTAGACCAATGGTTTCTTGGGTTACTTGATGTAATGGTCGAACCTATATTGTAATTGATGGTTTTAACATATGAACTTGACCCAATGGTCAAGATCACATGTTTATTCCTCCAATAAAGTGGAATTATGGCTAATGTAATATGTTGGTCATAATAATGTGATTTATATGGTTTCCTTTATATGATCAACTTAAGGAGCTTCCTTGTTGACAATGGATGGCTTGTTTTAAATGAACAGTCGATTATGGGTTTTACCCTACTCTCAACAGAACCCTTATTGTTGTTAATCAAAGAATTTCTAGGGTTAAATGGTGACTTTTATAGATCACAACTAAATAACATCATAGATGATTCATTCAAGGTGTTTACTTATGTAAACGACAAATGTCTTTACCTTTTCAACATTTCATGGTTAGAAGTTGATGCCTCAATATTCCCATTGTTTTGGGTGAAGCATGTAGTGTAATGTTATGATTCTAATCATGAGAATTTGATGGTTCAATGCCTTAAACTTGTAGTGAATTCAAGGTGTTTACTTATGTAAACAACAAATGTTTTTACCTTTTCAACATTTCATGTTTAGAAGTTGATGCCTCAATATTCCCATTGTTTTGGGTGAAGTATGTAGTGTAATGTTATGATTCTAATGATGAGAATTTGATGGTTCAATGCCTTAAACTTGTAGTGTCACCCTTTCCCTCGTATGATTATGATTTATAATCACCATAATGAATTAATGGGTAACCCTATTGAGGTATAGATTGTTATACCTAGCTTTGTTTTGTACCCTTTCCCTTGTATGATTATGATTTATATTCACCATAATGAATTAATGGGTAACCCTAATGAGGTATAGCTTGTTATACCTAGCTTTAATATAACTAAATGATGGTAATTGGGTATGAATAACACTTGAATGATTAATACAATCACGGAGTACTCTCTTATTGTTGTTGAAACCTTAATATGCTATAAACTGATGGTTACACCTTGATTTATGTGTGGATTCATACTTGAGAATAGTATGGAATGTGATTGTGATGCTTCACCTTATGCATCCATGATCCAATAGGGATGTTGTGAGTTAGGGTTTGGGTATAAGTGTTGATTAGTAACATTAATATAATTTATCTTGTTGAACCAAAATCTAATGCAAATAGATAAAGATGACTATTTATGTTTAACCTTATTATATGATGGATTGATGGTGAAATAACCTCCTTAATATAATCATAACCTTAATGTGTTAATTGGTGGTTAACATAGCCACATGGTTGATACTTTCTTATGCTAAACATGTGCATTATGAATATGATGAGGGTTAATCATATCTTGATTCCTTGCATGTTAATGTAATAAAGGAATGTTCTTAATGTTAGTATAACCCTGCTATGATTGTTTATGAATATCTCCTAGCTCATTAATGCAACATTGTGTTGATCAGGTGTATTATATGTAAGTGATGTCGTTGATCCTTGTTATAAGGCATGCAAATATAATGATGATCTTGTAGGGAATAGTATGATGGTCTTAATGACCTTTAGGCAGGGTTGAGCCCTGAATGAGGTGTAATCTTCTTGTGTTGATAAGGGTTGATAACATGTGATATTGTGAAAAGGATTTATATCTTGTGATAGTATGATAAATAGTGTAGTCTCATGAATGGCAAGTGAATAGAATGATGTGATAATGTGATGATGAACAATATGTATCATACATTTTATATCTTCTGAAATTGTAATATATCAATGTTTGCTAGAGATGAATTAGGGTTTGTATGTCCACTTGTTTGATGCAGCCTTAATTCACCCAATTGGAAATAATTAATCAAGTGAAATTCTAATCATGTAGTGCCTTGTGCCATATATCCATCTGAGTGTCAGAACTTGCTAGATGGTGAAATGAGTCTTCCTAAGGGAAACTCGGAGAGCATACTATTGAGTATGTGGGGTGTTTGTCATCCTGAATCCAAGTGTTTAGGGAGGATGATGGCGGTCATACCTAGCCCTCAGTTTGAGAATGACTATGGTCGTGTCTCGGTGATTATATATGTGATGAGATTGGAGGACAGCTGTGGTTGTACCTCGGATGGTAGGGTATGTGTACCCACCTCCTTTCACTTGTGATATGACATGTACCAAGGATGGACTAGGCTATTAGCAACTTGACCTTATGTGTCGCTGTAGCGGACCCGTACTGGGGGGGCAGAGAATATCTTAGGAGTCTGGCTCTTCCTAGATCTTGTATGGCACTAATTTTGACTTAGCAGTGGTCAGTTAGATTTTGAGTGGTATACTCAAATTCCTCAAGACATAATAAAAAATGTAAGACAACTATTTAGCATATCTATTTAGGGTTATACACATCGCTTCATATTGGATGATAGCCCTTGTTTGCTTTCTTTTCACTGAGATCATGTATAGTACAGTAAGAGATAATAGATATACTTCTAATGTAGTTATGCTCATGTTGTAAACATACTTATGTTGTCAAATATACTGACACTAATGGTTAAGATGGTGCTGCTAGCTATGGTTAATATTTCTAGTCATGCTTATGTAATTAGAAATGCTTAAACTGCTAATCATGCCTATGTAGTTCATTGTGTTATGATGTCAGTTCTACTTATGATATAGATCTGTTCCCTTTATTTGAGATGCCAATATTGATAGCCATGTTATGTTACTAGACATATTCATGGTGTTAGGGATGCTTATGCTACTAGATTGCTTGTGCTGTTAGCAAGAAATATGATGATAGTCAGATTAATGGTAATGATTGTTATTAGATGCAATTTGATGATATTTAAGTAGATATCTATCCAAAGAAATGGATTTCTTTGTTATCTATATATGCATTGATGATCATACTTGTTGCTAAGATTAATTGCTTAATCTATTTAGCATACTTGAACTATTCAATCTATTCAATTGATTATTAAATACTCCAACTTTTGAGTTATCTACTATTTAAAATGTTGTAATCAATAAGCATTGTTGGAGGTTATATCTCTTGTTGGGACATGAGTCTCACTCTTGTGGTTTTCCACATATTTTTAGGTAATCGTCAGTGACAACAACAAAACCGTGGAAGTAAAGAGGAACTACATTAATGAATCTTTGAAAAAGTTGATTAGATGTCTAGTGTGTCCTAGAGTCATCCATGTAGTCTTAGGTCGGGGCAAGAAAAGTTTGTATATGGTGTTTCAAACGGATTGGAATTTTGTTAGCATGTAAATGCTTGTTTGTGTGGCATATACAAATATTTGTATCATGTGTATATATGTTGTGGCTAAGGGGATAGAACAATTTGTATCACATTCTTGTCATAGTATGGATACAAGAAAGATATTGGGCTCTTATGCAAATGTTTCTGAGCGAGTGTTGATGTTGAAATCAGTTTTAATTTACCCATATTTTTTAGTATGTGGTTGGTGATTGATTGAGTTTTATGTTTTGAGTAATCTCATTTAGTGTAATGGGTTCTCACACATTGCCTCTTACTTGGCTTATTATACATTATGCTTGTACTAAATGTGTAGCAAGACACATGGCATATGGTATTGGATGAAATGATTGTTCTTGAATGATATATTGCTTGATGCTTTTCATACTTATATGTCTATGAAGACATGAAACATAAGATATTTGATAGATCATATGATAGAGCTAAAATCTTTGGTGGTACAATGTATTGAAGTGATCTAACTCTTTGGTAGGAGATCACATTGTATACATGATCTAACTCTTTGGCAGGAGATCATAAGGCCTAAAAGCATCTATCCCTTTGGTGGCAGATGTACAAGATATATGATGAAAATTGTGCTTAAAATATGTTATCTTTTGTTAATAAACATCTTTGTGCAAGTATATGTTTTTCTTATATTTGTTTATTACTACCAAGTATTATTTTTATCTTATTTCCAAGCTTAGTAATGAGAGGTATATAAAAAGACATGTAGGCGTACTCGGTACAATATTCTTGAATATTGTGCTGGCGTGTACCACATGTAATCTTTTGTTTAGGTTGTGGATATGTCCTCTTGAAGAATCATGATAGTTGAGAGTTGTGTAGCAATGTATAGGTGGACATGTTGTCTTAAGATCCTGTTGTTTAGTGGTGGTACATGTATATGTTAAAGTTTTCTGCTCAATGTGTAAAATCAAATATTGTAATAATTCATTTTATAATTATATGTTAAATGGTGAGCTTGTGTTGTTGTAGATTGTTTATTGTTCATGTGCATGTGCTACTATTGTTTCCTTCTGACCTCCTCTGATTTTCTTCTTCTTACCCTAGTGTGTGGTGTTTAAATTGGGATTCTCACTGAGGTGAGGTTTCAATTTGGGTATCACACATCAGATTAAGTTTTAGAAAATTAGGGGACCTCATAGTAATAAATGTGGAGCATGTTATATAACTTGCCTCTAGGAAGAATATCAGATTCCAATCAGTAGGAAACTCGAGCAAGAATCACCTTCTTCTCAATGATACAAACCCTAAGAAATAGGAACATGGAAAGAAGAGTTTTTGAGATTTAGATGGAGTTCCTCTCATGGAAGACCAGGGTTCCTACCTGGAGAAAAGTGGAAAATAGAGGAGAAGGGGAAGAAACCTACTTGCCTTGGTCAGAAACGACAAAAGGTGACTTTAGAAACCCTAGACGAGCTTAGATGAAATCCTAGAAGACCTTCTTCACCAAAATGGCATCTTATTATACCTTGGTATAGCTCCTCCATGGACTAAAAGAGATAGGACAAAGTTCTAAGTAAGAGGGAGATGATATGGATCGAGTATTTTGGTTGGGAGGTAAAAGGAAGGAGTATATAAAGCTTTATGGTTGAGGAGGAAAAAAGGCATGAGGTGTCCAAGCAACTTTTCATGTATCCATGTGTATGGGTGCCCATGGTCATGCAAGCCTTTATGGAAAGGAAGAAGCAAAGTGTGAGGTTTCAAGTTACTTTCCTTGTGACCATGGCTAAGGGTGTCCATGTACTTGCAAGCCTTTATGGATAAGGAAGGAGTCAAGCATGAGGTGTCCATGGAGCTTTCCATGTGTCCATAGCCTAGAGCTTCTATGGTCATGAAAACAGATGTTCCACATCTCCTAGAGACTTCTTAGACATAAATTTTCGATCACCAAGCCCAACACCGACCTCCAAACAAAGAAACCACCCCATTGGTTGATAACTCCAAAAGATAAGCTCATCCATAAAGGGGAAACCCTTAAAATGTCCTTGAAGAGAAACACCTCCAAACCAAGGTGCAACTAGGCTCCCCATAGCCCAAAAAGCTCGATAATAATAAGTAAACATCTAAAGATCATAAGGCATGTGACAAATTGCAAAGAAAACCTCCCAATTAGGTAAATTGCTAAAAAGTCCAAAATGTGCATAAAATTGCATAACTTACACGACCAACATCCAAATTGGACCAAACTTGAAATTTGAGCTTATCTCATTATTTTAAAACACCTCACAAGGTTATATTAAGGTTTAGAACACTTAATTATGGTACTTAATCTTGTTAAACACATTAAGCAAGGTTTGGGGCCTTACACTTCTAGCATGAATTTATTTACCATTGTTCCACTTAAGTGGTGATTTTGCATTTTAGATCCTTAAATAAGCTTTGAATAAGGTATTTGTGCATAAACCCTTCCATTGGTATAATTATTGAACAAATGTGCACCAAAGCACTATAAATTCCACTAATTCATCAACAAGGACGTAAATGATAGAAATGAGAAGAAAACTTAGGGAAAAGGATTACATGGAGATTACATTTAGAATTTAGCATGTTACAACACTCCACACCTTAAAAAGGATTTCATCCCAGAAATCTTAAAAAAAAGAGAAGGGTGAGTATGCAACATCCCAACACTAAACTCCAAGGTTGTTTCCATGAAACTTCCACCAAAACTTTCACTAACTCAAACTCCTTATTTTTCAACTGCTTAACTTGGGAGTTCAAAATCTTCTCAAGCAGCTCCACATAGGTCAGGTTCTCATGAATCACTAAGGATTCCACTATTAAGATTTCTTTTATTATATATAACATAGTTAACATTTTAGGCCTATTAAGATTATATTCATTATGATATGATATCATCCTTATTCTTCTCTTAATTGTGTCATGTTATATTTTATTTTTTGCCAAAAGAGTTGTATTTTATTATTTTTCACAAAGTACTATATGTTTCTTATTTATCTCATTAAGAGTTTTAACACAATTAGGGTTTACTCACTTATCTCAACATACTTGAATATCATCCTTAATAATTTGGTATTAGTCTCTGTTATCAACATATTGAATTATAACAGATTATTTTGCATGAAATAAGACATTTTATCCAATTTTTTTACAATTAATCCAAATAATGTCACATTAATTACTTATATCTATATTAAACATTGTGACCTTAACTTTTTCACATTAATGTCATCATTAATCATTTTCTCATATTTATTCACTTCTTATTATTGATTATGCACCTTAATGTGAATCCAATTACTTCTTATCCATATTGAAGTCATTATATGTATTAGATCAAGGTGGTAAATATTACATATTAATAATTTGTATCACATACCAAGTAATTATTAGGTGTGTAATATAGAACAAGGTGATATGCATTTCATATTGATGACCTGATTAATCTATGATTAGATGATTATATATTATTTATGTGTTTTAAAGTTTATTATTTGATTATGACACGTAATGTCACTAATGTATCAAGAATTCCATTAAGGTGTATAGGTTGAGGTTAGATGATTAAAACTTAGGGTTTAGGCCAATATGATCAATATTCTTCACCTATACATTCTTAGTATGCATTAAGTCCAAGATTAGGTTACAATTATCTTGCTCATCATATCATTAACATTTATTGTTTTATGACATGGTCAACATATTAGGTCCTCAAGAGTATCCAACTTAGGTGACAAGGCTACTACTATCTATAGGCATGCTATTTTAGATAATTAGTATCATCTCAGGCCATACAGGTATCATATGGATTTGGGAGTCCTCGTAAACCAAGCTAGTGGTGCGGAGGAAAATCTTGTCAGCCCCTGAACCCTGATCTTTTTTAGACACTTTGCTTTCAACTTATGCCCTAATAGCTACCTAACATGCTCATCACATTATGGTTAACTAACATGTTTCTAATGTGAAACTCTTATGATAATAAATCAATCTTTCATCATCTCAAGAGTAGCATAGATCAATTCTAGGGCAAACATGTCACTTAAAGAGGAAATATACGAGACAAGGATTCTAATTAGGGAGAAAAAATTAAATAGTCAGATTCCAACTACCATGGGCTCTGATACCATGTTGTAAAGAGGTGAGATCACCCCCTTACTAAAATTTAAAGAATAAAACATCCATTCCAAACATGCACATAAGGTATGTTGGAATAGGAGTAAAATTTTCAAATATATATTATTGGTATGCAAAAGACCAAAGTGTAGTAGCAGAATAATAGCATTGACTATATTCAATTTTACAAAAAGATTATAAAAAATCATAATATCCCAAAAGGGCTTACATGAAGATTCCACAAAAGGATCTAAGATAGAGGGAAGTCCAAACTACTTCAAGTTTATCTCCGAGCAACATCTCCATGAGCTAGGTCCATGTTGATTTAGAACTTGACTTATTTCTCATGTAGTAGGGTTCTTAATTTGAACTAAGAAGTATATGTTGATTTTTTCATATATATGCTCTCAAAGATGTTTCAAAGTTATAATTGGTTTAAGTGATTACCTTATGTGTTGGATTAGATTACCATTGTAAGTTAGATATGACTTATGATAGAACTATCTGCTGCATGTTTCTGTTAAGTTTATTATACTTAATCTGATGGTGATGCATGTACCTAGATTGAGTGGAAGGTATCCACTCATTGGGGCTCTATACGAGTTTCATGAGGTTGTTTCAAATGTTTTTAGGTATAATGCTATCCAGTTGATAGGTCCTGACAAAGAAGATTTAAATAACATAATATAGATATATTAGAATGTCCCTATACTCTCTCTTTCCTAGATGGGTTGTAGACTAAGTTTGTTTGTCAATGTACATGTATCTGATGTAAACTGAACAACATATGAGAACAAGATTTGATTCTAGTTTTAATGGATTTGAGTAAGATTTGTGATATCTAAATGTGATGTCCTTGATGTGGCATTGATTTATGAATTTGTGAAGAAAGAAAAAGGAAAAAAATTTCTATATTTTTTGTATATTGTTTAATTGCCATTTTTGAGAATTCATTATTTTATTTCATAATATGGGTTTAGGTTTTGGGATTATCTCTAATGGTTGGTATTTATGATGCTCAAAAGGGTAGGTCTTGATAATGATGTTGCCAAATTCATTGGTGTAACATACTAAATTTAGAATGTAGTCTCCATGTAACCCTTTTCCCAAAGTTTTCTTCTCATTTATGTCCTTAATGCCCTTGTTGATGAATTAGTGGAATTTAAAGTGGTTTGGTGAACATTTGTTCAATCATTATACCAATGGAAAGATTTATGTACAAATACCTCAGTGAAAACTTATTTAAGGATCTAAAATAAAAAATCACCACTTAAGTGGAACAATAGTAAATAAATTTGTGCTAGAAGTGTAAGGCCCCAAACCTTGCTTAATGTGTTGAACAAGCTTAACTACCAGCTATGGGCAAAAGAAATTGCTAACTTGGCTAATAACGACTTGTTGAATACTTCATAGTTGGGGCCTAAAAGTTCTCTAAACCTTAATCTAACCCTGTGAGGTGTTTTAAAATCATGAGATAAGCTTAAATTTCAAGTTTGGTCCAATTTGGATGTTGTTTGTGCAAATTATGAAATTTGTATGCACATTTTGGACTTTTTTACAATTTACTCAATTGGGAGGTTTTCTTTGTAAATTGTCACGTGCCTTATGATCTTAGATGTTTACTTATTATTATCAAGCTTATTGGGCCATGTGGCACCTATCTGTGCCTTGGTTTGGAGGTGTTTCGCTTCAAGGACATTTTAAGGATTTCCCCCTTTATGGATGAGCTTATCTTTTGGAGTTATCAACCAATGGGGTGGTTTCTTTGTTTGGATGTCAGTGTTGGGCCTGGAGAACCAAAAACTGATATCTAACAAGTCTCTAGGAGATGTAGAACAACTATTTTCATGACCATAGAATCTCTAGGCTATGGACACATGGAAAGTTCCATGGACACCTCATGCTTGACTCCTTCCTTATCCATAAAGGCTTGCATGTACATGTACACCCTTAGCCACGGGCACATGGAAAATATCTTGACACCTCATGCTTTGCTTCTTCCTTATCCATAAAGTCTTGCATGACCATGATCACCCTTATACATGGGAACATGGAAAGTAGCTTGGACACCTTATGGCTTGTTTCTTCCTCAACCATAAAGCTTTATATACTCCTTCCTTTAACCTCCCAACCAAAATACTCGGTCCATATCACCTCCCTCCTACTTAGAACTTCATTCGATCTCTTTTTGTCCATGGAGGAGCTGTAACAAGGTATAAGAAGACACAATATTGGTGAAGAAGGTCTTTTTAGGATTTCATCTAAGCTCATCTAGGGTTTGTAAAGTCGCCTTTTGGTGTTTTTGACCAAGGCAAGTAGGTTTCTTCCCCTTATCCTCTATTTTCCATGATTTTCTTCTTCCTTCCACCTTCATCCAGGTTAGAACCCTGGTGTTCCATGGTGGAACTCCATCTAAATCTCAAAAACTCTTCTTTCCATGCTCCTCTTGCTTAGGGTTTGTATCCTTGAGAAGAAGGATGTTTTTGCTCGAGTTTGGAGCTTGTGCTTGGAGCTACCAACCCATCTTGCTTGAGTTTCCTGTTGATTGGGATATGATCTTCTTCCTAGAGGAAAGTTATAAATTTTTTCATGTTTATTTCTTATTATAATCTTGTTAGTTCATATTCTTATGTTTAAATGATGATCTCCACCTTTAGATGATGTTCTTGTTTAGGGTTTGTTTTTTGTTGTTCTATACTTTGTTACTAGCTCTAGATGAACCTGAAATAATTGGTACATACCTCCTAGGGTAAAGGGTGACCTAGGACAACTTGTGGGGGGCAAGTCATGTGCCAGTCCATCTCCCTCTCTCTCTCTTCCTCGCTTGCAACTAAATTGCTCACATGTCATTTTCTGGTTGGTCAGAATTGGAAAATTCATATCTTTTAAATCGCTTGTCCAAAATTCATAAAAAAATATGTTTTGGAATAAAAAAATTAATCTATATCTGATAAAAGTTATTTCAAGGTAATGTTTCAAGGTTTTTCAAAAGTGATTTTTGGAATATGATTTTAATATATAAAATTTGTAAAAATTACAACTTTATCACCATAACTCCAAAATAGATATAAATATACATTTTCTTGATCAGGAGAACCTAATCAGTCTAATGGTGAGATTTTCAGAGTCTGAATCTGAGTTTTGTGAAAAAGGTCCAATCTTAGAGTTTCTATGCAATAATGTGCAATATGTACACCAATGAATGTTAATAAATTAAAGTTGGTCAAAGTTGAACTTGGAACATCTAGAAGTGGTGGAACTTGGCATTTGAACACAATAAAGAGGTATGTGCATTCTTATACCCTAGACTGGGATATTTGCAAACCAAACCCTATATTCCCTAATGAAGCACTATATGAAACAAATTTTCTCTATTCATGACTCTTTTGCTAAATTGCCTTAGAAATTAGTATTGATATTCTATTTCTTGTATCTTATACCCCACTGCCATGTTTCAAATATATGATGCTTCTACTTGCCATAGTTTCTCTTAGTATGTTAATTTTATTAGACTATTTAGCTAATGTAGTGGTACTTATGTACAACCACCCATAGATAGGACATATGTTATTTTTCCCCAAGGAATACATTATTCTCCCCATATATAATTTGTGTAGGTGACTGGGAATGTGTTATATCTCCCCTCATCTATAGGTTGGGGTCCGGTAGGTGCCTCAACCCTACATAGTTAATGTAGTCAATATTCATCATGCATGCAATTCCTTTACTATTTTTATTTTTATGGCAAGCATCTATTTTGATTATTACCTCATACTTTTGATCTTTTCATAATTGATGAACTTATAGCCTTTATTTCTGTGATATTTTCTTTCTTTTATCCTTGTTCATTGTTTGACACATACCTTGTTTCTCTCTCTTGATGGGTGATTCCCAACCACTCAGGTTTAGGACATGGTGTCGAGCGAGACTAAGGAGAACATAGATTTTTTTTTAAAAATCAAGAGTAGAGCTAGTTCTTATTCATTTTGCGCTCTACTGCGGACAAAATAGGTTGAATGTCCACCTGGTTCATGAGTTGAAACCAGTGGGATACAATAGAAGTGAAGCTAAGTGAGTTCTAGAGAGGATAGCATATTTTGCTAGGCTGTCAGTGGCTCCATTGAAGTCGCAAGGAACGTGGCGGATGAGCTCTACAGGAGAGCCCCCAAGAAGGTTCTTAGCCTCCCTCACAAAGGGTAAGAACTGTGGAAGGGGTTTGTTTTTTATAAGGTTCCTGATGGCTTATAAATAGTCTGTGAAGATGTAGAAGGTGTCCCAGTTCTGATCCTTGCATAATTGAATTCCAAACAAGATTGCTTTGATTTCACTCATAATTGGTGAGGTGGATTGGATGGTTTGGCAGGATCCCAAAATATGTGATCCGTTTGTATGAATATAGTGGGTGTCGATTGATGCTATATCTTAACCATGATGGTGAGCCGCGTCAGTGAATACATAGACAAATTTTATGGCAAGCTTCTTAGTAGATGGATTAGCTGCCTTTTGAGTGATGCCCGAGCTTTCTTGCAGATTGAGAATGGTCTGCGTCTGGAGCCTGATGAACTCGACCTTCTTAGATGCAGGTGACACCTTTTGTTAGTGGATTTGTTCATTGTGACATGCCCGGATATGCCAACAGGCAACCACTCTTATGGTGAATGTGCCATCAGAATTCGTAGTACACCTTTGAATCCACTCATTTGATGGAGTGTTTGAATGGTCTTCATTGGGCAGTAGCTGACTCTAGACATCCCAGCTTGATTTACAATCCTAGAGGGTGTGGATCATGGTGTCCTAGCTGTTATTGCATATGGGGAATTCTTCGGGCACCTCCATGTGTCTGCGGTGCTTTTCCATGTTCGTCATGAGAGCTCCATGTAGCATGAGCCAGAGAAAGAGTTTGATTTGTTCTGGAAACTTGGCTTGCTAGATAGCTTTCCAATTTGCATTTGTAGCGGTTTCTTTTCCTCGCCTAAGCCACCTATAGACAGATCTAGAGGTGAACAGAACACTCCTTTCGAGTGTCCAGATCCAGCCATCATCTACCGAATTAAGGCATGGGGCAGGGGTAGCAGCAATTGCGGACCATGTGGACTTAGGAAATAAGTTGTAGATAAAGTCCCAGTCCCACACCCCATCAGAGATCTCCATTGAGTCTACCGTGAGGTCGCAGATATCCTGGGGGATTGGCCAATTTGGGTGGAAGTCCAACACAAAACAAACAACGATCCATTTGTCTTCCCAAGCATTTGTGTGTTTCCCATTATTGATCACTTTGTGGCTTTGTTCGATGACCCTGCTGAAATTCTTCTTGATGAAGCTCAAAGCTGGGGAGCTTGGTACAGATTTGAACCTTCCATTCTTGGTATATTTTTCCTCCGTTACCTTGACCCAGATTTTAGAGGGGTCAGTAAGAAAGGTCCATATGTTCTTCATCATTAAAGCATCACTTTGATCTCTAGCATCCCTGATAGCAAGTCCACCAACATCTTTGCTGGACGAAACCTTTTTCCATGAAACTTTCGATTATTTCCTTTGGTTATATGTGCCTAACCACACAAATCTCTAGATGTGCTTGTTGATGTCATCGCAAAGGCGAGGCGAAAGCTTGACAATTTGCATAGTATAGATCGAAATGGCCTGCAGATTGGATTTGGCCAGTGTCACCCGACCCGTGAGGGACAAGTGCTTAAGGGTCCAGCTGTTCATCCTTCTTTGAATAGAAGTTAGAATGTTTCCATGGGTTTCTTTGTTAATGCGATGGTGGAGAATAGGCACACCAAGATACTTCCCTAGATTGCAGGTCAAAGGGAAGCCCAACTTCTTGCTGATCATTCTTTTTAGCAATTGAGGTGTGTTCTTGCTAAAGAAGCATCGTGATTTGGGCTTGGACATTTATTGCCCCAAAGCTATTGTGAAGTCCTTGAGTATAGAAGAGATAACCCGATCTTGTTTGACAGAGGCTTCACCCAGAAGGAGAATATCATCTACAAAAAAGACATGGGACAACTTCAAACCGCAATGAGAGAGAGTAACCAATTTCCATCAATCTGCTTCCACAGAGCCAGAAATAGCTTGAATCAGTTGTTCCATGCACAGGACAAAAGCATAAGGGCTTATTGGGTCTCCTTGGCAAATGCCTTGTGAAGCTTTGAAGGGAGGCAGGGGTTCACCTTCCCACAGACTGGAGGCCGAGCCCTTGCTGATGATTTCCATGATGATGGTAGTTAATTTGGCTGGGATACATGTGCACTGCAAGGTGTCCTTGATAAAGGCCCAATTCATCCCGTAGAACGCCTTAGCCAGGTCCAATTTGATGCACATTCAAGGTTTCTTAGTAGCTTTGGACTTCGTGGAGTGGATAACCTCCTGAACTAGGAAGATGTTATCGCTTATTTGTCTTCCAGGGATGAAGCTAGACTGCATTGGGTTAATCTAGTCATTCATAAGAGGCTTTAGCCTTTCCATGATGACTTTGGAGATGATTTTGAAGCAGTTGTTGTTAAGGGATATGGGTCTCAAGTCACTACAGCGCTGAGGTGCAGGGATCTTTGGAATTAGGACCATGTAAGAATATGCTATGGTGGAACTTATATTCTCAGTTGAGAAGACCTCTTGCACTGTGTGGGTGATGCTTGGGCCTATAAACTCCCAGTTGTGATGGATAAATCCAGAGTGGACCCCGTCGGGACCTAGAGCTTTGAGAGGTGCCATGGCGAAGGCAACTGTTTTGATCTCAACACTGTTTGGGATGGAGCTTAGGTCAGTAGAAACAGCTACAGAGATGGCTAGGAAGACACCTGGATACGCGTGTATTCGAGAAGTGTGCATCGAGGAAGCTTGAGTCAGGAGTTCTTCAAATAAATTGTGGATTAACCCCTTTGTTTCTTTGCTCGTGGAGGTCCAGCACCCGTCATCCTTTTGAAGGCAGGTGACCTTGTTGAAGTGTCGTCTAGACTACATGTAGGACTGATAGAATCCGGTGTTGAGATCACCAGACTTCAACCAGTTGATATGAGCCCGCTACTGCCAATCCATGTCCTCATTGAGAAGGATGTTATGGATATGTTCCTGAAGAGGGATATACGGGTCTGTCATAGGAATAGGGTTTAGGGTTTGGAGGTGTACCTGGTGCCTACTAATGCGAGCAAGCAGCTGTTGTTTTTCCTTGTGCTGATGAGCTATTCTCATTGAGTCCCACTGAGTCACCTTACATGAAGGTGTGGAGAGCATCCTGGAAGTTGCCATTTGCAGGCCAGTGTCACATGACCTCCTCCTTGAATTCGGGAGTCAGATTCCAGCTCACCTTTGTGCGAAAGAGGAAGCGTCTAGGTGTCCTAGTTCCACATTACAGGAGGATAGGGTGATGGTCTGAGTACATTCGAGGAAGGACCACCGCAGAGCTTTCCCTGAACTTATGGATCCACTCGGAGTTTGCAATGGCTCGATCAAAGCGTTCATGGAGGTGTTGACGCTTGAAGGTGAAGAAAGGGCCTTGAGATTTCAACTCAGCAAGGCCAGTGGTAGCAAGGACTTCGTAGAAGCGACCTCTAGCATGCCTATCAAAGTAATCATTGTCACTCTTCTCATTTATATTAAGCAAGGTGTTAAAGTCGCCTAGGACTGCCCATGCAACATTCATAGAAGATGAGATCTCTTCCAGTCTTTCCCAGAGGAACTCCTGCATTGTAGGGTTAGGACTCCCATACACGATGGTCAAGTACCAATTGCTGTTAACATGACAGTGCACAAATTGGTGGTGATTGAGAATGATTTCAATAGAGCAACGGTGTTGGTCCCAAGCGAGGTTCAACAATGGCCATAATGTTCGCTTTGTGAATAGATTTCATTTCGTGGATTAACCGAATCTTCTTATCCAAGCACACACCTTGGATATTCCAGTAGATGACATTCATTGAGAAATTATTGAAGGGCAGCACATAGTCCTACAAACTATTCTTCACCTTCCATTATTACCTCCGTAGAGGTTTCTTGAGTGGCACCTTCAAGGTGCTTTTGGAATTCCAGCACACGTTTCGCATGGGGAGTTGTGCTTGCAGTGCCTTGCAAGTCCTATACTCGGCCTTTCTTGTGAATTCGGTCTGGGATTTGAGTTGCTTGGAAGACAATCTTCTTGTTCCTCAACATAACATATCCACTATCACTCCTGCTGTGACGAGCGATGTGCTTGTTGGGGATCACAAGGATCTTGATAGCTTTCTCTTGGAATTGGAATTCACCATCTTGTGTCAAGATTGACTCCCTGCCCTTGCTTATGTTGTTGCCTATGATATTAACAGAGGTATTGGCTTTGTGTTAGCTGGTAGTGTCTTTTGACTCTACAGCCCGGGCGGCTTTTACAGCTGCCTCATTCTGTCGTTGTCGCTACTTAGCCTTCTTTCTAAGAACAGGTTGGAACTCGTCCTCCTCACCAACTGGGCTAGGGGCTTCGTTGGAGGTGCCTGCAAGAGCCTTGTACTCGCTCTACGTCACCGCAGGTTTGTTACCATTAGTGTTTCTCCTAGGATTGTTTGGCTTGCGCCGCTCAGGCATTTTGGCATGGATTGCATCAGTGTAGCTGACCGGCGGGACTGGGATGGGAATGGAGGTGGAGGCCAGATCACTCGGGGGATGTAGTGCCTTGCTTACACTCTTCCGTAGTGTGTCCAAGGTGACCACACTTTAGACAGAAGTGAGGTAGATTCTCGTACTACAATCTGAAGTATTCTCCATTAATGAAGATAGCTGAAAGCAAAGGTTTTTGTGTGTCAACCTCAACAACAATTCTCACGAATTTTCCTTTGTTGCCTAGGAGAGTATTAGCATCCACTTTGATTGTCTTGCCAATGGTGTTACCAATGTTAGTAAGTAGTTGGTTTTGGTAGAGGAACACTGGAAGGTATGCGACCCTCACCCAAACAACCAACTTGCAGGGGATTTTCTCCGATGGCCTAAAAGAGGGAGACCATGACTATGGATAAGTAGTTTCCAAACACAGTCCATGGACCCCCTAGCAATGCCTTCTTGTAATCCTCACGGTTGCCCAACTGGACTATGTAGTAGCCATTTTCTAGGTCAATGATCATGAGTTGTGCCGTCAGCTGCCATAGCACGCTAATCTTGTTGACAAGTGCTTGAAATCCTATCATGATCCCGATAGATTTCATGACAACTACAAACTGCCAAGGAGCCAGCTGTGGTTGAATGGATTCATTCTTGACTGAGAAGGTGGGAAGGACTCTAGATAGGTCGACCTGGATGTCCACCTTTGTGAGAGTGTCCGATAAGATTGGGTTGATATATGATAGGAGTACATGATCTTTCCCAACGTGGGCATCCTTGTAGCTTCAAAAAACAAGGGCAACCTTGGCCTATTCCACGCTCATGGTAACGTCCTTGGGGTCAGCATTTTGTTCTGACAGAGCGTCGATGACGGTTCCATCATCAACAATGGGCGGTGTAATACTATTTGTCTCCTCAGCAATCGATGGTGATTTGAGGGGCTCTGGCTGCATCCTCCATGGCCACCGCTGCAGCCGCCTCCACGACTCCTGAACCCTAGGGGCATCATAGTTCTTCCTCTAACTCCTAACATTCTAAGCATTTTGAATCATAAAAAATAACATATCTTTATGACACTCCTCCAGCCGGACTAGGAACACATCCTGTAGTCCTTAAGCTGAAGTACACACAATACATATCTACCAAACAATACTATCAAATAGAAAGCAATCCAACTCATATTTAGAATGGATATAAATACCATCATTTATAACTTTTCAACATGACATGTCATAATATGAAATAGAAAGTGTCCATAGCAACATGATTACTTTCCACAATAAGAAGCATAATCAACAATGACAAATCATCAAGTAGTAGTACAAGGAATGCAACAACCATTCAAATCATGTTCTACATGGCTTATCATCTTTTATTCATTTGCCCTGAAACTACTTGGCTTGTACCTCACCAAGTAGAAATCACCACGCCTGATTCTCGTGTCAACGACTCACCGTCACTATCTTAGGGTTTAGCCGGCCACCCTAAGATATCAACAACAAACTCTGGCCACCTAAGGGTTGCCTAAAGAGGCTCACATCCTCATCTCAGGTATATGAGATAGGAACCAACAAAACAATATATCACATATCACAACATTTCACATATTTTCACATTTCACATATTTCATTTCATCAGAGTCTATTCCCTCTGGACATAGACTTTTACAGTAAGGATTTAGGGCCAGAACCACTCCATATTACTCACCCCTAAATTCTAGTAGTCTAACCATTAATGTCTCGATCCACCCTCTAGAATTCCTTCTCATAATTCATCGATAACTACAAGGAGATCTATTTTGTTTTCCCAGTGTGGTCCTCGGGGGAAACTCACGGTGTTTAGGGCCCTTAACTAGATGTTCCATCATTTCACTTATTATTAATCTCTTTTACTCGTCTTAAAAGAATTCAAAACATCATACATCACATTTATGTATTCTCGCATAACTAGAATAACATTAAACAGATTAAGTTTATCAATAAGGACATTGATCAAAGAAATACGCACAATAAATCTGTAGATTGTAACACATATGATTATTTCTATCTTCTACATCATCTCATAGAAGTCATTAATAGTGGGATTTCATCCCGAGACATAATTGTATTGTCCAACATTTACCCCGTCAGGGTTTTATCACCATCAGTGGGCTTTCATCCCTAGACATAATCTCATTATGCAACATTTACCCTTATCAGGATTTCTCAAATCTAAGGAGTGCATATTAAATTCAATTTCAACATATGTCTTATATGTTCATTGTATATCACAGCTCTTAACAAATATTAGTAGAGGCATTACATCTAACAATAGTAAAAGCATATAGGTATCATGTATCATTCTTCATACTCAGAATAGATTTATCATACAACATATGTTTGTTCCATCCAATCTCAATAGATGTAAATAAATTTCATGCATATACATGCATAATAGACTTAGTTCTCTTCTTCTTTTATTTCACATTCTTTATATGGGTTACAAATCAACACATGTTGACTATCATTTGAAGTTTGCACTATTAGTCCATTCTCAGAGTACAAGTCACAATTAAAGAACACATTCTTGTAAATCAATTCAAATACTTGAATTTCATCTTTTAGTTGAATTCAACTACAGTTATGTGCATCCTTTAATCCCTCATTTGAGATTGTCATTCACTAGCATCATAAAAATCATCATTTTAGAGTAATAGTTAGAATCATCTACTAATTCCCATCTTTTTCCTTCATTTTATATTCAGTAGTCTCAACTTATTTCATTTCATGTTCAATATAATATTCAAACCAATCTTTCTTGATTCACTTTACATACAATGCTTCTCTTCTACTTAACATTTATCAAAGTCCATTTCTGAGTATATTTCATTTAATTTGGGTTAAGCCACATGTAATTAAAATAAAAGATAAATACTCCATCATACTAACTTCATTAGTTTCATCTTTAACTTGCAATCACCATTAAGTACATCTTGTTGATATTGTCACTTATATTTAGATAAGTGTACCATGTCATTGACTACTAATTTCATTTCCATAATCAACAATGATCATTTTTATTATACTAATCACTTTAGCTTTAAAGAATGGTTTAGGTTACATCTTATTAAATCATAATCTCTGATCATCCTTCACAAATCACTATTATGTGACTTGTATAAAAGGATCCGCATTCATATGAGGGCTACTCATTATTCCATAAATTGTACTAAAACATATGCATTTGTCATAGATCATATTTTTAAGACTCATCATCTTTAGTCGAAGTATTAATACTTGCAATCATCATTTCATCACATTTATAACATTATATACAAGTTCTAGCTTCATCACTCATACTCGTCTTAATACTAAACATCTAGGGTTTTCAAGAAGTCATCCTTAGTTCAACACATCATAAGAGACATATCACTAAGTAATTTCATAATGATGCATAGAGGTTCATTAGAGCTATTCACACACGTGTAAACCCTAGTTTCCATTTTCACATATTCCATTCATAAAGTATACATTGACTAATCGACTCATTTGATTCACTTCCTCAACACAAACCCTAGTCAGGATATGTGGTCACCTCATACTGATCCTTATATGTATATTATATTCAATTCCATTAACATTCAACAATACACTTGTATAATACAATCTAGTACAATTCAAATATGGTTTTATACTCAATTCCAAACATATCGGCCATTGGGCTGATTTTTAGGTAAAATTCACATGAAATAGCATAGTCATCTACCCATAAATTACCCATGGACCCTCAATCAATATATTAGGAACTAATCAATCTCTAATCGATGAGATATAATCAAAATCAGTAGAATTAGATCCCCTAATATCTTTTCCAAATCAATATTGAATCACATACATATACAAGCAAGGTTTCTGATTATTTTAGATGGAAAGAATTAGGCTTTCAACATGAATACAGATCTTAGGAGGGATAAAAACACTCACCTCAGGTGCCAAGCACCTAAATTCATTGGTCAAACTCTATTTTTTTGGAAACCCAATCAAACTCTAGCAAATGAATCAAATTCTTTCTCCTCTCAACTCAGAAACCCTAGAAATGGGGATTAGAACAGAGAGTGATAAAAGGGGGAGATTTGATGTGATTTCAAATCAAATTAGAGGAGGGATAAAATATTGATATGTGAGAGAAGATTCACCATGAAATGCTATGCAAAGAAGCTAAACTTACTTGATTTCATCATATCTGGATAAAGAAACCCTAGGTCAACATCTCCACCACTTTCTCTTCTCAAAACCCTAGCTCTCCTCTCTCTCTAGAATTTCATTTCTTTGACAGGAATGATGAGTTATGAGAGCTCCTTGTGTTTTAGGTTAGTCATATAGATGAATTGAGGTGTTTAGAACAATTACAATCTAGCCCTTCATTGCATTTTTATTTTGCTCAGACTAGTTGGTCGAATGAGTTATAAACTCGACCGACACCACACTTTCTAGAACTCAAAAATCGTCCAAAAATTATTAAACTTTAACCCAATGTCTAAACTTTAGTTTATAGGAAATATTAAAAAAATAAAATCATTTGGAGTTACTGAAAAATAACTAAAAATCAAATACTACACTGCTATATTACAGTCTACATCATGGTCAGTTGAGTTTGTCCTACACAGAACTTGGCCGAAACCCCTCTCTATAGAGATCAAACATCATCCAAAAATTACTCCAATTTATTAGTATGTCTATAATGGAGCTTACCAACTATAGTTAAAATTTTATATTAATTGGATATACTAATAAAAAGATAAAATTCAATTATCACACGGCTATATCAATCAAAAAATTTGGTCAGTAGAGTTTGAAACTCGACCAACAAATAGGTCAAAATATGTTTCAAAAATTCTGATATTTTTTAATAGTTCTCACATTTAAGATATACAAATCATATCCAAATTTCAATTAATTTAGGGTTACACATAAAATACTAAGATTCATTTAGTGAGACACTATATTTATCAAATTATGTATTCATATGTCATCAAATCCCTAATTTGGGTCGATTAGGGTTTCCAAATCTTAACCCTAATTATGTGAATCAAAGTATGATTAAACCTTCTCATTATATTTAAACATCAAAACTTAACTACCATAATTAATCAAGCTTTAAACAATGATCAACTTAGTTAGGCATACAATCATCCAAGTAAACCCTAATTAGATGACTAATTTGAAAATGGGTCATTACAAATTCTCCCCTCCTTTTAGGATTTCATCCCAAAATCCAAGAAAAGATTTGGAAGAATATCATATCATCTAATCGTTCACCTCTCTGGGCATCAAATTATAAAGACTTTCATTTTATCTTTTTATCATATGACTTTTTTTTGCATTACATGGATATTTCATCCCTTGTCATCATCATATCTCTCCTTAAGTATTACAAACACTTACTTCACAAATATTAGTACTACATCATTTATCAATATCTAATTAACATCACCTTTTACATCCTTTTAAAATTTTGATTGTGTATCTCATGAATTAATATTATGACTCATTCACATATTATCATCTCAATTCAACAATTTCCTTTATAAAGAAGATCATCTAGTGTGCATCTTAGTTCATAGCTTTTTCTCACAATTTTAGATTTCATACTCAAATTCAAAATCATTAGAGATTGTCTTTATAATCCATTAAGCTTTCATCTTTCTTAAATGAAATTACATGCTTGCCATAGGTTCCATATTGAATTATAAAATCCCTTTCTCTTTCACCAATTTATCACCATTCTTTTTTAAGCATCTTGTTATACTACCAAACTGCTTCATCTGGATACTTGGTCAGGGCATCCAAAAGAAGTACAATTGGTAGTTCCATACTAGCTTACTTCAGTACCCAAATACTTGACCAGAGTATCTGGATAATGAGTTCAACTAGTATGCACATCATTCACGTTATATTCAACATCCACATTATCATTTAGCCCTAGATCCTATTCTCCATGTAGACTCATCTAACCTAGGCTCTGATACCACATTGTCAGAACACACTTTTTTTATCAGCATTAATACCAACCATTAGAGATAATCCCAAAACCTAAACCTAGATTATGAAATAAAACAAAGAATTCTCGACAAAGGCAATTAAACAATATACAAAAAAACACATATAAATTTTTCCATTTTCTTTCTTTACAAATTCATAAATTAATGTCACATCAAGGACATCACGTTTAGATATCACAAATCTTACTCAACTCCATTAAAACTAGAATCAAATCTTGTTCTTATATGTGGTTCAGTTTACATCAGATACATGTACATTGACAAACAAACTTAGTCTACATCCTAGGAAAGAGAGAGTACATGGACATTCTAATCTATCTATATTATGTTATTTATATATTCTTTGTCAGGACCTCTCCGCTAGATAGCATTATATCTAAAAACATTTGAAACAAACTCATGAGACTCATATAGAGCCCCAGTGAGTGGATACCTCCTACTCAAGTTAGGTACATGCATCATCATCAGATTAAGTATAATAAACTTAACAGAAACATGCAGATATTGAAACGTCTAGCATATAGTTCTATCATAAGTCATATCTAACTTACAATGGTAATCTAATCCAATAGATAAGGTAATCACTTAAACCCATTATAACTTTGAAACATTTTTTAGAGAAAATATATGAACAAATCAGCAGATACTTCTTAGTTCATATTAAGAACCCTGCTGCATGAGAAATAAGTCAAGTTCTAAGCATTTTGAATCAATACATAAAAAATAACATCATCTTTATGACACTCCACCAGCCGGACCAGGAACACATCTTGCAGTCCTAAAGCTGAAGTACACACAATACATATCTACCAAACAATACTAACAAATAGCAAGCAATCCAGCTCATATTCAGAATGGATATAAATCCCAACATTTATAACTTGTCAACATGACATATCATAATATGAAATAGAAAATGTCCATAGCAATAGGATTACTTTCCACAACAAGAAGCATAATCAATAATGACAAATCATCAAGTAGAAGTATAAGGAATGTAACAACCATTCAAATCATGTTCAACACGGCTTATCATGTTTTAGTCATTTTCCCTGAAACTACTTGGATTGTACCTCACCAAGTAGAAGTCACCACACCTGATTCTCATGTCAATGACTCACCATCACTACCTTAGGATTTAGCCGGCCACCCTAAGATATCAACAACAGACCTTGGCCACCTTAGAGTTGTTTAAAGAGGCTCGCATCCTCATCTCAAGTATAGGAGATAGGAACAAAAAAACAATATATCACATATCACATCATTTCACATATTTTCACATTTCCCATATTTCATTTCATTAGAGTCTATTCTATCTGGACATAGAGTTTCAAAGTAAGGATTTAGGGCCAGAGCCACTCCAGATGATTCACTCCTAAATCCTGGTGGTCTAACCTTAAAGGTATCGATCCACACTCCAGAAATCCTTCTCATAATTCATCAATTACTATAAGGAGATCCGTTTTGTTTCCCCAGTGTGGTCCTCAAGGGAAACTCACGGTGTTCAAGGAACCTAACTAGATGTTCCATCATTTCACTTGATATTAATCTCATTTACTCATCTTAAAAGAATTCAAAACATCATGCATAATATATGTGTATTCTTGCGTAACTAGAATAGCATTTAACAGATTAAGTTTATCAATAAGGGCAATGATCAAAGAAAGAAGCACAATAAATCTGTAGATTGCAACACATATGATTATTTATGTCTTCTACATCATCTCATAGAAATCATCAACAATGGGCTTTCAACCTGAGACATAATCCTATTGTCCAACATTTACCCCATCAGGGTTTTATCATCATCAGTGGGATTTCATCCCTAGACATAATCTCATTATGCAATATTTACCCTTATCAGGGTTTCTCAAATGTAAGGAGTGCATATTAAATTCAATTCAACATATATCTTATATGTTCATTGTATATCACAGTTCTTAACAAATATTAGCAGAGGCATTAGAACTAGAAATAGTAAAAGCATATAGATACCATGTATTATTCATCATACTCAGAATATATTTATCATACAACATATGTTTGTTTCATCCAAACTCAATAGATGCAAATAAATTTCATGCATGTACATGCATAACAAACTTCTCTTTTTTATTTCACATTCTTCAGATGGGGTTACTAATTAACACATGTTGACTACCATTTTCAGTTTGTACTATTATTCCATCCTTAGAGTAAAAATCACAATTCAAGAACACATTCTTGTAAATCAATTCAAATACTTGAATTTCATTTTTTAGTTGAATTCAACTACAGTTATGTGCATCCTTTAATCCCTCATTTGAGATTGTCATTCACTATCATCATCAAACTCATCATTTTAGGGTAAAAGTTACATTCTTAGATTCATCTACTAATTCCCATATTTTCCCTTCATTTTATATTCAATACTCTCAACTTCTTTCATTTCATGTTCATTACATTATTCAGACCAATCTTTCTTGATTTAGTTTACATACAATGCTTATTTTCTATTCAACATTTATCAAAGCCTAGTTCTTAGTATATTTAATTTAATTTGGGTTAAGCCACATGTAATTGAAATAAAAGATAAAATACTTCATCATACTAACTTCACTAGTTTCATCTTTAACTTGTAATCACCATTAAGTACATCTTGTTCATATTGTCTCTCATACTTAGATAAGTGTACCATGTCATTGACTACTAATGTCATTTCCATAATCATTAGTGATCATTTTTATTATACTAATCACTTTAGATTAAAAGAATGGTTTAGGTTACATCTTCTTAGATCATAATCTCTGATCATCCTTCACAAATCACTGTTATGTAACTTGTATAAAAGGACCCCCATTCATATGAGCACTACTCATTATTTCATAAATTTTACTAAAATAGATGCATTAGGCTTAGATCATATTATTAAGACTCATGACCTTTAATTGAAGTATGAATGTTTACATTCAACATTTCATCACATTTACAACATCATATATAAGTTCTAGCTTCATCACTCATACTCGTCTTAATACTAAACATCTACGGTTTTCAAGAAGTCATCCTTAGTTCAACACATCATAAGAGCCATATCACTAATTAATTTTATAATGATGCATAGAGGTTCATTAGGGCTATTCACACACATGGAAATCCTAGTTTCCATTTTCACATATTCCATTAATCAATAATAAGTATACATTGATTAATTGAGTCATTTGATTCACTTCCTCAACACAAACCATAATTTGGATACGTGGTCACCTCGTACTGATTCTTACATGGATATTATATTTGATTCAATTAACATTCAACATCCATTTGTATAATACACTCTAGTACAATTCAAATATGGTTTTATACATGTCAATTCAATTCCAAGCATATCGACCATTGGGCTGATTTTTAGGCAAAATTCACATGAAATAGCATAGTCATCTACCCATAATATTACCCATGGAACCTCAATCAATATATCATGAACTAATAAAGCTCCAACCAATGAGAAATAATCAAAATCAATAGAATTCGATCCCCCAATATCTTTTCCAAATTAATATCCAATCACATACATATACAAGCAAAGTTTCTGATTTTTTAGCCGGATAGAATTAGGCTTTCAAAATGAATACAGATCTTAGGAGGGAGAAAAACACTCACCTCAGGTGCCAAGCACCTTAAATTCATAGGTCAAGCTCTTAATTTTTTTTGGAAACCCAATCAAACTCTAGCAAATGAATCCAATTCTTTCTCCTCTCAACTCGGAAACCTTAGACATGGGGATTAGAAGAGAAAGAGTGAGAAAAGTCAGGATGGAATCTTGACATGTGATAGAATATTCACCATTAAATGATATGCAAAGAAGCTAAATTTACTTGATTTCATCAAATCATGGATAGAGAAACCCTAGGTCAACATCTCTGCCACTTTCTCTTCTCAAAACCCTAGCTCTCCTCTCTCTCTAGAATTTCATTTCTTTGATAGGAATGACGAGTTATGAGAGCTCATTGTATGTTAGGTTAGACATATAGATGAATTGAGGTGCTTAGAATAATTGCAAACAAGCCCTTCATTGCATTTTTATTTTGCTTAGACTAGTTGGTCGGCTGAGTTATAAACTCGACCGACACCACACTTTTTAGAACTAAAAAATTGTCCAAAAATTATGAAACTTTAACCCAATGTCTAAAATTGAGTTTAGAAGCAAAAATAAAAATATATATTATTTGTAGTTACTAATAAATAATTAAAAATCAAATACTACAATACTATATTGCAGTCTACAACATGGTCGGTCGAGTTTGTCCTGCACAAAACTCGACCGACACCCCTCTCGATAGAGATAAAAATCATCAAAAATTATTCCAATTTAATAGTATGTATATAATGGAGTTTATCAACTATAGTTAAAATTCTATATCAATTGGATATACCAATAAAAAGATAAAATTCAATTACCACATTGATATATCAATATGAAAATATGGTCGGTTGAGTTTGAAACTTGACTGACAAATAGGTCAGAACATTCTTCACAAATTTTGATATTTTTTAATTGTTCTAACATTTGATATATAAAAATCATATCCAAATTTCAATTATATTAGAGTTACACATAAAATACTAAAAATCATTTAGTGAGGCATTATACTTATCAAATTATGTATTCATATGTCATCAAAACCCTAATTTGGGCCGATTAGGGTTTCCAAATCTTAATCCTAATTATGTGAATCAAAGTATGATTAAACCTTCTAGTTATATTTAAAAAATCATTAATCAAGATTTAAACAATGATCAACTTATTTAAGCATACAATCATCCAAGTAAACCCTAATTAGATGACTAACTTGAAAATGGGTCATTACAATCATAAAGTTTGCTTTGCAAATAGGATGCAATTCCATTTTCCAAAAAAGATCAAAATGTATCATTTTACTATCTTCACTAGATTCGTCAACTAGTAGATGCTCTTCCTTATCAGCTCGTAGTGAATTATACAAAGCCTTGCTTAGGATTAGAGATGAGGAAAAGACAAGCTTCTATGTATTAGATGGATCCTTTGACAACTTTTTGCGATGCACCAACTCATGGAGAATCTTGAGCTTGCCACGAGAACTCATAAGATGTTGTCTCTCTAACCCTTCCACATGTGTCCATTATCTATCTGGCCTATGAACATTTTGTTTGTACATGTTTTACATTTCAAATCACCTAAGTACACTCTATTTTGTATAAAACTAGTGCTCTTTTTCAATATGAATGACACTTATAAATTTTTAATACTGAGTTCTTGGCCATATAGTAATTTACAAGGTGTTTATTATTTGTTATACATCTTACTAAATTATAGGTTGTTGGAATTGTTTCTTGTACATCTAGTAAATCAATGTTTATATTGTTTGTTGGTCTTTTAGTCAACTAACGCTTGTATTTTGTTTATGCATCTAGTAATTTGAAATAAGTCCTCATCCATGGATAGTTCAATTCAATCACAATTTTATTAACAAACACAAATACACTGCTAACATCGATATTTATTCAAACTATGTTGTAGCTGCTTCCCGATAAAATGAATCAATTTCAATGGGATGATGAGTTAGATGCAACACTGTCAGGACCTCTCTTTTGATCAAGATAAATACCAACCATTAGAGATAATCCCAAAATCTAAACCTATATTATGAAATAAAACAATGAATTCTCGACAAAGGCGATTAAACAATATACGAAAAACACAGATAAATTTTTCCTTTTTCTTTCTTCACAAATTCATAAGTCAATGACACATCAAGGCCATCACATTTAGATATCACAAATCTTATTCAACTCCTTTAAAACCAAAATCAAATCTTGTTCTCATATGTGGTTCAGTTTACATCATATACATGTACATTACTGAACAAACTTAGTCTACAATCCATCCCTGGAAAGAGAGAGTACATGGACATTCTAATCTATCTAGATTATGCTATTTATATCTTCTTTGTCACGACCTTTCTATTGGATATTAGTATACCTAAAAACATTTGAAACAACCTCAGGAAACTCATATAGAGCCCCAATGACTGGATACCTCCCACTCAAGCTAGATACATGCACCAACATCAGATTAAGTATAATAAACTCAACAGAAACATGCAAATATTGAAAAGTCTAGCAAATAGTTCTATATAAGTCAAATATAGCTTATAATGGTAATCTAATCCAACAAATAAGGTAATCACTTAAACCAAATATAACTTTGAAACATCTTTTAGAGAATTTCTATGAACAAATCAATAGATACTTCTAGTTCAGATTAAGAATCTTGTTGCATGAGTTGTAAGTCAAGTTCTAAGCATTTTGAATGAATACATAACAATAACATTATCTTTGTGACACTCTACCAGCCGGACCAGGAACACATCCTGCAGTCCTGAAGTTGAAGTACACATAATACATATCTACCAAACAATACTATAAAATAGCAAGCAATCCAACTCATATTCAGAATGGGTATAAATCCCATCATTTATAACTTGTCAACATGACATATCATAATATGAAATAGAAAATGTCCATAGAAACATGATTACTTTCCACAAAAAGAAGCATAATCAACAATGAAAAATTATCAAGTAGCACTACTAGGAATGTAACAACCATTCAAATCATGTTCTACACGGCTTATCATCTTTTATTCATTTGCCCTAAAACTACTTGGCTTGTACCTCACTAAGTAGAAGTTTCCACGCCTGATTCTCATGTCAGTGACTCACCGTCATTTTCTTAGGGTTTAGTCAGCCACCCTAAGATATCAATAAAAGACCATGGCCACCTCAGGGTTTCCTAAAGAGGCTCATGTCCTCATCTCGGGTATAAAAGATAGGAACCAGCAAATCAATATATCACATATCACAACATTTTACATATTTTCACATTTGACATATTTCATTTCAATAGAGTCTATTCCATTTGGACATAGACTTTCACAGTAAGGATTTAGGGCCATAGCCACTCCAGATGACTCACTCCTAAATCCTATTGGCCTAACCTTTAAGTTCTCAATCCACACTCTGGAAATCCTTCTCATAATTCATCGATTACTAAGGGAAGATCCGTTTTGTTTCCCCAGTGTGGTCCTCAAGGGAAACTCACAGTGCTCAGGGAACCTAACTAGATGTTCCATCATTTCACTTGTTATTAATCTCTTTTACTCATCTTAAAAGAATTCAAAACATCATATATCATATTTGTGTATTCTCGAGTAACTAGAATAACATGAAACAGATTAAGTTTATCAGTAAGGACAATGATCAAAGCAAGAAGCACAACAAATATGTAGATTACAACACATATGATTATTTCTATCTTCTACATCATCTCATAAAAATCATCAATAGTGGGCTTTCAACCCGAGATATAATCTTATTGTCCAACATTTACCCCATCAGAGGTTTATCATCATCAATGGGCTTTCACCCTAGACATAATCTCATTATGCAACATTTACCCTTATCAGGGTTTCTCAAATGTAAGGAGTGCATATTAAATTCAATTTCAACATATTTCTTATCAGTTCATTATATATCACAGTTCTTAACAAATATTAGTAGAGGCATTAGATCTAACAATAGTAAAAGCATATAGGTATCATGTATCATTCGTCATACTCAGAATAGATTTATCATACAACATATGCTTATTCAATCCAATCTCAATAGATGCAAATAAATTTCATGCATATACATGCATAATAGACTTAGTTCTCTTCTTCTTTTATTTCACATTCTTCATATGAGTTACTAATCAACACATGTTGACTATCATTTGAAGTTTGTACTATTAGTCCATTCTCATAGTACAATTCACAATTCAAGAACACATTCTTGTAAATCAATTCAAATACTTGAATTTCATCTTTTAATTGAATTTGACTACAGTTATGTGCATCCCTTAATCCCCCATTTGAGATTTTCGTTCACTAGTATCATAAAACTCATCATTTTAGGGTAATAGTTACATTCTTAGAATCATCTATTGATTCCCATCTTTCTCCTTCATTTTATATTCAATAGTCTCAACTTATTTCATTTCATGTTCAATACATTATTCAGACCAATCTTTCTTGATTCGCTTTACATACAATGCTTCTCTTCTACTTAACATTTATCAAAGTCCATTTCTTAGTATATTTCATTCAATTTGGGTTAAGCCACATGTAATTAAAATAAAAGATAAAATACTCCATCATACTAACTTCATTCGTTTCATCTTTAACTTGCAATCACCATTTGGTACATCTTGTTCATATTGTCTCTTATATTTAGATATGTGTACCATGTTATTGACTACTAATGTAATTTCCATAATCAACAATGATCATTCTTTATTATACTAATCACTTTAGCTTAAAAGAATGGTTTAGGTTACATCTTCTTACATCATAATCTCTGATCATCCTTCACAAATCATTGTTATGTAACTTGTATAAAAGGACCCACATGCATATGAGGGCTACTATTTATTCCATAAATTGTACAAAAATAGATTCATTAGGCTTAGATCATATTAGTAAGACTCGTCATCTTTAATTGAAGTATTAATACTTACATTCAACATTTCATCACATTTACAACATCATATACAAGTTCTAGCTTCATCACTCATACTCGTTTTAATGCTAAACATGTAGGGTTTTCAAGAAGTCATCCTTAGTTCAACACATTATAAGATCCATATCACTAAGTAATTTTATAATGATGCATAGAGGTTCATTAGGGCTATTCACACACATAGAAACCCTAGTTTCCATTTTCACATATTTCATTCATCAATCATAAGTATACATTTATTAATTGACTCATTTGATTCACTTACTCAACACAAACCCTAATTAGGATATGTGGTCACCTCATACTGATCATTATACATATATTATATTCAATTCCATTAACATTCAACAATACACTTGCATAATACAATATAGTACAATTCAAATATGATTTTATACATGTCAATTCAATTCCAAGCATATCGGCCATTGTGCTGATTTTTAGGAAAAAAATCACATGAAATAGCATAGTCATCTACCCATAAGATTACCCATGGATCATCAATAAATATATCATGAACTAATGAAGTTCCAATAAATGAGAAATAATCAAAATCAGTAGAATTGGATCCCTCAATATCTTTTCCAAATCAATATCCAATCACATACATATACAAGCAAGATTTCTGATTATTTTAGCCAAATAGAATTAGGCTTTCAACATGAATACAATGATTTGGAGGGAGAAAAACACTCACCTCAGGTGCCAAGCACCTTAAATTCGTAGGTCAAACTCTGAATTTTGGGAAACCCTATCAAACTCCAGCAAATAAATCCATTTCTTCCTCCTCTCAACTCGGAAAGCCTCGAAATGAAGATTTGAAGAGAAAGAGGGAGAAAATGGGGATATTTGATGTGATTTTGAGTCAAATCAAAGGAGGGATAGAATCTTTACATGTGAGAGAAGATTCACCATGAAATTCTATGCAAAGAATCTAAACTTACTTGATTTCATCATATCTTGGATAGAGAAACCCTAGGTCAACATCTCTACCACTTTCTCTTCTCAAAACCCTAACTCTCCTCTCTCTCTAGAATTTCATTTCTTTGATAGCAATGATGAGTTATGATAGATCCTTGTATGTTAGGTTAGTTATATAGATGAATTGAGATGATTAAAAAATTGCAAACAAACCCTTCACTGTCTTTTTCTTTTGCTCAGACTGGTTGGTTGGATGAGTTATAAACTCGACCGACACCACACTTTTCAGAACCAAAAAAATCATCCATAATTATTAAACTTTAACCCAATGTTTGAAATTGAGTTTATAAGCAACAATAATTTTTTTAGGGCATTTGGTGTTACCAATAAATAACTAAAAATCAAATTCCACACTGCTATATTGCAGTCTGCAGCATGGTCGGTCGAGTTTGTCCTTCATAGAACTCGTCTGACACCCCTCTCTGTAGAGATCAAACATCATCCAAAAAGTAATCCAATTGAATAGTATATCTATAACAAAGTTTCCCAAATACATTTAAAATTTGAGATCAATTTGATATACTAATAAAAATATAAAATTCAATTACCACATTGCTATATCAATCTAAAAATATGGTCGGTCGAGTTTGCCCGACAAAAAGATCAAAACATTTTTCAAAAATTCTGATATTTTTCAATGGTTCTCACACTTGAGATATACAAATCATACCCAAAATTTAATTAAATTTGAGTTACACATAAAATAATAAAAATTATTTAGTGAGACACTATACTTATCAAATTTTGTATTCATATGTCATTAAAACCTAATTTGGGCTGATTAGGGTTTTCAAATCTTAACCCTAATTATGTGAATCAAAATATGATTAAACCTTCTCGTTATATTTAAAATATAAAAACTTAACTACCATCACTAATCAAGCTTTAAACAATGATCTACTTAGTTAATCATACAATCATCCAAGTAAACCCTAATTAGATGACTAATTTGAAAATGGGTCATTACAAATTCTCCCCTCCTTTTAAGATTTTGTCCCAAAATACAATAAGAGATATGGAAGAATAACATATCATCTAATTGTTCACCTCTCTGGGCATCAAATTATAAAGACTTTCATGTTATCTTTCTTTCATATGACTTTTTTTGCATTAAATGGATATTTCATCCCTTGTCATCATCATATCTCTCCTTCAGTATTACAAACACTTACTTCACAAATGTTAGTAATACATCATTTATCAAGATCTGATTCACATCACCTTTTACATCCTTTTAAAATTTTGATTGTGTATCTCATGGATTAAGATTATGACTAATTCACATATTATCATCCACATTCACAAATTTCCTTTATAAAGAAGATCATCTAGTGTGCATCTTAGTTCATAGCTTTTTTTTCACAATTTCATATTTCATACTCAAATTCAAACTCATTAGAGATTGTCTTCATAATCCATTAAGCTTTCATCTTTCTTATATGAAATTTCATACTTACCATAGGTTCCATATTGAATTATAAAATCATTTTCCCTTCAACCATTTTATCACCATTCTTTTTTATGCATCTTATTACTATCAAAATGTGTTCATCTGGATACTTGGTCAGTGCATCCAGAAGAAGTACAGTCGGAAGTTCCATACCATCTTATCTCAATATCCAAATACTTGACAGAGTATCTAGATACTGAGTTCAGTCAGTGTGCACATCATTCGGGTTATATTCAACATCCACATTATCATTGAATCCTAAATCCTATTGTCCCTGTAGACTCTAACCTAGGCTCTGATACCATGTTGTTGGGGCCTCTTTTTTTATTAACATAAATACCAACCATTATATATAATCCCAAAACTAAACCCAGATTATGAAATAAAACAATGAATTCTCGACAAAGGCGATTAAACAACATACAAAAACACAGATAAATTTTTCCTTTTTCTTTCTTCACAAATTCATAAATCAATGTCACATCAAGGACATCACATTTAGATATAAAAAATCTTATTCAACTCCATTAAAACTAAAATCAAATATTGTTCTCATATGTGGTTCAGTTTACATCAAATACATGTACATTAGTGAACAAACTTAGTCTACAACCCATCCCAGGAAAGAGAGAGTACAGAGACATTCTAATCTATCTAGATTATGCTATTTATGTCTTCTTTGTCATGACCTCTTCTCTGGATAGCATTATACCTAAAAACATTTGAAACAACCTCATGATTCTCATATACAACCCCAGTGAGTGGATACTTCCCACTCAAGCTAGGTACATGCATCAACATCAAATTAAGTATAATAAACTGAACAGAAACATGCAAATATTGAAAAGTCTAGAAAATAGTTCTATATAAGTCATATCTAGCTTACAATGGTAATCTAATCCAACAGATAAGGTAATAAGTTAAACCAATTATAACTTTGAAACATCTTTTAGAGTATTTCTATGAACAAATCAGTAGACACTTCTAGTTCAGATTAAGAATCTTACTGCATGAGTAATAAGTCAAGTTCTAAGTATTTTGAATGAATACATAACAATAGAATTATCTTTGTGACACTCCACCATCTAGACTAGGAACACATCTTGTAGTCCTGAAGTTGAAGTACACATAATACATATCTACCAAACAATACTATTAAATAGAAAGCAATCCAACTCATATTCAGAATGGGTATAAATCCCATCATTTATAACTTGTCAACATGACATATCATAATATGAAATAGAAAGTGTCCATAGAAACATGATTACTTTCCACAACAAGAAGCATAATCAACAATGACAAATTATCAAGTAGCCTTACTAGGAATGTAACAACCATTCAAATCATGTTCTACATGACTTATCATCTTTTATTTATTTGTCCTGAAACTACTTGGCTTGTACCTCACCAAGTAGAACTCGCCACGCCTGATTCTCGTGTAAACGACTCACCGTCACTATCTTAGGGTTTAGCCGACCACCCTAAGATATCAGCAAAAGACCATGTCCACCTCAGGGTTGCTTAAAGAGGCTCACATCCTCATCTCGAGTACATGATATAGGAACCAACAAAATAGTATATCACATATCACAACATTTCACATATTTCAATTCAACAGTCTATTCCATCTGGACATAGACTTTCACAGTAAAGATTTAGGGCCAAAGCCACTCTAGATGACTCACTCCTAAATCCTAGTGGTCTAACCTTTAAGGTATTGATCCACACTCTAGAAATTGTTCTCATAATTCATCGACTACTACAAGGATATCCATTTTATTTCCCTAGTGTGGTCCTCGGGGGAAACTCACAGTGTTCAGGTAACCTAACTAGACGTTCCATCATTTCACTTGTTGTTATTCTCTTTTACTCATCTTAAAAGAATTAAAAACATCATATATCATATATGTGTATTCTTGAGTAACTAGAATAACATGAAATAGATTAAGTTTATCAACAAGGACAATGATCAAAACAAGAAGCACAATAAATATGTAGATTGCAACACATGTGATTATTTTTATCTTCTACATCATATCATAGAAATAATCAATAGTGGGCTTTCAACCCAAGACATAATCTTATTATCCAGCATTTACTCCATCAGGGTTTTATCATCATCAGTGAGCTTTCAGCCCTAGACATAATCTCATTATGCAACATTTACTGTGACGTCCGTCTCGCGAAAACAAGATTAACTAATGCGGAGGTGATTAATTAGCAGCGGAATTACTGAAAATCACTAAAAATTAAAACTTTTTGTAAAAAGATCCACAACTATAAAACTCTTTCATAAAGAAACAAGTAAGTTATTTACAAGCTGATTCATCAGTACATCTATGTATTATCTCATCTCGAGAGTCATAACACTGACTTCCCTGTTAAACTGTACATGAGCAGTATACAAAAATCTCGAGGCATTAAGACAAAAATCTCAGATCTATATTAAACCGTTTACTGACTCCTAGGACCTGAGAGTACAGAGATGACACATAGGACTCTCTATATACAAGACCTAATAGACAGTGTCTCCACCTGAAGATCACTGCTGTAACATACTAAATTTTGGGCATTTTGCCTTTTTGGTCCTCTTCCATCTTTTCCTTTTGTTTATATCCTCTTTGGCCTTTCTGTTTAAGTTTTGGAGAATATGATGGTTGAATGAACATTTGTCCACCTTTTATTTCAATATTTGGGTTTATGCACAAATACCTCAGTAAAAGTTTAGAAGTGGGGTTAATATGTAAAATGTCCACTTAAATAATAAATATAATAAAATATTTCATCCTATAACTATCTAGTGCTTTTTAGAATATGAAAAAGAAAGGAAATCTCGAAATATACATAAAGGAGATGATAAATGTAATAATTGGAAATAATATGGGATATAATGGATAAAAGGAGATCATGTGGAATATATTGTTCCAAAAATCTCAAATAGGAAACCATGAGATAATTTGATATGCAAATTCGTTTTCTTGACTTAAAAGATACTTCATGGCCAAGTATCATCTAATTTGGATAATAAATAAATATATAAGCCTTTATTACAAGATAATGGGAAATAAGCCAATAAGGTGAAATAAAATGTCTAGTGTACTCAAATTGGAAAAATAACTCCAAATTCATAATCTATATATCAAAATTAGTCTATGTGAAATTTTTTATTTAATTTGGTCAATGTTTAATATTTTATTTTATTCAGGAGAGAGAAAATGACTGAAAGACCAAAAATATTAAATATATGTTGAAAAAAATTAATTAATGCCAAAATCATGTTCCACACGTTTATTATTGCTTATAGGACATGTTTTACATTTTTAGAAAGTTTCTAGACACCTCTAATAAATTAAAAGGATAAATAAGTGGTAAAATGTAAATGAATTAAATAAAATAATAACAGTCTTCAAAAAATAAAATAATGCCAAATTCGTGTTATACAAGTTAAAATAGACCTTTGGATGAATTTTTAATGAATTTGGAAAATATTTGTTGTGAAGATAAATTTAGGAGAGAGAAAGTGTGTAAAACCTTCAAATCATTAATTAAAATAACAAACAAATGAATTTAATAACAAATTTATGTTCCATATATTTTGTTTTGCTTGAGAGTGAAGTTGAACATTAATTGATAATTATATAAGTCTCTAATATATTAAGAAAGAGAAAATATGAATTGCTTTAAAGGAATTAAATAAAATACTTAGAATTCCCAAAAATGAAAACTAATGTTACAATTGGGATCTACATGTATTAAATAGTATAGGGTTCAAATTTTATATTTAACTGGATAATGCTTGCTTTCCGAATTGAATTGGTATTTAAAATCCTATTTACCATGGGCTTTAATAGTGGTATTTGATTAAACAAATTAATGTTTTTCCTAAACTAAATGTAACACAACGCTGCATTACTTCCTCTCCCTCCAATGTGACCTCACATTTCCCCCTTCCAAAATGGGAAACGCCCAACCCTTCCTCTCCGTATCCTATTTATCTTCCCCCCTTCCAAAATGGGCAACACCCAACCCTTCCTCTCTGTATCCTATTTATCTTCCCCCCTTCATTCCTTTTCTCCTCAAACACACGAAGCCCTAGCCGCACAACCTACCCTCACCTTACGTCCAACCATGGCGAGTAATGCCAGATAGAGTTGAGGATCATTGGGCAGCGTCGCCTCCTCCTCTTCATCTTTCTCTCCCCGAACGACGCCTGAAACTCGACGCCCAGCAACCCCGACGCTGCGTCGGTGTCGTTAACACCTTCACATCCGACCCTCGACGTCCAACAGCCCCCGACGTTGTGTCGGCGTCACTAACATCTGCCCAACCGATGCCTCGACGTTGCGTTAGCGTCACTACCACCTGCCCTTCTGACGCTATGATGCCATGATGCCCCGACGCCCCGACGCCATGACGTCCACAACACCACTTCCAAAGCAACCCTGACGCCATCACACACTGACAGCAGGGCATCATAGCCACCAAGTGCAACACCATCGACCTTGACAGCTACGCTGTCGTTCGCAACCACTAGATCTGCAACACCATGATGTTTGCAAACACCTCCATTCAACCTGACGATGGTGACTCATTACATGCTACTTCTTCCTGGGTCACGTGATCATAGAGAACGTGATGATGTGTTTGGGTCCCCATCTTGTTGTAAATCAACCAGACATGCAACCCCCATGATAACTCTAGACATGTAAGTCTTCATTTCACTTTCAATAGTTTTGTTTTAGAAAATAGATTTTAAAGATGGGATAAGTATGGAGTAAGGATAATCTAGTTATTTAAAACCATAACATGAACTAGTCAATTATCTTACCTATCAACTTTGTTGTATACAAATGTAAATATTAGAATGCATGAAATCAAACCTGTAATGATACATTAAAGTGGAGACTTGATATTAAATAAAAGGTATTGTATAAGACCCGGGTGGATTGATATCCAAAATGATTAATGAATCACCCTAATTGCTTATTGTATATTTACCAAACCCTAAGAATCATTAGTGGGTGTATCCTTGTTTTAATGTAACCTTTACATTAGAAATCATATATATATATATAGGTGCATTACATGATAATTAGAAATACATATGGATCTAGGGAACACTCTCATCTAAATTAATCTAAGGGAACTTGAAATCTATATAAGAATTCATCTAACGATATTTTCTTCTGAGGAATTAAATAGTAAAAAAATTGTGTAAAGGAATATACTTTTATAAACATATATCTAGATGACATGTTATTTGGATCAAAGCATGTGTATATTAGTGAACCTAATAAATATTCATATGGAATATACTTACACCAATAAACATGGTAAGCATGATGTTAGGAATAATATGGACTCACATCATTAAACCTATATTGGAAGCATATATATTATTATCCACATATATATGAGTTACATAAACTTATGTGACTAAATATTGGTAACTAGAACTAAGATATATATGTAAAGCATCACATATTATCTCAATAAAGATTAAAATCATAAACCCTAACATGACATTACATGGTCAGGAATTGGGTGATAATAATATAAAAATATAATAGGAACGAATATGTTCACTTTGACTTGGCTAATATACATAATGTGTTTCTAGGATGTAAAGTTGACTTTGTGGACCAAAGTATACTATTCAAGTTAACCTTTATGTGTGAAAATAGGTATGTTCATCTACACCTTTAGCTGGGAAATTATTTATACCATTACCTATGTTCCTTAATGAGGCTTAATCTGACCTAATCCATTATTCTTGAATCCTAATTTATTCATGCCTCAAAATAAGTTGTTGTATTATCTTGTTTGGCTTTTTATACCCCACTACCATGTTATATAAATCCTTTGATTAATATTGACATAACTCTTTTGCTAGCATGTAGTTATATGTTCTATTTAATCGTAAAGTAGTGGTACTTATGTACAACCACCCACAGAGGGCATGTATAAAATCGCCCTAGGGGAATGTTTATAATTCTTCCCATAATATTATAGGTGACTGGGAATGTCTTATTCTCCCCTCACCTAAGGTTATAGGTCCGGTAGGTGCCTCAACCCTACTTAGTTAGGTAGACATATTAATTTAAATGAAAATCCTTTATTTACTTTTGTTATTGGCAAGTTTCCTTAATTAAAGCCTCATACTCTTGATGTCTCCTCTTTTGATGAATCCCTAGCCTGATTTACTTGTTATATTTATCTTGTCACCTTTAGTATAGTTTAGTGACACATATTTTTATTTTCCTTCCCTCTTGCTGGGTGTTTTCCCAACCACCCAGATGTGGATCAAGATGATGGATAAGGCATGAAGATCTTAGCGTTGACATGGACTAGATGATGGATATGTTGCTTGGAGACAAAAGTGGAATAGTCTAGAATTCCCTCTATCTAGATCCTAGTTGTAAAGAAGTGTAACCACTCCTATACTAGAAAGAAAAGATCACATCCCATGAACCAAACACCACATAAATTTTTTACCAACGGGATGGAGACCAATTCAATCAACATGTATGTATCATTACGCAATGAGTAGCAGCGAAAAATAATATTATCTAACAATTTACAAAGTTAGATTACATGATACAACGATTCACCACACATGGGTGACTAGAACTAAAACTAAACATGTAAGCCAAAGATCAAGTTGAGGGTCATCTAACCACCTCTCCAAGTCTCCCAACAGCTCAACTACAAGGTTAATGTTGAAGTTCTCCAAATCTAACCTGGGGTTGGAAGCATACCCCATAAAAAGAAAACGAAAAAGAGGATATCAGCAAAAAGCTGGTATGTGTATATTAAAGAAAAACTTGAGCAATATATGACAACAAGGACATCAAGTATGAATGCTTCTCATGCAAAAGAAAATGACTACCCATACAGGCATAAAAGATAAGATTTATAACCAAAAAGATACTTGCCATATGTAAAACAATAAAGAAGTGCCACATGCACATATCAAAACCAACATCCTGCATGTATGCAAGATAAGCATAACACTAGAATATTATAAAAGACAAAGGCATTCAAGAATCACACATCTTGAACCTAGTGAGACATGGACCAAGAATCACACATCTTGCCCTGGCATGGGGAATCACACATCCACCATCCAAATATATATAACATGGGTCAGGAATCACACATCCTGTCCTGGCATGGGGAATCACACATCCACCATCCAAAATATTACAATGTTGCCACAAACGATAATGAGACAAAACCAATGCAATTATACTACTCTAGGGTTACTGAATCACATAGCAGGTAAATGTAGTAGCAAGTAGAAAAGTATATTCACATTAAACAAGATTTGCCACAATGGACAACAAAGGAAACCACCAATAAACCTCCACATCAGAGTGGACATATACCATCAATAAGATCATAATATACCATATCACAAGTTAAGATGCCAAGAGATTATTCAAGATCACAATAACCAAGATAGTTCACATGAACTATGATGATAATAGATAAGACATATTGTGTAGGCAGAAGTCAAAAGAATTATAAGATAGGTGAATTGCTCAATATTGAGGAATAGGGGATACAAAATACCTCAGTATCAAATTCCAACAGGTCCAAAGCACTTCTAGATCCAAAACTAGGTCACCAAACACCCTATTAAACACATATACCAATTTTATGCCAATTTCACATATATAGACCAAACCCTAGAAACTACCTTTTTATTATTATGTGAATTATGTTATGAGAACTATTCCATATTTTAGTTTATATTATTAGAAATCCAAAACATATTTTATTATATTTTTCTGACTTATAAATTATTAGTTATGAAGTATACAAGTTATTATCTTATTTAATTAGATCCATTATATCATCCTTTTAAAACATCAGATTCAGGTGACAAAAACCATACCATAAGAAAGTCCTTATTTTTCTGATTTCAACGAGTATTTTTCCAAAATTTTCTGATCATCTGATAATTAGTTATCAATTTTTAATTACTGACCAATCAGATAATTACAAGTAAACCAATTGCAAATCAAGGGCAGAGAAGGTCCACGCGGACCTGGGCAGGCCAATCAGGGCCGCCCATGTTAGTGGACAACTCAAGCCAAGTCACCAGAACCAGGCGCTAAACAAAAGAAAGAGGAGTGCGTGAAATGACCAAATTACCCTTCGGTCGTAAAACTAAATCACAAACCAGACTGAGGGGTAGAGAGGAAAAATAAAAAGGGGGATTGTTCCCCCATGAAGAGCTCTCGATAACAGAACACAGCGACCAAAATCCTCGAGGTAAAGATCGAATCCAAGGGGAAATCGAGCAAAGGAACATGAAGGAACAATGTTCCCAAGGCTCTGACGAGCCCAACTAGCCAGATCTCTGCGGAAACGGCCAACAGCAACCTGAGAACCACCTTCCGCCAAAACAGAAGAAGCCAAGCAACTTGGGCAGAGCAAAAGAGCCCTTTGAAGGCCAAAGAAACATCAGAGAGAGATCTGACGATCAAAACCGAAGCGAGAAAACAAAGGCACCCGTCACGAAAACCTCCATTAATGTAGAATTGCAAAACGATCAGAGAGAGGAAGAAAAGGGGCAAATCTATTATACCTGAAATCCAAGCAAGACAGGGTCACACGAAGCTTGCCCACACCCTCACGACACCAAGACGACTAAGAACAAGCCTCATCGACGACTAAAATCCCCAAACGAACTCGCCACCACCACAGCAGGTAGATGGAGTAGGGAGAGATGAAAGCAGGGAAAACCGGATCAAAAGGACTAGAGCACGAGGTTTCAGGGGGTTCAAGGATCGTGGAGGAAGCCCTATATATAGAGGCGGAGTCCAGGTTCAACAAGGAACCAATGAAAACCAGAGAACAGGGAAGGAAAAAGAGGGTTCTCGTCGACTCGAGGTTCTAGCGAGGGAAACCCTACCAAAATAGGGATCAACCAGATCGGAAAGCAACGCTGATGGTAAAAAGGAAAACAGAAATCACCGAGAAGGAAAGACGGAAGAGGAAAGCGTGGAAGAAATTTTGTGTTAATGTAGCCGCGAAAAAGAGTCCTAACGGAGGTAGGAGACAACTCCTCATCCGTTGGATTCTTATCCAAGGTCCATGATGAAGTTCGAATTAAATAGGCCGCGTGACAGCCCAAAGTTAGGAAAAATCGGAAAATCAATTGAATTAAGCAAAGTGAAATTCAAATAATTTATGTATATTCTCTTTCCTGATTTAGGGATTCTAGAATTATCCAATTTAAACCAAAATTTGCACATAAGTTAAATTAAGCATGTAGATTCTGAATATCCAATTAGATTTTACTTTTGGCAACTTTAGATACGTTATTTATTTTATTCTTTGTTTTTCTTTCTAAATGCATTAATGACTCATGGATTAACCAAATTGGATGAAACTTTATCCACAAGTTAACTTAAGTGTGTTGAATACGATTTTGCCTTTATTTCCAACTTTTGGTGTCATGAATTACATTTATTTATTAATTACACCTTTTAGGCATTTTCTCTCTCCTATAATTACCTATTAATCAAACATTATCCAAATTAGTTGCAAATTTTCCCAAAGGCTTGTTTTTATGTTTAGATTACGAATTTGGAGTTAGTTTTCCAATTTGAGGGCATTAATTATTTTATATCACTTTATTGGACTTATTCCTATTTTATTTTGATAATGTCATTAATAGTTATATTTATGTTTCACTTTAAATGATACTTGGCCCTTAAGTTACTTTTTGGTCAAGAAAACGAATTTGAGTGTCAAATTATCCTGATGGGTTTCCAATTAAAATTTTGGTGCAATATCTTTCTAATTATCTTCTTTACCCATTAATTCCCATATTACCTTTAATTATTTCATTTATCTTCTCCTTTATGTAAAATTCGGATTTTCTCCTATTTCTCTTATTTTAGGAAGTGCTAGAAAGTTCTAAGATGAAATATTTTATGATTTCTATTACTTAGTGACAATTTATACTTCAACCCCATTAATTAAAACCAAACTGGTGCTTATGTGCATACAACCCTATATTAAGAATATATGGGAAGTATTTATCCAACTAAGTTCTTTAATTTCTTATTATCATCTAAATGAGTTATTATTAAGCACAAAGTATTTTGTATTCCCTTAATTACATGTATTAGTTAATTCTTGTTTGGCTAAGACAAAAAGGGTAAAACTATTAGGGTAGGATTCTATACCTGGTATGTTACACTAGTTGTGTATGATGATGTAACCCTAAAAGGGAAAATTTGATGTATTTTGTACAATCTTTTATGAAATTGAATATAGTCAAAAAAAGTATTCCACTGCTTTTCAAATGTGTTTTGTTTACCAAATTTAGTAGAGGGTGGTTTATCCCACTCTTTACAACTGTTGTCCTTATTGTTGTTGTTGTTGTTGTTGTTGCTCACCTACTGATGGGTTTCTTCTTCCTCGACGTCTACCTAAAAAGTTGAATCCCACAGGGGTGAGACAATTGAATATTGTCCCTGTGAGATTTATAACTCTCCGCCAGAAGCATTGTTATTACAGATAATAGAATAACACTGAGCAGTAGGATTATGAATATTCAACAACAGGTAAATAATTGAATAAACTAAATAAAGTAGTATTCTCTAAGCAAACATTTCAATTATAACTTGATCGCATAGCAAGTCATTTAATCAATAAGGAATATGAAGAACATGTATATTATTTATCCAACTAGGACATAATAAACAATGTATCATCAATCATTGTTTCTCGTAGTTCAACCTAAGCAATTATGCTACACGGCTGATTACATTTTACAAACATACTTATGCCCTGAGGATATGAGGTATACCGCTCATACTCCAACCGACCATTGCGAAATCACAATCGGTACCATACATAGGTCATCAGAAGAGCCAGATTTCTATGACCTCATCCTCCTCAGTCAGTGTGAGGAACAACATGCAGGACATCTCGTGTCTCTGCTAAAATAGCTTTCTAGGGTATTCTGGCAACTTCTCTATTAGAGTTACAGTGGCACGTTGTACTCTCTTCACAATCGAGGGATTTCTTGTTTATCTCACATCGATGCGGCATTAACAACATCATCGGGAGATTAGTGATACATCAACCCGTCATATACATATAATGAAGGATTGAGAGATTAAATGTTTATCTCACATCAATTCCTCCATTGGGACGTAAGGATATTCACGTCCATAACCCCCACATACTCAAAAGTATGCTCTCCAGGAGTTCCCTTAGGAAAACCTGTTTCACCATCATCTAGCTTCTAACGATGATGGATCTATGGTCAGGGATCTACATGATATCATTATACTTGAATATTTAAGTACATTATGGCATTCTTTTAGCATCAGGCATGTTTTCAAACATAAATCATTAAAACAATTGCTATAAAAAGAGTACTATTTTATCAAGTTCATTTCACAACTATATCAATCATTGGGATCTCAATCCCCTATCATTCCATCATCATGATTCGGGAATATGGGTGTTCAAACCCTTAGATCATCAAACCACTTGTTATCACCTTAACAGGTAACTTATTGACATCAAGTCATCTAACAGTATAAACATGATAGTAGCAATGCAGATATTTCACATGGCTCATATAGCCTATCAATCTCTTTTGTTACCTCTTACTAGGCAACATAGTATATCATTGCTTTCAAAGCTTATAAAGTGCTTCAATGAATATGGTATCATAGATCTTACCTTGCCATGCTTACTATTTCATAAAAACCTGCATGATTAATACGAATGATAACAAGCATATCTATTTTAGATCATCATAATGCAAAACATTAATAACATCACTATTTAAGGGTTGCACCACTATGCCCTTACTAGGGTTAGGGTTTCCCTTTTTAATTCAATTAGGGTTAACCAACCCCCTTAGCTCAATAGGAATAGTGATTCCTCATTTCATTATCTAATCATAGAGCTTCATGCTATAAAGCATAACCCAGAATTAGGGTTTACTATTCATATCACATCTCTATGGATTAGGGTTTACTATTCACATTGTCTCACCCTTGATTAGGGTTATCATTAATATCCCACCATTAGGGTTTACTATTCACCCCAAGTAGGAGTGATCAACAAAGTACCTTTAATTAAGGTTTACCATGTCATCATTATGTATTAGGGATACTTCCATTATTACCCTTAACTTAGGGTTATGATTCATTAACCGTCATAATTAGGGTTTTCATGATCTCACTAACATGGATCGTACCCTAATTGGGCATTCATTCATATTGGAAGTCCATTACTTGATTATTATTCATATAAGAAGCATTTTCTCTCTCATACCCTATTGGATGACATTAGCTTCAGCCTTGATTAGGTTAAGTCAACTCAATCATGAAAGAGAATTGACTTCATGGTTTATATCATTACCATTGAAATCATTAGAGCTTAATTACTTCATGGGTTTCAATTTCACTATCCCATTAAGGTACAAGTACCATGATCACCTTTGATTACATCATGTATTAATTAACTAATCACTTTGTCCTTTAATCACTTTAAGTACCCATGGAGTTTAGGTTAATCAATCATTAAGGCCCCAAACGATCTTGACTAACTTAGACCTCAAACGGTCTTACATACAAAACCTCCAAACGGTCTAAGACCGTTTGGACCTTCATGCAGTCTTGGTCTGCCCTTGAGACCATTTGGTAAAGTTTCACACTCAAGACCGTTTGCTAAAGTTGGGGGTGAAGACCGTTTGCCCAAGTTAACACCAAAAACCAAGTCAACCAATTAGGGTTTGGTCCATTGGATTGATCACCATAATAACAATTGATTGTACTTCAACTTAGAACCTTTGGATCTTCAAATGGTCAACTATACTTAACCCTAGACCTCCAAACGGTCTTGGGTGATCACCAAACGGTCTTGAGACCGTTTGGGTGATCCCCAAACAGTTTTGAAACCGTTTGGGTCACTCAACCCAAACTTCAACCTTGTTCAATTATCAAATCAGTAATTAACCCGATTAGGGTTTTAATGATTGTTGGACCTTTAATTGGTGAACCAATTGGAATTGATTGATAATTATTGATAGGTTATTGATCTATATGATTTGCAACAGACCTCCAAACAGTCAATGCTTGGTCAATGCCACCAAACGTTCTTGGACCGTTTGCTCCTATGCGGTTTAGGTGAAACCGTTTGCATTCAAACGGTTTGAAACCGTTTGCTCCCAAATGGTTTGGGAAACCGTTTGAGCACATAGGCAAACCGTTTGGTAAAGAAATTTTCTTTGGATAATCATAAAAGTTAATGTCATCATCTTCTTCCTACGAGCAACCAAGAACTGTTGTTGTTCTTCATGGAAGTTATAGCAATTAACCAAAAGAATACCAAAGAAGAAAAATAGCCAATGATTATTAGAGAGATGGATGCATTAGCAATGCTTAAGGGTTAGAGTTATAAAACCCGCCTCTAGAACTGATCCAGAGCTCCAAGCTCCGTAGCTTTAATGGAGGATTGAGCTCCAGTAGTTGTCCAAGGTTCGTTCTTCAATCTTTGGATGAACAAGATGGCTAGAAAAGGAAATCGTGTGAAGAAAACCATGAATCTAACCTTGTATTATGGTTTCCACCATGAATATGAGGTAGATGATGATCCAAACTTACCAATAGGTTTGGTCATCTTTCCTCAGCTCCAGAGCTCTCCCTTGGTCGGCCAAAGCAAAGTGATGAGAAGAGGAAACTAAGGAAACGATTGTTATGTGTTTTGGGAAAGATATACATAAGAGATATGCATATGGGTTTTTAGAGAAATGTAGAAAGATAATTATATTCCTTTAATTCCAACTAATTCCACAAAAACCTCCTCCATTACTTGGCTACGTGGCCCCCTTCTATAACCATGCAAAACTCCTCCATTATCCAAGGTTTAAAGGAAAAGAACTAAGCACCTTAAAGGGTTATGTGTTAATATCCATCCTTTTATTGGATATTGCTTTATTTTATAATAATGTGAATAACTTCCACTTCATCCAAGATCTTTTTGGTGCCCAAGCATGGAACAAGCTCGTCCTAACTATTTCAAACACATCCTCCAAATTTTGGTTGAAGGGCTCCATAATTAATATATTTCCCTTTTGCATTAAGTTATATTAAAGAGCCTTTTGTGCTTAAATCTTGATTAGTTAAATATCAAGATTCTCTCTCTTCCATGATCATACAAATGAGGCACCCCTCTCATTTTCTTTTCTCTACTTAATGCCAAGAAACATGAGATACCCTCTAGAGGTGATATTTTGCATGTTGAACCCTAGGTTTTGGGTAAATTGCACATTTCACCAAAACTAGGTTTTAATGTACAAAGATTACTCTACAAACTATATCTTGGTGCTAAAGCTTTTGGAATCCATACCACCACATCATATTCATTCTCATGATGTCTCAACATCAGAGGAACATCTTAACAAATGCAATTGCAGGTTAACCCCTCTACTTGGGTAATTTGCACTTTAGTCCATTATTAACAAAACAATGTTTCAACATGATTCAACAAGGACTGAAATTGAAATATAAGTTCCTCAAAAGCCTTAATTACTTTTCAAAAGATAAGGAAAATCAATTAATTAACTCTATTAGGCAAAACACCTAGGGTTAGTACATAACCCAGGTCAGGGATGTTACATTTACCCTTATCAGGGATTCTCAAATTTAAGGAGCGCATATTAAATTCAATTTCAACATATTTCTTATCAGTTCATTGTATATCACAGTTCTTAATAAATATTAGCAGAGGCATTAGATATAACAATAGTAAAATTGTATGGGTATCATGTATCATTCATCTTACTTAGAATAGATTAATCATACAATGTATGCTTGTTCCATCCAATCTCAATAGATGCAAATAAATTTCATGCATATACATGCATAACAGACTTACTTCTCTTCTTCTTTTATTTCACATTCTTCAAATGGGGTTACTAATCAACACATGTTGACTATCATTTGAAGTTTTTACTATTAGTCCATTCTTAGAGTACACGTCACAATTCAAGAACACATTCTTGTAAATCAATTCAAATACTTGAATCTCATCTTTTATTTGAATTCAACTACAGTTATGTGCATCCCTTAATCCCTCATTTGAGATTTCCATTCACTAGAATTGTTAAACTCGTCGTTTTAGGGTAATAGTTGCATTATTAGAATCATCTACTAATTCCCATCTTTTTCCTTCATTTTATATTCAGTAGTCTCAACTTATTTCATTTCATGTTCAATACATTATTTAGACCAATCTTTCTTGATTCACTTTACATACAATGCTTCTCTTCTACTTAACATTTATCAAAGTCCATTTCTTAATATATTTCATTAAATTTGGGTTAAGACACATGTAATTAAAATAAAAATTAAAATACTCAATCATACTAACTTCATTCATTTCATCTTTAACTTGCAATCACCATTAAGTACATCTTGTTCATATTGTCTCTTATATTTAGATAAGTGTACCATGTCATTGACTACTAATGTAATTTCCATAATCAATAGTGATCATTATTTATTATACTAATCACTTTAGCTTAGAAGAATGGTTTAGGTTACATCTTCTTACATCATAATCTTTGATCATCTGTCACAAATCATTATTATGTAACTTGTATAAAAGGACCCACATTCATATGAGGGCTACTCATTATTCCATAAATTATACTAAAATAGATGCATTAGGCTTAGATCATATTAGTAAGACTCATCATCTTTAATTGAAGTATTAATACTTACATTCAACATTTCATCACATTTACAACATCATATACAAGTTCTAGCTTCATCACTCATACTCATTTTAATACTAAACATAACCGTTTTCAAGAAGTCATCCTTAGTTCAACACATCATAAGAGCCATATCACTAAGTAATTTCATAATGATGCATAGAGGTTCATTAGGGCTATTCACACACATGGAAACCCTAGTTTCCATTTTCACATATTTCATTCATCAATCATAAGTATACATTGATTAATTGACTCATTTGATTCACTTCCTCAACACAAACCCTAATTAGGATATGTGGTCACCTCATACTGATCCTTATACATATATTATATTAAATTACATTAACATTCAACAATACACTTGTATAATACAATCTAGTACAATTCAAATATGATTTCATACATGTCAATTCAATTCCAAGCATATTGGCCATTGGGCTAATTTTTAGGCAAAATTCACATGAACTAGCGTAGTCATCTACCTGTAAGATTACCCATGGACCCTCAATAAATATATCAGGAACTAATCAAGTTCCAATAAATGAGAAATAATCAAAACTAGTAGAATTAGATCCCCCAATATCTTTTCCAAATCAATATCCACTACTACAGAAATGCCTTTTAGCGTCGGTTGTTTAACCCCCTTTGGCATCGGTTTCCGAGCGACGCCTATGTGGGCGCCGCTAAAGGTCGAACACTTCGGCATCAATTTTTTAATCGACGCCTATTTAACGTATAGGCGTCAGTTGTTTATAGAAAACCGACGCCAAAAGGGTTCACGCCACAGAAAACGACGTCATCTAGGACACATTCTGCATCGGTTATCTACTAAAAGACCGACGTAGAAAGTGTCCTAGATGACGTCGTTTTCTGTGGCGCGAACCCTTTTGGCATCGGTGATCAACTAACAACCGACGCCATTTCTAGTACGGTCGTGGCCACATTAGGCGTCGGTTTGGTTCAAAAAATCGACGCTGTAGGTCTTTGCTGATGGTTTTCTGTAAATAACCGACGCCTATATCTATTTTTTTTTCATATCAGTTTGCAGGCCTGCTGTGGCTGGTTAGCAGGATGAGAACCTACAGTTCAGTTTTCTGAACTGCAGGTTTACAACATCCATTGATATCAGCCTACAAACAGGCCACAAACCTGCAAAATTAAAAAAAAAATTCACACAAGTAGATACATTCAGACATCAATTCAATTCTCACATTCACACATATAGAAACATTCAAATACATGTATTAATATTCAGAAATATTCATTTACAAAGTATCATTCAGTATCGCTATCAACATCCCAATTATATCTTACAATTGCCACTGCTTGTATGGCTTTTGCCCATTCTTCTCTTATTTCATTTAATGCTTCCATCGTATATGGAGCATGTATATTTTTTAAGCATTTACCTATAGTGTGGTCAGTTTTAAACACCTGCAAAGAGAATGATATATATATATATATAAGTAATAATATAAAAATAAGATTGATATATTTCATACTAACTAATGAGACTATATATAATACCTCATGTATGGTATCGATGTCCAATGCGGCATGTTTGATAATCATCTGCATAAATTGCATCACATAGTATGCGCATGCCCAGCCATTGTCTTGTGTAGCGCACTATAAATTGAAACATACAAAATAATACAACTAAGCACAATTCACATCAATAATATATACATTGGAGTCGGGAACATACTTGTACGTTCTGCTAATTTATTGGATGGTTCTTTTTCCTTGGGACCGTTCCTCCAGCCTTTTTGAATGCATCTAAACCCCTACATGTTAATATAACACAGTAAATTGCATAAGTAAATAGTAATGTAATAATAGATGTTAACAGATACAAAAATGAAATATTTCTCACCAGAATAATGGCATTCTCATTACGTATCCAATTTTAGTGTTTAATGTACTTCCCGCGGGATCTAGATAATAAACAGTGAACGTCCCGGGGACAATAACTAGTAACTCCCAATGTCTACCGCTAGAGGTAAAAAGTTAACAATTAATAACTCAAAATGCACAATAAAAATGGAATTTTCTTAAGTCCAAATTATAAATAAAGTAAACTTACTTGACATTGAATGGAGCTATTATTATCGTCTTTTTTTTCTCACCAAAAATTGTAAAAGCATCTATACAGTATTGTTGAACACTATCAGGGTCTTTAGCTACCATACTAATCAATGATGGAATAAAAAATCCCACATGATCAAATGCAAATTGTTTGCAATGATCTTCGACTAAGTAGCTGCAAAACGTGTATTACGTATGCATTAATATATAAGAAACCAGATCACCGGATCTTACACAAGGTATATGGATGTATAAACAAGATCTCACCTTATCCATGTCTCTATCATTGATGTATTCAGCCAAGCATACATAAATAGCTCAATAATATCTTGTATAAATAAAGAGCTATCGTATGATTGACCTGCATAATCTGCATCTAAAGAAATAATTATAGGGCAATGTATATTATGTGCTCGTAGCCAACATGCCATTCCCCTACAAGCAGGACCTAACAGGTATGTTAGGTCAGTTGGAACCCAACTTGGTAATGCGGGAAGTGGAGGTGGAGGCCTAGGTGCTCCTGGTGTCTTCTTTTTAACCTGTATATATAATTTCAGATCAGTTGACCTCATATATACACATTAACAATCTAAAGTAATGTAAATTTATCTTACAATTTCAGTAGTGTAGACGACATCTGCTTTGGGCCACAATATCACCCCGCCTTCTGCCTCACCAAGTGTATCAATATCTGGGTGGGCATATGGCAATGCAGCTTCCCTCCAATCGGGTAATACACATATCGGGCCCACACGAACGTAGCCCTGCGGCATTGGAGTCCCATGAAACGTTGCCCCAGGAAGGGACTGGTAAGCCTGCGCCTCTGCAACAACATAGTCTTGCATTCTTAAGCGGCATGGCTTCAATGCCTACAAATTTACGTAAAGAATGTTATACATATATACATATCATCTTGAAAACATATCATCTTGAAAAGACTAGCTACAATGTCATAAACAATACTTACAGCAGACGTGTTAGGCGATGGGTCTCCAGGATTACTCACAGTCTGTGCATCAGGAGAAGAGTGGGTCGCCATAGGCTGATTGGAAGCCTGAGATGCCTGCCACCGCAGCAATTCTTCCTTGACCTTCTCAGCAACTACATCGTTGACCTTCTTAGCAACTATATCCTCGACTCTCTTATTCTCCTATACATGAATAAAAGAAACATTAGCTTCTTATTATTGAATTTCCTTTTGCAGTAACATTCTAAAAAAAGTATAGGTTACCTCTTCTTGTGAAAGTCCCGCTCTGGGTTTGCGCTGGGATGGCCCAAAGAATGCTTTGATGCCCACACCAGCGCCTGCACCCCTAACATGTACAGGATGCTCTAGGTTACCCAGAGCAACTGTCAATTCATCCCTTATGCCCTGAGGGATGAACGTTCCTTGTTTCCTCTACTCGTGCAGCTCCTGCCAATCACCATCAACAGAAATTGGTAAGTTAACACCACAAATAATCAATATTCAAACGATTGCTCTAAGAGTTGTAGTTTACCATTTTCGCAGCCACCTCAACAGTTACGGGCTTCTTTATTTCACCCTTCTTGTTTTGCCTCCCAGCTATCCAGATATCATGGCGAGGCATGGGTGTGGCAGACTCCTGAGTAGGAGCAGACTCCTGAGTAGCCGCAGACTCCGCCTGTAGTCTTTGGCGAACGCTTGCATAGCCTTTTGGACCCATAGTGTGGTCATGCACATTCAGTGCACGCCTTGCTTTTTGTGCGTCACTGAGGGCCTAGTTAGTATGCACATTAATGATTTGGTTAGTAGCACTAAATGTTAATCTTGAATAGGTGAATACAATGTATATTAATTAAATTGGGAGTGACGCCTAATACCTTGAATTCTTCAGATTTTCTTGAAGCAACAAAATTGTCCCAATCTTCTTTGTCCAAGAAGTTCCATTGTTCAAGGGCTGACTTCTTCTTCTTATCACCCTCTTTTATGTATTCTCTGTTCAGATTTGTCCTATAATTCCTAAGCATCTTTCCAGCGCATTGCATCACACTTTTACGATGCAACTTCTCATCCAATGCAAACAGATTCTGTAAAATAGAAATGTTATTAACTAGTATCCAAAATAGAATTGCAAATAATAGAATTTGTAATCTACAAAATAGAATTGCAAATAATAATAACTCACGCATAAATCCTTCCATATCAAGTCTTTTTTCCCCTGAGGAACTTAATGCCAATTATCATACTTAACACCACAATGGCTCTGAGTGGTACACCCAAGATAGTTTACAAAAGTATTGCGGTTCACTCCAATTGCATTTCCTCCATTATCAAACTCCACAACCAATTTGGATCCACTACCACTTAGCGCTATTAACTTCTTCAACAGAGTGATGCCCCTTTTCTTGTTAAGTGTTTGGTGATGCGCATCAAGTTGCTCCAGTGCTTCAGTGGGTACATGTGCATCATCAACCTAAAATTTGACAAAAATAAACACACTGAATTAGCCCAATATAGAAATATAGGATATATGACATAACTAGAAGATAATGAATTTTATAGAAATACAGGATATGTTTTTAGAACTTACATTGGTATTCTCGCCATGCTCGTCATGGAAAACATGTTCATCATGGACTTCATGCTCATCATGGACATCATGCTCATCATGGTCAGCCATCTGAAAATGTCATTAAAAAGGCAAACATTTAGCATTTGTATTAACTAGAAAAAGGCAAACATTTAGCATTTGTATTAACTAGAAAAAGGAAAACATTTAACATTTGTATTAACTAGAAAAAGGCAAACATTTAGCATTTGTATAAACATACATGTCTCTAAAATTGTGATCTTTTATCAATTAACAATCCTTCATTGTGATCTCCGCGCACATATAAGTCATCATTAGCTTCAATATTTTTTGGAGTTGGCAACCCAAATGAGAATGGACTGGAGTCATCATACTTATCATAGTACTCTTCTTCATCTATAGGACCTTCAATGAACTGTCTTTTACCATGAAGAACAACCGACCATTTATCATTTGCAGGATCATCGATATAGAATATTTGTTTCGCCTGTGATGCCAATATGAATTGTTCACCCTTCTCGCCAATCTTTTCAAAGTTCACCAAAGTGAAACCCAATTCATCCACTATAACTCCTTTGGTGTTATCAACCCAATTACATTTAAAGAGCGGAATTTTGAAATCTATGTAGTCAAACTCCCAAATGTCTTCAATGACACCGTAATATGACATTTTAGCTTCACGTGGACTCTTATCCTTTGCACTTGCAAAGTACATAGTCGACGCTTGAAGAGTGACCCCACTATTTTGGATGACACTCTTATCATCTTGGCACTTTGTGTAATATGTGAATCCATTAATGTCAAACCCTTCATAAGACATAACATTCGGTTTTGGTTTAAAGGTGAGGCATTTGATAGTTTCTGTAATATCATTTGGTGTTTGAGATAGTTGATGTAAGACTTTATCTTCAAACCACTTAGTAAAAGTCTTATTATGATCTCTAGCAAGCCACATTGAACTTGCTCGAGGATGTTGTCTCTTTATGAAATTGGTATGTTCCTCGATATAAACACTCACTTCGTCCATATTGTGTAAAATATACAAGTGAGCTTGTTCCAACTTCTCACGGCTGATTACTTTCACCCGTGATCCCAAAATTCCTTTTCCCTCCTCAATATTCTTGTCATTATCAGGAGTGTCATTACCACTGAGAAAGTCATTGCAAAAATCCATAACCTCTCTCGCCACATAACCTTCAATAATACTCCCTTCGGGCCGTAACGGTTTCGAACATCACCTTTAAAAATGCTCATGTATCGTTCAAAGGGATACATCCAATGCAAGAAAACTGGTCCCAACATTTTCACTTCCCTAGTCAAGTGGACAACAAGATGTACCATGATATCAAAGAACGAAGGAGGGAAATACATCTCAAGCTGACATATGGTAACAACCACTTCTCTTTGCAAATTATCGAGAGTATCAGGGTCAATAACTTTGCTGCATAGACTGTTGAAAAAGAAACAAAGTCTGATAATTGCAAACCTTACATGCTTCGGCAATAAAGATCGAATTTCCACGTGCAATATTTGTTGCATTAGAGTGTGACAATCATGAGATTTAAGACCTATCAACTTCAGATCTTTCATTGATACCAATTTACGGATGTTGGATGAGTAACCATGTGGCACCTTAACATTTACCAAGCATTCACAAAAAGTTTTCTTCTCCTTTCTAGACAACGTGTAACAAGCGGGAGGTAAGTATGTTCTTTTATTACCCATTTCACGTAATTCTGTTAATTCTGACCTTATTCCCATTTCACGTAGGTCCAGTCTAGATTTTATCCCATCTTTAGTCTTACCTGGTATATTTAACAGAGTACCAATGATGCTATCACATACATTTTTCTCAACATGCATTACATCGATACAATGCCTGACTGTCAAAGAACTCCAATAAGGAAGATCCCAAAATATTGATTTCTTCTTGAATGAAGAATTGTCACTCTGTGTGGCCATACTACATTGTGATTTCTTACCAAATTCATTGACAATGTCTTTTACTCTTTCATAAACAACATCCCCTGGTATAGGTTTAGGTGCACTCTGTTCATCATTCCATCCATTGAATGCTTTGCGCTTCCTACGATACAGATGGAATTTTGAAAGAAACCTTTGATGACCAAGATATACAGTCTTGCCACCATGTTTTAGTCTTATTGAATCAGTGTTTTCTTCACATATAGGACACACTTTAGCTCCTTTGACACTATATCCAGACAAATTCCCATATGCTGGAAAGTCATTAATAGTGCAAAACAACATAGCGTGCAAACGAAATGTCTCTCTTGCTGAAGCATCATAGGTCATCACACCTTCAACCCAAAGTTTCTTTAAGTCATCAATCAAAGGTTCAAGATAAACATCGATATCATTTCTGGGTTGTTTAGGGCCCGATATCAACAACGATAACATAACGTACTTATTTTTCATACACATCCAGGGAGGAAGATTGTATATAACAAGCATGACTGGCCAAGTGCTATGTTGGCTGCTCAATGTCCCGTACGGATTCATCCCATCTGTACAAAGCCCAAGTCTTAAATTCCTATCTTCTTCACCAAATTTGGGGTACAATAGATCAATCTTCTTCCACTGTGGGGAATCAGACGCATGTCGTAGGATCCCATCATTATTTTTCTTAACATCTGCATGCCACCTCAAATTCTTCGCATCTTTCAGATTTGCAAACAAGCGTTGAAACTGTGATATTATAGGTAGATACCACAACACCTTGGCAGGAGAACCAATTTTGGACTCCCCCGAAGTCGTCAATTTATACCGTGACGCACCACATTTTGGACAATCTTTCAAATCTACATAGTCCTTTTGAAATAATACACAATCATTCGGGCATGTGTGTATCTTCTTGGCCTCCATTCCCATTGGGCACAATATTTTCTTTACCTGGTATGTTGAGATTGGCAACTCGTTTCCTTCAGGAAGCATTTCTTTCAACAAAGTCAACAATGAAGTGAAGCTTTTGTCGCTCCATCTATTGTTAGCTTTCAACTTATACAATCTCAACACAACGCTAAGCTTCGTAAACTTAGCACAGCCTGTGTATAACGGTATCTCAGCATCATGCACAATGTTTCTAAAGATAGGAGGTGGATCAATGTGCTCTACCCTACAACTATCCAGCATTGCATCAACGATGTCTGCTGGAACTGGTTCGTTCACATTTACGTCATCGGAGGCAATTTCTTCTTCCACCCAAGCACTGCTATCGACATCTACTGGTTTCGATTTTGAAATCTCTCCATGACAATGCCATTTTGTATAGCCTTGTACAATCCCGTTGCACATGACATGACTTTTGATTTCCTCACCAGTGTTGACTTTCAAGTTGTTACCGCAATGCCTACATGGACAGTAGAACCTATCTGTAGGTTTTTTCCTATGTTCCTCGGCAAATCTAATAAACTGATCAAGACCAGATATAAACTCTGGGGTGCAACGATTACGAATGGACATCCATGATCTATCCATTCTATGATCAAAGAGAAAACAAGTATATATTAGGAAAAGATTAGGGTATACACTTACATCCTAAGTGTATAATATGATGTCATTCTTATATATAATAAATGTGTACCACCTATCCCATCCTTGAACACCTAATCTCACTAGTAAGTGTATAATGTGTATTGGGTTTTCAAGAAAATTTCGACAGCATTTCCCCGCTGTTCTCTAAGTACATATGTACTTAGAGAACAAACGGGGAAATGCTACTGAAATTTTCTCGAAAACCCAATACACATTATACACTTACATCCTAAGTGAGATTAGGTGTTCAAGAACAGTCCCAAACCGGGGACTATCCAAGATTTACTCCTAATGAGTCAATCTTAGAGGGGTTTCTAGGCCAACAAACACATTTGATGTCATTCTTATATATAATAAATGTGTACCACCTATCCCATCCTTGAACACCTAATCTCACTAGTAAGTGTATACTGTGTATTGGGTTTTCAAGAAAATTTCGGCAGCATTTCCCCGCTGTTCTCTAAGTACATATGTACTTAGAGAACAAACGGGGAAATGCTGCCGAAATTTTCTCGAAAACCCAATACACATTATACACTTACATCCTAAGTGAGATTAGGTGTTCAAGAACAGTCCCAAACCGGGGACTATCCAAGATTTACTCCTAATGAGTAAATCTTGGACGGGTTTCTAGGAAAACAAACACAATAATAGATATCTACAACGAAGCCGGACTCCATACAAATAGTATATAATTTAGTGATTTTTCATTCTAATTTATACCAATGTACAAGTAATATAAAGAACAATGATTGTTCACTTTCTAGGATCATACAAACAGTATAATAATCACTAGGATCATACAAGTAGCAATGTTGATTAAGTCTATGTGATTAAAGATCAAGGAGTGTAATAAAATATGATTTACCTCTATTTGGGCGAGACAGAGGGTAGGCGAGTAGGCAGGCAAGCAGGCAGGTGAGCAGGAGACAGTCAGGGAGACTGCGGGCAGAAGCAGATGATCAATTAATTACTGAAACAATACATAAATAAATACAAATCAGTACATAAATAAACACAAATCAGTAAATAACTTAATTTTAAAAAAATACACAGCAACATTGTGCCTTGGCGTAGCCCAAGCATCGCCCAGGCATCCCAGAGGCCTAACTAGGCTGGGTGCCTGGGCAAACCCTAGGTGAACGCCTGGCCGCCTAGGTGCCTGGGTGCCGCCTGGGTAGGTCGGCAGGTACCTGCTTGAGAACAAGGCTGGAGGCAAGGAAGAAGACGGCGGCACAGGGAAGGCGCGGCGAGCTCCAGGAAGAAGACAGCGGCGGCAGCCAGAGCCAAGGAAGAAGACAACCGACGGCGGCGCCCAGGAAGGGAGGAAGCGGCGGCGGCGCAAGGAGCAGGGAGGAAGGAGCGGGCGGCGGCGGCGACGCAGAGCAGCAACACAGATCGTCGGCAGCGAGCGAGAAGTAGCAGGCGGCGATTTTGGGAGAGCGGCGACGAGCTAGCGCAGAGAATCGATGAAACAGGAAGAAAGGGGGAAGAGTCGGGTGATCGGGCCTCTATTAAGTTGGGCAACGGCGTCGGTTATATAAGATAACCGACGCCTATTATCTTCAGCGTCGGTTGATAGTAAAAAACCGACCCCAAATTAGTTGGTGGGAACTATTATCAGCGTCGGTTATCCAAGGATAACCGACACCTAAAGTGGAACTTTTCGCGCAAAATTTCATTTTAAATAGGCGTCGGTGAATAGTTAAAAAACCGACGCTGTATGTGGCCCAAATTTTTTTCGCTCAAAAATTGGATTTCGCGGGCACTTTTAGGCGTCGGTTGGTAATAGTAAGCCGACGCTGAATACAAAGCGGTACCTGTGTCTGGCTGGTCTTCGAATATAGACGTCGGTTTTCCTAAATAACCGACGCCTGATATTATAGGCGTCGGTTTTCCTTAATAATCGACGCCCAGAAAAGCGACACTGAACGCTATTTCTGTAGTAGTGATTCATTCACATACATATACAAGTAAGGTTTCTGATTATTTTAGTCGGATAGAATTAGGCTTTCAACATGAATACAAAGTTAATAAGGGAGAAAAACACTCACCTCAGGTGTCAAACACCTTAATTTCGTAGGTCAAACTCTAAATTTTTGGAAACCCAATCAAACTCTAGCAAATGAATCCATTTCTTCCTCCTCTCAACTCGGGAACCCTAGAAATGGAGATTAGAAGAGAAAGAGTGAGAAAAGGGGGAGATTTGATGTGATTTCAAATCAAATGAGAGGAGGGATAGAATCTTGACATGTGAGAGAAGATTCACCATTAAATTCTATGCAAAGAATCTAAACTTACTTGATTTCATCATATCTTGGATAGAGAAACCCTAGGCCAACATCTCCACCACTTTCTCTTCTTAAAACCCTAGCTCTCCTCCCTCTTTAGAATTTCATTTCTTTGATAGGAATGATGAGTTATGAGAGCTCCTTGTGTGTTAGGTTAGTCATATAGATGAATTGAGGTGCTTAAAACAATTGCAAACAAGCCCTTCATTGTATTTTTATTTTGCTCAGACCAGTTGGTCAGTTGAGTTATAAATTCGACCCACACCACACTTTTTAGAACTCAAAAATCGTCCAAAAATTATAAAACTTTAACCCAATCTCTAAAATTGAGTTTATAAGCAATAGTTAATTTTTAGATCATTTGGAGTTACCAATAAATAACTAAAATCAAATACTACACTGCTATATTGCAGTCTGTAGCATAGTTGGTCGAGTTTGTCCTTCATAGATCTTGACCAAAACCCCTCTCTGTAGAGATCAAACATCATCAAAAAAATTACGCCAATTTATAATATATCTATAATAGAGTTTCCCAAATATAGTTAAAATTTGAGATCAATTGGATATACCAATAAAAAGATAAAATTCTATTATCACATTGCTATATCAATATGAAAATATGGTCGGTCGAGTTTGAAACTTGACCGACAAACATCTCAGAAAATTCTTCAAAAATTCTGATATTTTTCAATAGTTGTCACACTTGAGATATACAAATCATATCCAAATTTTAATTAAATCAAAGTTAGACATAAAATACTAAAAATCATTTATTGAGACATTATACTTATCAAATTCTATATTTATATGTCATCAAAACCTAATTTGGGCCGATTAGGGTTTCCAAATCTTATCCCTAATTATGTGAATCAAAGTATGATTAAACCTTCTCATTACATTTAAAACATCAAAACTTAACTACCATCACTAATAAAGCTTTAAACAATGATCAACTTAGTTAATCATACAATCATCCAAGTAAACCCTAATTAGATGACTAATTTGAAAACAGGTCATTACAAGCACTCAACACAGTTTTAGGATGTCAGTACTATCTAGAATGAACAAAATGACGAGTCGGATGCAACACTCGACCTTTCCTATGTCAATCTTGGCGTGGCATTCTTTGTGAATTGCACACATTGATAGGGAGGACTGACTTCAACAAGAACATGTTTAAGGTGAGATGGAGAGTGTTGAAAATTTTAGATGTAGTTCCAAGAACCATCTGGACTAGTCCTCGTACATAACCACCACTCCTACAACAAAAACCCGAACAAGCAGAAAGCTCTCAACTATAGTCAATAGTTATTGACGATGGAGTTACTGCACTGAAAGATGTTTCTCACAATAGAGTTACTACACCAAATGATGTTAGTGAAGGTGTTGGTGGTGAAGACAACGAGTCAAAGTCAAATTAATGACTATTTAAAGTGTTGTAATGAAATTTATGGAACTTAATTTCATAGTTAGCAATATGTAATATTAGATATTGGTATTATAGTAGTATTTCATATCACATGTTTGTATCACTTATAAATGTATGTGTTCATAACTTGCATAGTTTGGTTATTATACACATGTTCGTACAACAATACATATTTCATGTATTATTAGGTCATTATTTATTAAAAAAGATAGATACAAATAAATATAGATACAACACCACAGATCTCATATATTTTGTCAAAACATTAGTAAAATAATATTAGTTTTAGAATGTATATGTCAACTAAAATAGTCGTACTCAGGAATCACATTAATCACAATTACATATTTTTTACTTTATATATGTAAATTCTCTACTACACTAAAACATAATATCAACCGCAATAGGATTATATATTATATTACTCATAAAATTTCAAATATCAAGTAAATTATAATTAGATTAGATCTTGATTAGATTGCCAAAAAAAAATTAGACTACAGATCCTGACTGGTTTGACAAACAATTGCAGTCTTAATTTTGGCTAGATGACCGAAACCAGATTGGGTTGCCAAACATAATTGGACTGCATCCAGACTAGTAGACTTGTAAATGGATATCCCGAATTCACACGTTTGATCCAGATTAAAATCCAATTTTTTTGAAAAAAAAATCCAACATCCACAAAATTTGGATTGGATTTCAGATATCGAACTTCTGATCTGAAAATTTCAGATCGGATATCGGATATTACTGCATTCACTCTGAAAAAATCTGAATTCGACAAACACATACATATATTATGAAATACATGTTATTTATATATAGAAATATAAAAATATAGAGACTTTATCAATTATATTTCATGTAATACCAATATTTTCCATATATAATATGTTTATTTACATTTAAATGTATGATTTTAGGTTCAGATAGGATATTATCCGTTGAAATGGAATTCAAATATTAATATATCATGTCCATCCGATATTAGAGCAAACTTTTTTCGGGATCAAATATCAGATATAGCAGTATCCGCTCCGCATTCGTTCTACTTACATCTAATCCTCAGATGACAAAATTTTCCATGTTTTAGATAAAGGAAAACGGTCGAGTCAGAATCACATTATCCAACTAAACTCATGTTGCCACGGCAGTCCAAGTCATACTAACAGCTGTGATGTGCCTCATTAAATTTCGAATAAAAAAGAAAGCTCGTTGTCATTCTTAGTCATCCGTCCATATCACTAACACGTCAGCGGCGCGTCAAACACTGGGCCGCAGAGGCCCACCTACCCGGACAACAGTCCACCTTCCACGAGCCTGACTCATCGCAACGTTACACAGGCTCTCCGTTCCACTCAACCGGCTCGAAGCCCATGGAATTGGATGGATGGATCCAAGTCACCACCGCCTCGCCCAGCGCTCACCCGGATCTCTCGGCCGTCCGATCAACCCACACCCAGGCTCAGACCGGGCTGATCCGGCCGTTGATAAGAGCAACCGTTCAAAGTGCGCCAGCTGGCTACGGAAGCCTCGGACCACGTGTCACGTGAAAACCCTAGCGCGGGCCGAGTGATGGATCCCAAAAAGGGAAGAGGGAAAGGTAGAGGCGACGGGGTGGCGACGTGGAGAGCCCAGACCACGTTAGACCGTGGGAGAACGAGCCGGATCGAAGAGTTGAGGAGACAGAGTGAGGGGGAGTCCGGGAGAGGGAGAGAAAGAGAGAGAGAGAGAGAGAGAGCAGCAACGACAGGTGGGAGAAAGTTTAGTGAGAGAGAGGAGATAGTGGCGCGGGTTTTAGATCGAGAGAGAAAAGAGCTGGACGGTGGAGATAAGAGAGGTAGAGAGAGACACTGTCCTGCTTGGAGCTGTGTGTGTGTATGGAAAAGAGAGGGAGAGGCAGAAGCAGCTGTTTGTGAGAGATCCGGAGGCCCGTCGTCCCTGTCGGCTGCGCGATTCCGCGTGGGAATTTTGCCGCCCTAATTCACCTGCCCTTTCCCCCATCACCATCCACTCCGCCAATCCCCGCCGTGCGATTGCGGCGGCGCCCGCCTTGCAGCCGTCGGATCGCCGCCAGCGCGTCCCAGCTGGACTTCCACTTCACTCACCCCACACCTCCTTATCCCGCAATTACGAGTAGGTAAGCTTTCCTGTCCTTTCTTTCTTTCTCTCTCGCCACTCTCCCCTCTCTACCCATTCCCTGCGCTACGCTGCAACCTCCACTCCCCCTTCCCTCTATCACGCTCTCCACCTTTTTTTCTTACCTCCTTCCACCTGCAATTCTGCTCTCCCGTCTCCCAATTCGACGGTTTCCGCGGGGGAATTCCTCCCCCACGGCGTGTTCTCTGCGTGTCTCCTTTGCTGAAAGGCCGCTACTTTGTTAAGCTTGTGCGTTTTAATTACCAGGTCGGCACGGAATTTCCTTTTTTTGGGGGGCCTTTTAGTGGCTGACGGGAGTATTGTATTTGCCGCGCCCGGACCTGAAATTCCAAAAGTAAAAGCGTTTCCGAGGTACCGTCGGAAATCCCAGACGTGATCTACTTTATTTTTTTTCGTTTCTGCTCTCCAGTGTGTTAGGCCGCCTTGAGGTGTTAACAACAACCAATTGGATGTCGATGTGCAGGTTTTGATCGGTCGCTACCTCACCACTGAATTCCCATGGGGTCCGCTGAGGAGACCACGCCGGCAAAGGGGACTCCTAAGGCGACCCCTCCTGCGACTCCTCCGGCCAGTGTCATGGGGCAAGAGGTCCCCGTCACTCCGCCCATGTACCCACAGGATTGGCAGTCCATGGCAGCGGTGCGAATTTCTCCTCAATTGCTTCGTATCTCAATTTATGCGTTATGTACTCGGTTAGATCCGTGAGATTGCTTTGCCAATTTTATATCTTGAATTTGACTCTCTTCCTCTCTACCAGGCTTACTACGGCGGCGCTCCTGCAGCTGGCACGCCCCCAGCCGCCTTCTTCCACCCCTCTTCCCCGGCGCCACATCCTTTCATGTGGGCGAACCCTGTAAGATTTCTGATTTATTGCCACACAGCGTGGATTTCTTTCAGTTCGTTGTGTATTTATCCCCGCATGGCTGAGTGAGAGTCGCTATCTCTCTTGGCGGCTTGGGTTGGGACCCCTGTTGGTTTGTTTATCATGGAACATGTTCCCCTTGCAGCACATGCTGGCGCCGTACGGAGCCTCCATCCCCTACCCTCCTATCTATAACCACGCGATGTACCCTGCTCACCCTGTAGCTCAGGTAATGCTCGTTCTTTTTATTTCTTATCCTTTTATATCTCTGTCTTATATTTTATCTGAATTACAATTGGATGATCCTGTTAAGTGCACTGAGATAAGCTAACGAATCTGACATCAGTCTTAACCTTTTCTCATATGTGTGTGATCATCACTACAAAGAATAGATTCTGTCCTTGTGCCAAGTGCAATTTGTCTTTTGGGGAAGTGACCTTGTGATTCTGTCAGCTGTAGTGTGCTCATCTTTCTCTGGATGCATTTTGTACCTTTGTTCAACATATAATGAAATGCTGCACCTGGTCATATCAGGCTATCGTATTACACTTATATATGCCCTATATCATAATGCACAAAAAAGTTAAACGGGACTTCAATGAAACCTCTTGAAAGGCTAAAGTTTCTTCTGGGTTCATGTCCGATTTTTGCAAAGTAAACATTATTCGTGTTAGTTTCCTAAAACCACCTTGTCATGTCCCGCTTATGCTGAGATATCAGAGACAAAAGCTCTTGTGTATGTCTTGGTGAATTGTTAGTTTGATTTAAGAATTCACTGAAAGTGACAGATTTGGGGGATTATCCCTTCAATTGCCCTTTTATTTCCATACCCAAGAAAGCGTGATTTCTTGGCCTTTCTCCCTTGGATTGAGATTTTATGTAGGTTGAGGAAAGCACGATTCTTTCTTTTATATGTAAAGTATTTATTGTTCACAGGATTAGGGTAGGCATGCTTCAATATTAAAAATTGGTAGTGCTCTTTTGTCTCTTTGTTGGTGGAGGATGCAACTTTCATTTGTTGTGTACTGCATCTGTAGTTTGTTAAGCACTTGTAGATACTGATGGACAGAGAAAACTTAATACAGTTGACAGGGAACTGAAAGGACGCAACCATCTCTCGTGCTGCAACTATTCATAATAACTCGTCCAAGATATAAACCCCTCTTTGCACACTTGTTTTTGCAGGGTACAGCAGTTGCTGCTGTGGAAATGGAGGGCAAGTCCACTGATGGAAAAGATCGGAACTCCTCCAAGAAGGCTAAAAATGGATCAGGAACAGCCAATCAAGCACCTGGCAAATCTGGAGATGGCGGCAACACCAATGAAGATGTTTCCCAAAGGTAATTAACCTCCTTGCCTTGAATGGCCTACCTGCCCTGTTTTACTCCGTTACTGCCAACTCAAACTTTGTGAATCTAATTGTGATATTTCTCTAGTGGTGATTCTGGTGACAGCGGTTCAGACAACACATCCAATGGTGGGGATGGAGAGGGAAATCCTCAAGTATGCTTGCTTTCTAATTTAACTGGTTTCTCAGTAGTTAGAGGCCAGGAAATTTGGATTGAGATTCGGACTGTTGTATTCTCTCAGAAAAGATAGACTTGGGGTTTCCTAACCACTTCCAGCTGATTTCTTTTCATAGGGTACTACTGCTAATGGAAAAAGAAGTTATGACAAGATGGTGGCCACAGGTAATTATTCTCTCACTCTGAAAAAAATAAATCACGAATACAGAGCCTGTCGTTTCGTATAAATTACTAGTTTGAGTCGCCAAAACTACACTGGTTCTGTTTGTTTTTTTAAGAAGGCAGTTGTCTAGGGGAGACACCTTTACCTACGAAAGTTTTACTCCCTAATGCATTAGATATTCATGTGTACTATATATTTTTTGCTACATTTGTGCCTATTTGTTAGAAGGCAAAAATTTGCAATGTACTGAGACTGCAATATCCTGTTTTTGTTTTAAGAATAATTCGTCGATAATCAATACCTGGTTGATTTGGTTAAAACACATGACTGCATTAAGAGGACAGTGTGGCTAACTACTGCCATTTTCTTGTCAGGAAAACCTGCAACTAACCTTAATATTGGAATGGACATCTGGAACACATCTACTTCTGGCAAGGAAAGGTCTAATTCTATGAATATCTCACCCCCTATCGCTCCAACCGCAATTATGGGACAGAATGGAGCCATGACGCTAACTACTCAGGTATGCTCTGTATTTAATTGCAACTCCGACAATCAGAGTGTTATCCCTACAAGGTTACAATTTCACCGATATAGTTTACCTGAAACTTGTAAGCAATTACAAAATAATATGCAGATAATTGGCAAATATGGTTTTATACTAACACCTGCAATTAAAATCAATTTTAGTTCTGTTTTTTGACGATTATTCTTTTGTATTTGTTTAGGATGAACGTGAACTTAAAAGGCAAAGAAGGAAACAATCCAATAGAGAGTCAGCAAGGAGATCCCGCTTACGAAAACAGGTTGTGTATCTTTGTCATATTGTTCTTAATAACATATACTGTTGAAGTTCTTCATATTTAGTTGGTTTTACTTGGGATGTTTATGGGGGCAGTTATGATCTTGAGGGGTGCTTAGATTCTCTAATTACTTTATGTTGTGAAGCTCTTGCGTACGAATTGTTATTGAGAAGTTTGCCGAAATATAATTTTGAGTCATCTATTTGTTATTGTTAATGTAAATGAAATAAGGAGTGTACAGTGTGTACTCATTCCTGTTTGAAATTTATGTTCCATCTGTCAAATCTGGTTACATCGAATGGAAAGTATTCAACTTCTTTCTGGATGTGTGAATATATTTTGCATTGCTCTTTCTACCAGCAAGAATGTGAAGACCTGGCCAGGACGGTGGATGAATTGAGTTCAAATAATGGCACTCTTAGAAGTGAAATTGAGCGACTGAAAGAGCAATGTGGAAAGCTTGAATCGGAAAATGCTGCAATTAAGGTATGCGGCCATTATTTTGAGCTGAGTTCATCTAACATCTTATACTTTTAAAATGAATTATGTGTAATTATCAGAAACTTGTTTCAGTAAGTTATATTCTCTAATTGCAGTCATAATTTGGAAAAGTTATATTCTCTAGTTGCAGTCATAATTTGGAAAATTTCCTCGAAGGATTTTATAATACATAGTCTTGAGGGTTTGTTTTGCGAGTTAATTTCAAATGCCACCTTTTAAATGGACGAGCTTTGACAGACGTGGTTTCATTGAGATGTGCAACCATTGACTTCCACAACCTGGTATTATTGCCGATTTCTTACACCAGGGTTGAAGTCCCATGGAAGTAGGAAATAACATATAAGGAAATCTGATTTAGGTTTTGTTAATATGCCAAGGCAGAATATGCCAGAAGTACAGTGGGGCATTAAGTATATCGTGCCATCATACAAATGATCTGAATATTGCTCATTGACTTGTTCATGCAGGATGAACTGGTTAGAATTACTGGAAGTACAACTGCTGTGCTCGTTGAACTTGATGACAATGCCAAGTCATCTGCAGATCATTGTGCAGATGGTAAAGGTGATTCACTTTCTCACCAAGGTGTTAAAGGAAGTGAGAACCAACCCAATGGAGCTACATTCTTATCTTCCTCCAATGGAAACCATGACCCCGGTCACAAGTGAACGTGACTTCTCCTCTAAAACTAACCTCAATTACTGCTCCACGGTGCCTGCCCATACACATACAAAGGAGATGACTTTTGTATCTCATGAACAAGTAGTAGTTCATACTTGGGCGGTATCTTCACGGGAAGAAGAGTTGTAGCTTTTGACTGCTTAGGACGTTCTCGTTAGTGTTTATTTCCGAGATAGACAGAGTGCAGATGAAGAGAGGCTGGTAGCAGACTTTTATGCTCCAGTCCGAGAAGATTCCTGCATCTTTGGTTGGATTTCCTCGTGTTATATTTGTAACAGTCTGTTGCGGACCTTCCGTACAAGATAAGGGTGTATACTAATGTTTTAAGCCTTAAATGTTTCAGCGTTGATTCCATCCCTCAGATTGTTTTGACTATTTTATCGCCTTTGTTATTTTGATGAGTACTCTTCCGTTCACCAAATCTATTGTTTCGACGTATAATGTTTGTTATTGAATAGCTGCCGTTTGTGTAACCTATTTCTGTCCTCTCTTGAGAGCATTGGTACAGATTTCAGTTTGTGTTGGTTTATATGGTTGGGCCGTTAGGTGCGGCGGTAGTGCAAAAGTGTGCTTATGTTAGGACGACTAACTAATGTCTGAAACTATGCAAAGAGACTATGACAGTTAATATCCCTGCGCGCCTTTTGGTGACGACGATGTTGTATTGCTCCATCTGGATACGAACCGAGAGCACTGCTTAACTCGATAGAGCCCAAACAATGTGCATTAATGGCCTATCATTTGAATTTCGACTCGGTCTCCAGTCCTTTTTTTTTTTTGTTGTAAGCATTTCTCATATCAGATACATATACCCGAAGGTGGAACCACAATCTTTTTAGAAACGCAAAAGGTCGTAGGGGTGACACAATAGATATGGCCGAGAATGGCTAGGTACAATGCTTGATAAAAGCCATGGAGGAGGGTGGATCTTTTTAGAACAACCCACTAACCTACTCCGAAAGGTGACCCTTTACAAACTGATATGGGTTCACCAAAATATAACCAAGAACACGATCAACTTTTGATAAGATAGGATCTTAAAAGATAACCCTCATGGGTAGAAAAGGTAATATCAAAAGCAAGATCAGAGTTCACCCATAACGTCGAAACCTAGTATTGTCATCATCATCATCAAAAGTAATGACTTTTGTCAATGCTAAGCTTTTGTTGTTTGTCGATGTAGTTATGGTTTAAGAGTCAAAGAAGCGCCACTTGTGAGTTGGGTTGCTAAAAGTTATGTCACTCTAGTGTGTGAAACGGCTAAAATAGTAATGGTGCTTCAATGGGCACATATTCATCAATACATGTTTATTTATTGAAAAGTGTGTAAATAATGAGCATCAACATAATTTTTATTGAATGTATTTCTAGAACTGTGAGCACATAAGACTAGAATTAGTACAATTGAAGGTGGCCAATGTTTTTAATATTACATGACAAGCATATAAGAGAACCTAGATGCCCACACTATGCCACTTGGTGCTCATAAAGGGTTCACTTTGGCCTACACGTCAAAAGCTTGTTGTGACCTACAATCCACAATTGAAAGAGAATCCTTGTTGCATATTTGATGTGTAGATCTTTTTTGTCAAAATGTGTTATATACACGCATGAATGACAAAGTGGTGAGTGGACTTGGCTTTGTAGTGATCATCCTATAACCACAAGGTTTTCCTATTGTTCAATTGTCAACTCAAGAAGTTGATGAGGTGTGGGGCAGTGAAATTCAAGTCAAAATCTAAGGCGAATCTTCCAAGGTTATTATTGTCTTCATCTAATGAATTGAACAATGAAAGATCATTGGAAGTGGCTAAAACAACCCATATCAAACTAACAAGCATGGGTCAACATTGTGTTTATTGCGCCATTGCAACGATGATGGGCAGTGAAAATCAAGTCAAAATCTAAGGCGAATCTTCCAAGGTTATTATTGTCTTCATCTAATGAATTGAACAATGAAAGATCATTGGAAGTGGCTAAAGCAACCCAGATCAAACTAACAAGCATGGGGAAACATTGTGTTTATTGCGCCATTGCAACGATGGTGGGCAAAACTACAAATGGTGCATTGCAAAATACTTCTAAACTTAACTACAATATATGTAATTACAATATCAATATCTGCCTAATTGTTTCTATGGATATGCACCACTCTTGTTCCAACCTTAAGTCGTACAACCCCCTACTACGCATTCGTAACCAAAGGTCGAAACATTAGTGGCAGATTTTATGGTGGAGCAGCCGACGAAGTGCAGGAGGAAGTTGAACCCATTAAAACTTCAATAAATGCAAACCTACCCACCATACATCATATGTTGAAGTTTCTAGTAATGAGGGATCCACAATATCTCTTGTGTAAGAATAATAACGTCAATACATACTATGATTATCAACACAAAAAAGGTCACAAGTGACACTGTTGTCACTATCATGATTGATCTTGATGACTTAATCAAGTTGGTAGTAGTTAAAGTGGTTACTCCAGAAGTTCATTATTGTCATCAGATGCATTAGAAACATAATGACAATTGTGTTCATAAAAAACATAATGACAATTGAAGATTATCATGTTGGTTGGCTCTCCCTATCCTAGGATTCTATCTAAAAGGTACCTACAAATGAACATCATCAGGGCAATCTATGAGGGCAAGTCAGTGATTTATGGGGCTGCCCAACATCCCATCATCTTTCTAGGATGGCAATGTCCAATCACTCAACCAATTTGGTTACTAATCAGGGACATGTTGTTGGATCCTAGATGGGTGATTAGATGCTCTAGAGGGGGGGGGGGGGTGAATAGAGATGAAAGCACTTAAACAAAATTCATTAAACTTTCAAGATATATGACAAGATAAGGTTGCGAAATAGGTAATTTGAGTGCAACTAAAACATACATAGCAAGGGAGAGAGAGATTGAACATGCACCAATTAGACAAGCTATTTAGAGTGGTTCCACACTTCAAACTAGCAGTGTGTCAGTCCATTTGCCTAGAGAGGTCAACCTCTAGGACTTCCAAACTATTGCATTCTTATATCCATTCATAAGACTTACAATACATGACCAAACAAAGGACTTACCTATCCAATACAAAGAGTCTTCAACCTTACCAAGGACTTATCCACTTTGCAAGAGTCTTCGGCCTTTCTCCAAGGACTTACCCCACTCTTGCACAAGTCTTCATCCTTGCAGGAATTACCCACTCTTCTTAGATCTTCCGCCTTTGACTTCACCTTCACTCAGAGAAGCTTCCACCAAGGACTTACCCACTTGAGCTTGAGTCTTCTGCCTTCTCCAAGGGCTTACCCACTCTAGCTCCAAGTCTTCAGCCTTGATCTTCACCAAGGGACTCCTTCCCTTATTCTTCTTCACCTCTCTTGGACAAGAGAGAGAACCTTCATCTTCATGGTTGCAAATGAGAGATGGGGAGGTGGTGGAGTGAGAGCCTCACAAGATATACATATAAAACTAGCTCTCTTACAGATTTCCTACTCACTCTAATGGATGTAGCAAGTGATTAAGCTTAGAGAGAGAGAGGAGGCTGTAGGATCACTCAACTATACAATAGGAACCTTCATAGTGAATGCTCAACCTTGGAATGAAGCCCAAGGGGTCCTATTTATAGCTGGGGATGCCTCTTAGACGTTGGCAACACTTGAGAACGAAAACTAGTCGTTTTGTGGCTTGCAACAGATCTATTTTCACTTGTTGCAACTCCACAACGGCTAGAAACACATTTCTGCACTTTTCCGTACAGTGCAATCGGTCGAGTTTCTATAAGGGTAACTCGACCGATAGAGTAAAAGACAAAGCCGATATTCAGACCATCGGTCGAGTTTGTCCTGAGGAAACTCAACCGACCAATGAAAATCGATTTGGTCAGTTACTCCATCGGTCGATTTCTGTGTAAACACAACTCGACCGATGCAATCTTCAGAAAATTGATCAAGGATGATCGGTTGAGTTTTCAGGCTGGGAAACTCGACCGACAAAGTGCATGTAATCAATTTTCAAAGTTGCATCTAAAGTGCTCTAATATTTGATCTAAGTGCTCCTGATATTTTTCTAAGCTTAATTACAAGTCATACAATCATTACAAGTGATTTACAACATGATTCTAATGGATATACATCATATTACAAAAATGTCCACTTGTATTGACTTTGATTTGTCTTTTCTCCAATTTGATATGCGCAAGTTAGGGCAAATGGAGTGTGTCTATACCTAATCTGAAATCACTCAAGTAGAAGCATTAGACACCAATATGTGGAATGGTTAGTCATCATCAAAACACATGTTTATTCAATTTAGACGTGAGTCAACATTGACCTAATTGACCTTGAGTCAACACCTGCACCATCCATCACATCTCCAATCACCAGACCACAACTCTTCCAGCTCAAAGAAACTATGTCAGTAGTATTTCTGCATAGAGGGAAAAGGTGCAAGCACTCAAGAACTCCAACTTATGCACCAGAACGATAGATCAAGCCTTGATCATAGATACTCCATCACCCTTGGATAAAGGGAAGATAAAAATAACAATCTAGCTATGAAGGGTTCCCCATCGACGCTCGTGAAGCATCATGATGTACCTTGATTGTGGTATTATAGATAGATACAACACCACCTTGGCAGGAGAGCCAGTCTTTGTCTTATCCAAGGTAGACATTTTGTACTTTGACGCCCCACATTTTGACAATATTTCAAATCAACATCGTCCTCTTTGAAACAACACACATCAGACATGCATGTATCTTTTTAGACTCCATTCCCATTGAGCATATCATTTTTTTTTCATATGTCGAAATTGGAAGCGTGTCATTCAAGAAGATTTTTTTTTCAACAAAGACAACATATACATGATACTTCCACTACCATTAGCCTTTAGGGTATATAATATCGACACAACACTCAGTCTCGTAAACTTAACAACCCAAGTATAACAAATTTTCAATATAATGTACACTGTTTCTAAATAATAAAAGTGGATCAGTAAGATCTACCACACAAGTATCTAGCATCACATCCACCATTATGTTCAGAATTTTTCCATACACATCAACATTGTTGGCCATTGTTTCTTCCACACAAGTATCACTATTGACATCTACTGATATCATAGTACAATATATCCATGCCGATACCGCTTTATACATCCTTGTATAATCCCAATACACATGACATGATTTTCATCAATAGTGTTGACTTTCAAGTTGTTACCACAATTCCAGTAGGGGAGATAGAACCTATCTCCAAGAAGTCTCCTATGTTCCTCTAAAAATCATATGAATTCATCAAGACCGCTTATATACCATGGTGTGGTGATTTTCGATGGATGTCCAACGCCGATCCATTTCAGTCCTAAAACAAGATTGCATCGAGTATTGAATCGATTTAGTGTTAGATACATAAATTTTTACATGAAATATGTTTGAATTGAAAGCAAGATAGTTTTTACAATAATATTTAGCATTCATATTGATGAATGTGTACCACCTATCCTATTTTTGAACATTGAATCTCACTAGTAAGTGTATAATGCGAGTTTGTCTTTTAAGAATATTCCCATTGTACTCCAAGTAGCTATGTAGTTGGGAAAATACCCACCTACATATATACCCAGAGAACAAGCATGAAAATGAATTTTAAAATTTTCTTGAAGAACTAACACACATTATACACTTACATCTAGCTAAGATTAAGCATCAAAGAATAGTCCCAAAATGGGGACTATAAAAAATTTACTCCTAATGAGTAAATCTTGGACAAGTTTTGTAAGTCAACATGATAAATGTATTTAGTATTCACATCAATGAATTTATACCTCCTATCTAATTCTTGAGCATTTAATCTCACTAGTAAGTGTATGATGCATGCTTGACTTTTGACACGCTAAAACTGTGTGTATGAACGCAAGTGTACACATCGAGTAATATAAGCCTATGTGAGGCCCGAGTCAAACTTAGGGAGACACAGTCTCAGTGACTACTACTAACTACAATGTGATCAACTAAGACGATTAAAAATAGTTGAATTTGAGTTGAAACAAAGCAAAAGAAAATTAAACAAAAATAATAGGTGATTGATTCAAATGAGATAGATTCCTTAGGACTATCGATTTCACCATGGGGTCTCGTTATATCTTATTTATACCGAATTAACATAAATTTTACTCCTACCCTAGATAGAAATCCTGTAGTCAGAATTGCCCATTTCTACGGAACAATTCACTACCTAGATCTAAGTCAATTCCACATCTGTAGTAATTTATATCTTAGTCTAGGTGCAGTATCGAAGACTCTGGGTTTCTTTCCACTAACCGTATGTTACCTTTCCCAAGGAGCGCGTAGGAAAGTGTATAAATTGTGATTTTCAGACTTGTAATCCTCCTTCCAGAGCAATTATCAGTCTATTACTCTACCGATGGTGATCAATCATAGGTAGATCATTCAAAACACAACTATATATTCAGGAATAAAGAGAAATCTATATTAATTCATGTAAAAAGTTGATACAACGATTCCCCGGGCTACTCCTGGGTCCTAAGGAGAGGAGGGTTTTAGCCCCGCATGGTTTTCAAGTGCGAATACATGGAGAGAGAGGAGAAAAATGTGGGAAACATGAAAGAAATTTATGTAACCCCTAGAGAGAAGGTGTTTCAGATGATCCTCCTCGAGAAACGCACGTTCTGCAGTCTTCCGGCAGTAAAATCATCTGTCAAAGGTGTTCAGATCTCCCAATTGACATCCTTCGGCTCCGTGCTCCTCTCTCCCCCTTCTTCAGGTTGTGTGTGGCGCAACATGAGATGATGCCCCAGGTCTGGCTGTCCTTGGTTAGGTCATAGGCCAACTTACGGTACCACATAACGTGGACTGTTGGATCTGGATAATCTAATCGAGTGTTGATTTTGAAAAAGTCAGTGGCACCGACTCTGCTCTCCTGGATCGATTACTGATGTAATCTCGGTGGCACTGACTTGAAGGGTCGGTGGCACCGACTCTGCATTGTACATAAAGTACCTGAAAAATGTAGAAAAATGCATATAAGTCTGGGAAATATATAAAATCATATAAATACAATAAAATAAGCATAATTTGATGCAAACAGAGTGTACATGCCCACAATAGTGATTTATGCAAATATAATAAAAAAATGATAAATAAATGCACAAATAGGTATAAAATAAGCCTGTAAAAGTGACTCAAAACCCGTGCATCAAACTCCCCTAAGCTTAAACCTTGCTCGTCCTCGAGCAACAAAACCTTTGGTTCTAATTGAGATAAGTCAGATGAAGGACATCAATGCATAAGGTACATCTAAAAAGTCCCCACCTTCGGTCCTCATATCGGCCTTCACTGACCATTAAACACTAACTGCTGTCCAGGCGACCAGAAACCTCTATAAAAGATGTCCGTCCCCCAATCACTGAAACACTATCAATTAAAGTAGTTAATATGATAGACTCATTTGGTTCATACTTGGTGCATCGTGCGATCTCCTATCTACGTTGCTCTTTTTCTCTATCTACCATCTAGATGGAAGCAGTTCTCCTCATAGATAATGAATGAGGAGAAAATCAAATGAGTGGCCTACCAATAAGAGCAACGGGTGGTCGGGATGGGTGGCTGCAGAAGAATCATGAGCACATAAAATCATCCGTGCAATCAAAAATTATGATGAACCTATGATGATGAAAATTTAATAAAATGCTCCTAATGCCTACTCATTGAGGTGGAATGATGCATGCAACTATCATTTCATCTCAAAATAAGATGAAATATCTACAAACTACATCATGTACTAATTCTTCCTTATGATATAGGTAGGACTATGTCCTTTCTCCCTCACTTTTTGAAACACTACTCAATCTTTTTTTTTCTCAAATTTTTTTTTCAAGCCCCTTTTCAACATGCTATTACTATTTTGGGCTTACACTACACTTTTCTAATCATGACACTATTTTCTTCTTCCTTTCAAGGGTATGGGCAAAGTCACTACCTTTTTATGTTTTAGAAGAATAAACTTAGTACATGATGATACTATATGCTTTATGTAATGCAATTGTAACTATATGAACAAAGATGTTATGCAACTAAATGATATGCACCCGAATTTTTGTTGTGCATGTATGTTTTTTCTATTTTTTCACTAATGCAAGCTAAAACAAACAACTATTATGCAAGGTCTACTATGCGATGTAAATGCAATCAAGAACCCGACCAACGTAGCCCGGGCGGTCAAGCCAGTGCGCCCCTCATGAAGGGTCGCTGGTTCAATTCTACTCGGGTCAGCTGTATTTACCAACCTCTTGGGTCATCCGGGCTCTGGCACCTGTTTGGAGAGGGGGTGGGCTTCAGCCCATGCAGATCCAAAAAATAAATGCAATCAAGAGAAAGAATGATAACATGTACTCAATCTTCTTATGGTGGAGTGTAAAGCGGATGTATGCGGTGGATGGGATCACACAACTAAGAGATAGAACCTTTAGAGAAAATCAAATGTCCCTCTCTAATGACCTGTGTACATGGTAATCAAGGGGTTTCCCTCTTAAATTTTAGTTTAAGGTCACATTAGTGTTTGGTTGGTTTGGGCTCAACAACCTTGTCAATCAGTTTCCTTGGACGATTAAGATTTTCATTTATATCCTCATGTCCTGAGCTGACTCTCCCAAGCACTTCCTCAGTTATGCAACTCAATTACTCACAAGATAAGCTCACAATTTTTTTTTAAATTTACTCATTTTTTCATGCACACTCAATCCCATAGATTGATATACTCAAATGAAACCATGTATTTACTATTCCACAGATTACACTAGATAGCTCGTGGATCCTAAAAATTACAATAAACCTAGAAATAAAAACAACTAACATTTTCAAAATTAACCATCATAAAAGAAATATAGAAAAGCTATGATAAAAGGCTGTTCTAGCACCCCCAAGCTTGAATATGACTATGGCCTCATAGTCAAAATTCCAACTTAAGAGGTGGAACAACGATACCATTTGCTCTAAAGGGTGGTGGAGGTGGATGGTTGGGGGCTCATTCGAATAAGTTGTGCTTGTGAATCTCCCTCTTCTTGGTGGCCCATTTTGTGTCTTAGTGGTGCTAAGACATGACATTCTTTAGCCTTCATTGCTCTACAAAAAATGGTGCTAAAATTATTTTGGTGCTACAGCCTTTTTCAGGTGGCTGTCTACTAGGAGTCAGTGGCACCGACTCTAATTTCGATGGCACCGACTCTAATTTCGATGGCACCGACTCTGTCAATCATTTTTAGTGCATCGACGCACCCACCGAACCTGGAATAAGCAAAAATTTTGGTGGCACCAATGACTTAGCAGTTATACACGTCTGTAACTTTCTAAAAATCTTCAGGGAAGTCGGTGGCACCGAATCTGCCTTTCCAAAGCCGATCTAACACTGATCAATTCTCCGTGCCATCGACACGGATGTCGGTGGTACTGACTTTGTAAGTTCTGCACACTTCCAAACACGAATCAAGGTACCATTTTTACAAAAAATTACAAAAAATAAGCAAAACTAAGTGCATAAAATTAAAAGAACATAAATGAACAATCTAAAAGTTGGGTTGCCTCCCAACAAGCACCCTTGTTTAATGTCCTAGGCTTAAAATGAGGAATACCTTCAACCTGGGTTGTCAAGGGGTGGCTCTGGTGATTCATTTGGAAGTTTAAATTCTACTCTATCATCACCAATCCCAAGTATCAAATATCCTCGCCCAATAGAAGTGATCACATCAAATGTAGCTTGGAATGGCCTTCCCAATAGCATCTCAGATCCTTTCATCTCAGGCATATCCATGACCGCAAAAATCTATAGGAAAGATGAACTTGTATACTTTGACTAGCACATCCTCGCATATACCCTGTGTCTTCACAATTGATCCATCAACCAACTCGATTTTCATAGATGTTTTTGTTGGCTTCTTCAATCCCAACTTCTGAAAGTGGTAAGAGGCATGAGGTTAATGCTTGCCCCTGAGTCACACTATGCTTGTGGGAATTCTTGTCCACCTATAGAACAAGGGATGTAGAAACATTCTGGATCCTTTCTCTTTCTTGGCAACTTTCCTTGAATAATAGAACTCACCGCTTCATCAACACACCACACATCTGTATTTTTGATCCTGTATTTCTTATTGATGATGTCTTTCATGAATCTTCCATATGCAGGGATTTGCTCTATAGCCTCCACCAGTGGGATGTTGATGTGGAGCTTTTCTGAAGATCTCAAGAAATTTCCTAAAGTGCCTTTGCTCTTTCCTCGGCTTCAGACTATTCAGGAATGGCACACTGGGCTTCTATATGCGTTTGTGCGGTGGAACATATGGAAATTTGGGGGTCTCCTCCCCTAAGCTTGCTTCAACACCACCTTCTGAGATAGAATTTGGTACATCTTCTGTGGGTGGAATGACTTGTGGCTACTTCTCCTTGTTCATGGGTGTTTCCTTGTTGATTGTGGCTGCTCCACTACAGAGTAGAGCCTTCACCTTCTCCTCTGGCATGGGAGTCTCTTCTAAAACTTGAGATGTGGACACAATAGTAGTGGAGTTTTGGAGTTCTTTAACTGACGTCATGCATCCTCCTGGAAATCCTTACAAACTGTGAGGTAATGGAACTATAGAATTATACTCCAAATCTAGCTGCATGATGTTTCACTCAGGTATCTCCTCAATAGGGGGCTCTGGCTCCTTGCTGACTGAGATATATTTAACATGTTGATGTTGTTGAGCGGGTGCGGCATTCCCAGTAGGTTCCTTCTGAATGAGCTTCTTCATGGAAGCCATATCCTCCACAATTTGAGAAATTTGATACTACATGATATGTATCTATGCCCCATGGCTTTGAAGAACCTGCTGCGTCTGTCCCATGAACAACTCATTTTGCTAGAGCAGTTTCCTCAGCATCTCATTGGTACTATCTTCTTCATTGTTTCTGTACCCCTGTTGCCTCATGTACTTGGCCTTTTCTTCCTCTTCTTCCTCTTCCTTTTGATATATCTTCTTAGCAATCAAATCCAACTTTTCATTCAATGCATCGATCGCCTTTAACTCTGCCACACTCTTGATGTGCTCCGAGCGATCTCTCTGATTACCCCAGGATTGGTTTTTAGCTATGTTCTGTAGAATCTCCTGGCACTTAGATGGTGGGTTGTTGAGAAAGAACCTTGTGCCTGCACTGTCTAAAGTGACACATTCATTTTTGTTGAGCCCAAAATAGAACATCTTTACTTGGTTCCCCAAATCTATTCCTTGGTGCAAAACTTTCCTGAGCATGTTCTGAAAGCGCTCCCAAGCCTCGGAGTATGACTCAGCCGCCTGCTATTTAAAGTTGTGGATGTTCTTCACCAGATCGTTTGTCTTTTTAAGGAGGGAAGTACCTTTCAAAGAATGTATCTATCATTTGATCCCATGTCTCTATCGACTCCTTTGATAGTTTGTGCAACCATTCTTTTGCCTTGTCTTCCAATGATGATGGGAACAACTTCAGATAAATAGCTGTCTATGGAAACCTATCCACTTTCACCATGTCACAACACTCCACAAAGTTGCTGATGTGTGCCACCGAGTCTTCATGAGTATGCATGTGAAAAGCCTGTGACTTGACGAGTGCAATCAACCCTGGATCAATCTTGTATTGTGCTACATTCACATTTTGTTTCTTGATAGGTCCCGTCTATGTAGCTGAGGAAGATGCTTTGATCTTCTCCCATATGGTCTTTTCTTCAGCCGCTGCTCCGTCACCCATTGTTGCTTTACTAGTACCTTGTAATTTCAAATAACAATGTATGAACCGGTACTATAATTGAAAAAGATAAATAAGATTTGCAATTCAGTTCAAAAGATTAAAATAAAATTACAAGAAAAATAAAAAGTGGCCTAGAGTGGTCGACCGCAACACTCCTAGTGTTGAAAACTTGCTGTCTCCCCGGCAACGATGCCAAAAAAATTGACACGTAAAATTGTGCGTATGAACAAAAGTGTACACGTCAAGTAATATAGGTATATGTGAGGCCCAAATTGAACTCATGGAGACGTAGTCTCAGTGACTACTACTAACTACAGTGCAATCAGCTAAGCCGATTAAAAATGGTTGAATTTGAGTTGAAACAAAGCAAAAGAAAATTAAACCAAAAATAACGGGTGATTGATTCAAATGAGATGGATTCCTTAGGAATACCGATTTCATCATGGGGTCTCGTTATATCTTATTTCTACTGAATTAACATAAATTTTACTCCTACCCTAGATAGAAAGCCTGTAGTTAGAATTGCCTGCTTCCACAAAACAATTCACTACCTAGATCTAAGTCAATTCCACATCTATAGTAATTTATATCTTAGTCTAGGTGCATTATTGAAGACTCTGGGTTTCTTTCCACTAATCGCACATTACCTTTCCCAAGGAACGCGTAGGAAAGTGTATAAATTGTGATTTTTGAACTTGTAATCCTCCTTCAAGAGCAATTATCAGTCTATTACTCTACCGATGGTGATCAAGCATAGGTAGATCATTCAAAATAGAACTATATATACAGGAATAAAGAGAAATCTATATTAATTCATGTAAAAAGTCAATACCATGATTCCCCAGGCTACTCCCGGGTCCTAAGGAAAGGAGGGGTTTAGCCCCGCATGGTTTTCAAGTGCGAATACATGGAGAGAGAGGAGAAAAATGTGGGAAACATGAAAGAAATTCGTGTAACCCCTGGAGAGAAGGTGTTTCAGAAGATCCTCCTCGAGAAATGCACGTTCTGTAGTCTTCTGGCAACAAAATCATCTGTCGAAGGTGCTAGGATCTCCCTGTTGACATCCTTCAGCTTCGTGCTCCTCTCTCTCCCTTCTCCGGGTTGTGTGCGATGCAACATGAGATGATGCCCCAGGTCCGGCTGACCTTGGTTAGGTCATAAGACAACTTACAATACCACATAACGTGTACCGTTGGATCTGGGCAATCTAATCGAGTGCTGATTCTGAAAAAGTCAGTGGCACCGACTCTGCTCTCCTAGATTGATTACTAATGTAATCTTGGTGGTACCAACTTGAAGGGTCAGTGGCACCGACTCTGCATTGTACATAAAGTACTTAGAAAATGCAGAAAAATGCATATAAGTCTGGGGAATATTTAAAATAATATAAATATAATAAAATAAGCATAATTTGATGCAAATAGAGTGTACATGCCAACAATAGTGATTTATGCAAATATAATCAAGAAAATGACAAATAAATGCACAAAATAGATATAAAATAGGTCTGTTAAAGCGATTCAAAACCCGTGCATCAACTTTCAAGAATATTTTCACAATATTTTCTCATAGTTATCCAAGTATATCGATGTAGATGGGTAACCACATACATATGTACTTATAGAATAAATGTTGAAATGATTGTTAAAATATTCTTGAAAATCAAACACTCATTATGCACTTTCATCCTAAGTGAGATTAAGCATTTAAGAACAATACAAAATTGGGAACTTCTAAGATTTACTCATGATGAGTAAATATTGGATGAGTTTCTAGCCCAATAGGATATATGTAATGAACATTCACATTGATAAATGTGTATAACCTATCCCATTCTTGAACACTTAATCTCATCAGTAAAATACAATGTGTGTTTCGATTTCAAAACTATTTTAGTAAACTTTTTCCATCGTTCTCCAAGTACACTGATGTTGATTGGCAAATGCCTACCTACATATGTACCTAGAGAAGAAAATGTGGATACCACTATCTAAATATTCTTGAAAACCAAACATGCATTGTACACATACATCCTAAGTGAGATTAAGTGTTCAAGAACAACCCCAAATTGGGAAATATCCAAGATTTACTCCTAATAAGTAAACCTTGGATGGGTTTCTAGGACAAACATAATTTAGGGTTTAGGGTGGAGGGATTAACACTTTTCTTCCCTTGAGGCCAACATCATGTTGCCCTTTCTTCCCCTACTATCCTTCTTCTTCGTCTTGCTATTGTCCATGCATCTGTCGTAGGAGAAGCTCGCCATTGTTTGGGGTACTACTTGGTTGTGGGTTGTATAAGTAGAATGAATATAATTGTTTGTTGAGTATAATTGCTCGTTTGGTTTGTCTAGCATGTATAATTACTTTTTGGGTTTGTATTGAATGCATATATAATTATTTGACTTGTCTAGAATGCATAATCGTATAAACATATGTATGATGAATGTTCATGTATTCTCTATGTTGCAATATTTAATGTGAATGTTGTATGTATAAATAATGACACCTTACATTAATATAATAAATTAATATGAATCTACCTAAATTAACTTGATTTAGACTGAAATGGATATGGATTTACCAAAATTCTAAATCCTAAACGCTAATCCTATTCAAAGAGATAAAGTCAACACTATCTACTAAAATTTATCTCATCAAAACCCCACACACGTTTCATTTTATAAGGATGAAATGCTCAAACTAGAGGACCACATCAAGCCATTTTTCATCACCACCATATACAAAGGCCTCAAGGTCACATCACACATCATCGAAAAAGAGACACGCCTAAATGTGCCCCCCCCAAAGATGCCCATCATTATGGGGAGATATCTGGCAGACATCCAACATACTGCAAAGAAAGCCACTTCCTTCAAAAATGAACTCCAAGAAATGATGTTGGTAATATTTCTACACATAGGGTTAATGTGCAAGAGCCCAAGAACTCTTGCGTATGCACTGAAAACAACTATGGATCAAGCCTTGATCATAGAGAATCCACCACCCTTGGATAAAGGGAAGATAAAAATAGCAATCTATGAATGGTTCTCCATCGATGCTCTTGAAGCATCATGAAGTACCTTGATAGAGGTATTATAGGTAGATACCACATCACCTTAGAAAGAGATCTAATCGTCATCTTATCTAAAGTCATCATTTTGTACCTTGATGCCCCACATTTTGGATAATCTTATCAGTTGATGTATTCCTTGTTGAAACAACATAAATTAGGCATGTTAATATCTTGTTAGCCTTCATTCCCATATGGCACAACATTTTCTTTGCTTTAGATGTCGAGATTGGACGCTTATTGCATTAGAGAAGATCATTTTCAACAAAGACAATAGAGACGTGAGACTTTTGTTGCTTTACTTATTGTGTATAGAATCTCAACACAACACCCAGTCTCATAAAATTAACAACCCAAGTATAACAATCTTTCAACATCATGTACAATGTTTCAAAATAAGGAAGGTGGATCAGTAAGTTTTACCCCACAAGCATCTAGCATCACATCGACCGTTATGTTTAGAATTGGTCTGTTGACATCAACTATCAATGACCATTTCTTCTTCCACACTAGTACTACATTGACATCTACTGAAATCACTATACAATCGATCTATAACAATATCATTATATATAGTCTTGCATAGTCCCAATACATATGACATGACTTTCATCAATTGTGTCAACTTTCAAATTATTACCACAATTCCTACAAGGGAGATAGAACCTATCTCCAGGATCTCTTCTATGTTTCTCTTCAAATATTATAAATTCATCAAAACCATTCATGAATGTCATGGTGTAGTGGTTTTCAATGGACATCCAACACCACTTCTTTCTAGTCCTAAACCAGTGTCACATTATGTATTGAATTGAGCTGGAGTTAGCTACATAAATTTTTAAATAAAGTATGTTTTCCTTGAGATAAAATTAGTTTTTACAATAGTATTTAGCATGCATATTGATGAATGTATCTCACTTATCCCATTTCAAACACTTAATCTCACTAATATATGTATTTTGCGTGTTTGGATTTTAAGAATGTTTTTACAGAATTTCCAACTATTCTCCAAGTACACCGATGTAGATAGGTAAATACTCACCTACGTATGTATCAAGAGAACATATGCGGACATAACCGTTGAAAAATTCTTGAAAAAACACATTATACACTTAGCATTCACATTGATGAATGTGTACATCATATTCTTTTCTTAAACATTTAATCTCACTAGTAAGCATATAATGCATGTTCGGCTTTCAAGAATATTTCAGCTACATTTATTCAAGTTACCCAAGTACATTGATGTAGATGGGCAAATACCCACCTACAAGTGTACCTAGAGAACAAATGGGGAAACAATTGTTGAGATATTGTTGAAAATCAAACACACATTATACACTTACATCCTAAGTGAGATTAAGTATTCAAGAACAATCCCAAACTATAGAGTTTAAAGATCTACTCATGATGAGTAAATGTTGGACATGTTTCTAGCCCAATAGGATATATATAACATTAATATTGATGAATGTGTACCACATATCCCATTCTTAAACACTTAATTTTACTAGTAGGTGTATAATGTGTGTTTGTATCACAAGAATATTTTGGTAGCAATTTTCCTCCGTAATCCAAGTACACTAGTATAGATTGACAAATACCTATCTACATATGTACCTAGAGGAAAAAAAGGAGAAATAACAGCTGAGATATTCTTGAAAGTAAAACATGAATGAACACTTACATCCTAAGTGAGATAAGTGTTCAAGAACATATTGGTTTGGTTTTTAGGCTAACATGGTTTAGGATTTGGGGTTGAGGGATTAGGGTTTAGGGATTAGCATTTAGCATTCTGAATTATTGTAAATTCATATCAATATCTTATATCGAGGTAATTGAGGTTGATTCATATTAATTTATTGTATTGATTGTTAGGTGTCATAATTTATGCATACAACATTAACATTAAACAATGCAACATAGAGAACTAAGGAACATTCACTATACATATATTTAAATAGTTCTACATTCTACACAAACCAAACAATTATACATGCATTCAATACAAACTAAAAAGTAACTAGACATGCTATACAAACCAAACAAGAAATTATACTAAAAAATCAATTATATTCATATTTCTTATAAAAAAAACAAATAAGTAATACCTCAAAAAATGGCGAGATTCTCCTATGATGGAGGTGGGGACAACAAGGGTGATGCATTGAATATTATCCACTTTTGTAGGCTATTTTACTATGTCTTTCATTCATATTTTCTCATTTTGATATTAATTATGCATTGTTTATCATCATTAACCCGTGACATAGTATCACATTGAATATTACCTATTTTCACTATATTATATTGATATATCATATTTAATTGGATTTGCGTTCTATATTTCTAAATTTTAGGTAGTTTGAGTAGTTTTGAGTCAGCTCGGTGCTATCGAAAACCATGTAGGTGGTACCAACTTATGGAGAAAAAGAACAGACTTGAATCAAGTACTTTTGGTGCGATTGACCCCTTGATCGGTACTATCAAATTTTGGGACAGAGACACAACCAAAGTAGCACGGTGCCACCAACATGTTGTCAGTGGTACCGAGTTTCATATGAAGAAATCATCAGAGAAGTTATAAAGAAACTTGGTTCTATAGATGCCTTCATCAGTAGTACAAACACATACATGGAGTCACAAATATAGAAGAGGAATCGGTGTCACTGACGTCTTATCAGTGGTATTGACTTGGTGCAATCAGACGAGATTAAAGATCTTAGCCAATATGACAGTCACAACTTAATGATGGTTGGAGACTCTCTTATGACCTAAGAGGAGTTATTCCAGATCGAGTATCACCATTCTATTCAAATGCATGAAAGAAGAGAGATGAGAGAGGAGAAATAGAAGGAGACATCTACTTCCTAGATGACTCAGGCACCTCTGGAGGGTAGATTTGCAGATGAAAAGTAGCAATTCATCACGTTCACCAGAGGGAGTAATCTAGATCATCTTCTCTAAGGGTTTTCATTAGTACTTTAAGGTTTCCCTCATTTTCTCTTCTTCCATCTATGTATGTAATGACAAAAATCATATGTGTCCAATCCCCTAGTTCCTTAGGACCCGAGAGTAGGCTTGTTATGCACTATATTTGATGTTATGAATTAATAATACATTTCCCCCTAATTTCTAAACATAATATTATGATTGCATAATAAATTGACTATGCCTGATCAATATAGCTAATTTCTTAGATCCTTAATTGCTTTGAGAGAATGATTTAGGATTAGAAAATTTAACACATTACACATTTTATATCGTGCCTCGAGAGAGGGCCTACAGCTATGAAGGGCATAGCCTATAGATTTATTAAAGCACCTAGCTAATAGTTAAATCACTATAACAATGCTATTTATATTAGGATAGGTAGTGGATTACACTACAAGAGTGGGTAAATATTGCTACATGCTCCTTACTCTAGGGTTAGGAGAAATAAATATTAATAAATGATGTTAATTGTAGTGTGAACCATGGTAAAACCATACTCCTAAGGAATCCATTCCAATTGTTATCACAAACCAGATAATTTAGTTCTAATTCTTGCAATTAGTTAATTAACCAATCAAAACTTCTTCATTAGGTCTAACTAATCAAGTCGCAATTAGTAGTACTGTTGGGATAAAATTTCCCTGAGTTTGACACTCGGGCCTCATAGGCCTATATTACTTGTGTTTCATACATGTAGTTTACATGCATCAAGTTTTTTGTGCCATTGCTGGGGAAATGACAAATCCATCACTACGAGTGATATGATTGGATACTCTAGATCATACTTTTATTTTTTTGTTCATCATTTTTAATTTGAGAATTCAAGTTTCCATAAAAACTCACTAGTATCTAGTTCTCACATTTTTCTTTTACTTGTAGGTACCGATATATGGTTCTGACCAGGACCATCGATTATGGAGAGTCAACTCCACATGGTATAGGACAAGAAGAACTTTTGTGCATAACAAAGGAGTACAGTAGCTCTGTGAAAATACTTTTTTGAATCCCACCACCATAGGCGACACAACCAGAAAAGGTAGATATGGGTGATCCCAATACAAAAGCTAAGGAGCAAATTATTACAGAAAAGATCAAGGATTCATTGACTACAACACAATTAGAGCCAATTGTGAAGCAAGCAGTAAATGTGGGCAACTATAAAATTGATCCGTGGTTGGTGTCACTCATAAAATCATAAGCATTTCATGAGCATAATATGGAGGATCCTATGCCCCAAATTAACAATTTTATGGAAAGCTGTGACATGTTGAAGATTAAAAGGGTACCGATGACTGTGATATGTCTGAAGCTATTTTCTTACTCACTAGCAGATAAGGCAAAGGCTTGGTTCTTAAGACGTCCCTCATAATCCATATCCACTTGAGAGGGAATGATAGATGCCTTCTTTGAAAGATATTTCCCTCCATAGAAGACACATGATTAGTTGGGTTGATATACAACTTTAAGTAGCATGCCGAGGAGTCATATTTAGAGGCATGGGGGAGATTCCAAAATATGTTGAGGAAGGTCCCTCATCATGGGATTGACCCTTACGAACAAGCAAAGACATTTTACTACAAGCTACACAAGGGGGAAAGAACCACACTTGATTGCACAAGAGTAAGATTTTTTCTCAACAATAAGGCATCCAGGTGTCATGAAATCTTAAAGAACATGGCTAAAAACCAGTCATGGGGAGAAGACAAAGAAACTCCATCATCTGTTAAAAGTGTCAGAGAATCCACAGAGATCACAATGCTAAAAGAGAAGATGGAAAACCTTTCTAGGGAGGTTAGATATGAAATCAGGAAGTTCATCTGGAGGTGAGGAAGAGTAATTCATACATGTGCAACATCAAAACTACAAGGGTAGAAACATATGTTCATGGAGGAAGGATCCCAACAATTTTTAGTAGGATCCGTCTCAAACACACAAGACAAACCACAACAAGGCAATGTAAAACAACATTATCAATAGGACATGGGTCCTAAAAAGATAGACCATGTAGAAAAAATTCTAGGCAAATAGGTCAATCAGAACAAAACAATCATAGGCCAAACACAAAGGGACTTGCAGAATCAAGGGGCACAAATCCACAACATAGAAAATCAGATTTCTCAAATAGCAGTAGAAGTAGCATTTTTGAAGAAGCCAGGACAACAAGGATACCCAGTAAATACTGACATCCCTTCTACTAACCAGTGAAGGCAGTGCTACTCTATGGAAAGGTGCTATTGAAAGATCATAAGACAATCCCAAAAAATAATGAAAAGGCAAGTGACACAGGAGTAGTGTCAGCTACTAATCCCCTGGATCCAGACACCACACCATAGGAGAAGGAACCAACTGAGGAAGCTGAAGATTTAAAGGAAGCTAGGAAGGAGTCATATGTTCCACCCCACCAGAGGAAGATGGTGACTCCAGTACTATTCTCAAACAATTTGAAGGGAAAGAAGGTTGGCTAATAGTTTAAGAAGTTTTTGGATACATCCAAAAATTTTATGTCAACATACCTCTTATGGATGCAATAGAACAAATTCCATCATATGGATTTTTTTGAAGAACATAATCAATAAGAAAAGGAGGATAGATGATTCAAATGTAGTGGTATTGAAGGAGGAAGTCAATGCACTTATACAGAGGTGTCTGTCTCATAAGATGAAAGATTCAGTCTACTTCAATATACCATGTTACATCAGCAAGGCCGAATTTGGTGAAGCTTTATGCAACTTTGGGGCAAGCACAAATCTCATGCCCTTGACAACATTCAAGAAATTGGGGCTAAAGGAATCTGAGAAGAGAAACATTACCATACAATTGGCTACAATTTAGTGGTAAGACCAATTGGTATCTTTGAGGATGTGTTGGTCAAGGTTGACAAATTGATTTTCTCAACAAATTTTGTAGTCATGGAAATACAAGATTACCATGTCAATGAGGTTCTCTAGGGAGTCCTTTCCAAGATACCACAAACATGAACTTGGAAATGGGCAAAGGAAGATTGACATTGGGAATTCTGGACAACCACTTTGAAATAAAGATGTCGGGCTGTCAACCAAAGGCGAGTGAGAAGTCATAGTGCCACATGTTGCAACATATGAATGAGTTATCCTTATATCTAGGGAAGCCATTTCTGGATATGGATCATGTCATGACAAAGGTGCAAAAAGGCACATTGGCAGTAGATATCATTGAGCATACTAGGTAAATTTCGTTGATAAATATGGTGAAGTATCTTGATGATTTAGAAGAAGATACATACCCTATTACAATTGAAGAGGCCACATCCTCCACTCTCATACAAGCTTATCCACAACTACCATTAGATGCGTGCATCATGAATTTTGTGGATGATTACACGCACTATCATTCTCTTAAGGAATGTGCCCTTTTTTTAAAAACATTGCCATCCTTTTACTCCAAGAGCTATGAAGATTTGGGACCGCCTTCACCGCGATTGATCCTGTTGTTGCAATGGCCCCGTGATCTTGAGCTGAAGCCGCTTCCTCCACATTTGAAGTATATTTTCTTGGCGATAGACAAAAAGCTCCATGTCATCATTTCATCTTCATTGAGCATGCATGAGGAAGAGAAATTGCTTGCTGAGCTAAAGAACCACATGGCATGATTTGGGTGGTCTATTGTAAATATCAAGGGGGATATCTCCTAGCTTTTTCCAGTACAAGATTCAAATCTAAGAAAGAGATAAAATAATACTACAACCTCAATGACGTATCAACCTTATCATGACTAAAGTAGTAAATAAAGAGGTAGTGAAGCTTCTATTGGCAGGTATAATTTATGTTATATCTGATTCTAACTAGGTTAGCCCAACCTAGGTTGTTCCTAAGAAAGGTGGGATAACGGTCACCACAAATTCAGTAAGTGAGTCGATTTCAACTGTGATAGTGACCTGTTGGCGTGCTTGTATTGATTATTTCTGAGTAAATGCCGCCACACTAAAAGATCATTTTCTACTTCCTTTTATTGACCAAATATTTGAGAGGCTTGTCGACCGCTCTCATTTTTGTTTTCTAGATGTGTATTTCGGGTACAATCAAATTTCCATTGAACCACATGATCAAGAGAAATCCACCTTCACTTGCCCTTATGGGACCTTTGCTTATTGTTGGATGCCTTACAACCTTTGCAATGCAACATATACGTTTCAAAGATGTATGCTCACTATTATATCAGACATGGTAGAGTATTATTTTGAGGTTTTTATAGACAATTTTTAGGTGTATGGAGAATCATTTGAGGACTTCCTTGCCAATCTTGATAAAGTCTTACAATGGTGTGAGTACACTCACCTCATTTTGAATTGGAAGAAATACTACATGATGGTGAGTGAACATATAGTTTTGGGACATGAGGTGTAGAATAAAGGTGATCTCTAAGCTCCCTCTACCATCAATAGTGGAAGGTGGTAGGAGTTTCTTAGGACACATCAGCTTTTATTGACAATTTGTAAAAGATTTCTCATAGATCGCCAAATCACTTTCCAAATTTCTAGAGAAAGATGTTGAGTTTAATTTTGATGAGTGATGTTTAAGCTTTTGAGGTGTTGAAAGAGAAATTAGTCTCTGATCCTATGGTACATGCTCCATATTAGAGCCAGCTATTTGAATTAATGTGTGACACATCATACTATATAGTAGAGGTTGTTTTAGGGCAACACAAAGATAAAACCCCATGATTTTATTTATTATGCATTGAAGACCCTTAATGACTCCCCACTTAATTACATATAACTGAAAAGACTTTTGGTTGTGGTGTTTGCTTTTGAATTTTTTTGTTAATATTAATAGGGGCCATGGTGATAGTTTGGACTGACCATGCAACCATACAATATCTATTGCAGAAGAAAGATACCAAATATATATTGATAAGGTGGATTTTTTTGCTACACTAATTTGATATAGAAATCAAGGATAAGGAGATGACAAAAATGTGGTAGCAGATCATTTATCTAGGTTGGAAATAATGGATGAGATAGATTTAGAGATACCCATTGTTGAAGATTTCTCAGATGAACAATTTGACACCTCATCACGCTTAACAAGATTACTCAAAACACAAAACACGATCAACTACTAATTTATCACATAGTCAAAAATGCGGAATAATTAAAACCAATTCCAACAATGTAAATAAACTCAAGAACATTTACAAAAGGTCCATCATTCCATTCTCATATACTATAACAAGTATTTACATATGGGTCTAAAGACCTCATTCACATCCTGCATACAAAAGATATTTCACATGTACATGCCATATATTTACAAACATTGGCATACTACAAAAATCTCATGTCGATACGAGTATAACATCTAGAAAACACATCCCATACCCAGACTTGAGAGTACATGGATGACACTAGGACTCTACTACTAACATATACAACTAACCAACCTTCTGAATCTATTGATCACCAGGTTGGTTTTCTTCCACAACATGAACTCGACCTCATTTCTCACGACCACCTAAAAAAATGTGGTGACCCACGGGTGAGACCCAGTCCCAGCGAGAGATATAACTCTCTCCAACATATATTGATTATAACATATTAATTAATAGTAAATACATTGAGTAGTTAGGGTATTGAATAAATAATATGAATAGATTGAATAGTTTAAGCATACTAAGAAGTTAAGAAAATAAGTAGTAACGTCAAGTAGAATTGTACAATTTTCATAAGTCTACATCATGTAAGAACTATGTAGTGTAAAGACAAGACAAGGGTTAATCAACCAATGTGATACATATGAAACCCTAGCAATTATACTACACAACTGGTATCACTTTTTTTTATTACATTTCCCTGAGGGTTTTGAGAAATACCACACAAGTCCCAACTGACCACTACTAAGTTGAAATTAGTGCCATACAAGATCTAGGAAGAGTCGGACTCCTAAGATCTTCTCTACCCCTGGTCAATACGGGTCCGCCACAGCGACACATAAGGTCAAGCTACTAACATCCTAGTCCGTCCTTGGTACATGTCACGTCACTAGTGAAAGGAGGTGGGTACGCATACCCTACCATCCGAGGTACAACCATAGTTGTCATCTAATCTCATCATATATATATATATATATATATATATATATATATATATATATATATATATATATATATATATATATATATATATATATATATATATATATATATATATATATATATATATATATATATATATATATATAATCAATGAGACACGAACACAACCATTCTCAAACTGAGGGCTAGGTATGACCACTGTCATCCTCCCTAACACTTGAATTTAGGATGACAAGCACCCCACATACTCATCAGTATGCGCTCCGAGTATCCCTTACGAATACTCATTTCACTATTTGGCAATTTCTAACACTAAGATAGATCTATGGCACATGGCACTACATGAATAGAGTTTCACTTAATTAGTTATGGCAATTGGTTGAATTAAGGCTAAATCATACAAATGGACATTCAAACCCCAATTCTTTTCTGACAAGAGTATATGTATAACAACTTCAAAAGATATAAAACATTTGAGATATAAATCTCAATCACATTACCACATGCTATCATTCATTGCAAATTAATGGACTACACTTATCATCATACTTTTACAAGATACCAATATCTTATCACAAGTTCCAGGGTTTTAACCCTTATTGGAACATGAAGAGGATTTCACCTCAATCATGGCTTCAAACATGCCCAAAGGTTGTTAAGACCATCACATTATTCATAGTAAGGTTATCATCATCATTCCATGCCTTAAACAAGGCTCAAAAGATCATTAACACATATGTGTCCATAGATATTAACATGGCAAGGCACTATGATATTCAAATAGTACTACAATGTGGTTTCAACACAAAAAGAGTGTAATTCATTATCAAATTAATAATTCAAGAGGTCTGATTATAACCAATCAACATCATATAATTACATTAAGGTTAGGTATAACAAGCTAGATCACATGGGAGTTACACATCCACTTATTATGGCAATTTATCACATATAACTATATGATGGCAAAGGTAAGAATACAAATTAATGATATTGAACCATTGAATTATCTTCACTAGGACCCAAATATAATACCATGTGATTTATTATAATATATTGGATGTTTAAGCATCCAATATTATTCATTGGACCAGGTTCATTGTTCAAGGTTATCAATTGAAGTATAAGTCTAACCATTAAATCAATTGAACCAAAGAACCATTGGTTTAAGGTTTAGTCAAATCTACAACTACATTCCTAATTCATCATATGGTGATGACCTGATCCACCATTAATTGTGATCATTAGGTCACCATTGGTTACTAGATCAGTAATACATTTAGTTAACACTATCAAATATTAAGCCAATATCATCATCGATTGATAACATCATTAGAATGCATAGTGGATGATAATTAAACATCTAATTGAGCCAAAACCTGACCTAAGGGGGTGACCATAGGTTGTCACCATAAATTTGACACCCTTGATCATGAACATCAGTTGCCAAAATAGAAACACCATTGGCTATTGAATGGTATGACCATCGGTGGTGTGATAGGGAATGAAATAACTTGAAAACCCTAATTTGAACCATCAACTATTTTGTGCTTAGCACCGCAGATTGATGCTATAAACCTATCCCAGATCATGTTACACCTTAGAAAGGTCATACACATGTTTACAAGTTCATATAGAACTGGAACAAAATAGGGAACACCAAAAAAATTCATAATTATGAACAAGCATGGTTTCTCTATGCTTAATTCAACACATTAAGGCATAAACATGAACTAACATGCTTCTAGTAAGAAATATAAGTGAAGAATATTATATAATTTACCTCTATAGAGTAGGTAATATCCCAAAAAGCAAAAATCTCAAGCAAATAGGGCAAGAAAACCTTGGATTCATATCTGAACTTGGCCAAATAGGTACTTCTCTCCACAAAGAAGCAAAATCCTAGAAAAAGAAACAAGAAGGATAGATTTTTGAGCTGTAGAGCCACTTTCACCATAGAGCAGAAGAGTTCCAACCTGGATGAAGTTCGAAGGAAGGAGAAGAGAAAGAAAAATGGAGAAGGAAGGAATAACATAACTTGCCTTGGTTAAAATCCCTAGAAGATGACCTTGGAAACCCTAGGTAGGGCTAGATGGAGTCCTAGGAGACCTTCTTCTCCAAAAAGGGGTTGTCTTCAACATTATAGAAGTTGGTTCTGCAGAAAAATAGAGTGGATTCATTGCTCCAGGTTAGAGAAAAGATAAAGCAAGCATAGTTTCGTAATTGGGCAAGGAAGAGGTAAATATAGCCCATGGATAAGGATAGAAGCAAGCATGAGGTGTAAAAGTAGCTTCCCCATGTGTTTATGGCCTTAAACTATTAAGAATATACAAGCAAACACATAAGAAGATCCCCCACCGTCCCTATTAACCTTCTTACATTTCCTTTGTCAAAATTCCCAGTCAATTACATAATTCATTAGTCGATAGCTACTAAAAGTAGCTCATCCATGAAGGGGTAAACCCTAAAATACCCTTGATGAAAATACCTTCAAACCATGGCTCAAATAGGAGCCCCATGACTCCAAAATATCAAGAATGATAATATAACATCTAAGGAACATAATGTTTGTGATAAATTGCAAAGAAAACCTCTCAATTAGGTAAATTGTAGAAAAGTCCAAAATGTATAAAAAATTGCATAACTTGCTCAAACAATGTCCAAATTGGACCAAATGTGAAACTTAAGCTTGTATTATGATTTAAAAACATATCAAAAGGTTAGATTGGGGTTATAATCATTCCATAATGGTAATTAAGCTCATTCAACTCATTAAGCAAGTTTAGGGGCCTTACAACTATAAACCCCTAACAAGGATTTCACCCCGAAATCCTACGCAAAAAGAGATGGGTATTGTAACATCCCTGACCTGGGTTATGCTTTAACCCTAGGTGTTTTGATTAATAAAGATTATTATATTCTTAATCTCATCTTGTGAAAAGTAATTAAGGCTCAAAAGGAACCTATGTTTCAATTTTGGTCCTATTTGAACAATGTTGAAGCAATGTTTGCTTATTTTGGACTAAAGTGCAAATTACCCAAGTTGAGGGTTTAAATTGCAAATGTTGCATGATAATATGTTCCTCTGATGTTGAGACATCATAAGAATGAATATGATGTAGTGGTATGGTTTCCACAAGCTTGGACACCAAGATTAAGCTTGTAAAGCAATCCTTGTGTATTAAAACCTAGTTTTGGTGTAATGTGCAATTTACCCAAAATCTAGGGTTCAATATGCAAATTACCACTTAAAAAATGTCCCTAATGTTTCTTGGAATCATTTAGAGCAAATAAAATGAGAGGGACTCCTTATTTGAATTAAGTTATAGGAGAGAGAATCTTGACATTAAAATAATCAAGAATAATGCCTAATTGAAACCCTAATTCGATTTAGGGCAAAAATGAATAAAAATAATTGAAGGGCTTTCAACCAAAATGTTTTGGGTTGATTTTGAATAAGGATAGACGTTCCTTTGCTAAGATAAGGAACGAAAATATCTTAAGTAGGTGAAATTCCACTCACTTTATTATAAAGAAAAGTAATTTCCACTCACATATGTGATATTAATATAATAAGCATTAAGGTGCTTAATTTTCTTTTCTTTAAATTGAGGATAATGAAGGGGAATAAAAGGCAAGGAAGGTGCCTCGTACCCAAGGTAGTTGAGGGGGAAGAGGCGGCCACTTTATTGGGATTAATTGGATTTTTATAAGGCATTTTCTCTCTCATCAATTTCCTTATAAAAGTGTCATTCCAAGCCCAAACCAAGGCCTTTTTCGGATTTTCTTCTTTCCCTTGCTTGAAAAACCGACCAAGGAGCTAGGGAGGAGCAGGGAGCACGTCCCCAACCTGTGGTTAATCCCTTGACCTTCGTTCTCCATGATTTCATGGTGGAAATCGAAAATAAATTATGGATTCCTTCTTATTTCGATCTCCTCTTCAACCCTAGCCAACTTTTGCAATCAAAAGCTTGAGGATGAGCCTAGGGGGAGTTGCAAGAGCTTCATACACCATTAATGGCATGAGATTGGAGCTTTGGAGCTCAATTGGAGGCGGGTTTTATAACTTAAACCCTTAAACATTGCTATTGCATCAATTCTCTATGCTTTGTTGATTGATTTCTTCAATTTGATGCACTCTTGTTTCTTGCTGCAATTTCCATCAAGAACGGTTGTTGTTCTTGGTTGTTCGAAGGAAGGGGATGATGACATCATCCTAGATGCTTATCCAAAGAAAATTACCAAGCAAAACCGTTTTGATAGCTACTCCAAATCGTTTTAATTTGATTGGCTATGCGGTTTCAGCAAACCGTTTAAGGGCAAACGGTTTGAAACCGTTTGGGAGAAAACGGTTTCAAGAGCGTTTGGGATGGTTGACCAAGCATTTACCGTTTGGGAATTTTGTTCCTAATTATGTAGGATGATAACCCTCCAAATTTGAGGGATTAACTCCAAAGGAATCGAGAGTTGAAGGCCAATCAATTAGGCAATCGGATTGAATTATGTGCTGATTTTCAACCTGATTAACTTGAACTGGTTGAGAAAACGGTTTCAAGACCGTTTGAGATGGTTGACCAAGCGTTGAACGTTTGGGATTCCTGTTCATAATTATATTTATTAATAACCCACCAAACTTTAGGGATTAAATCCAAAGGAATCGTGAGTTGAAGCCTAATCAATTAGGGAAACCTAATTGGATTAAGTGCTGATTTTCAATCTGATTTAATTGAACTTTTTGGGAAAACGGTCTCAAGACCGTTTGAGTGCGTTGACCAAGCGTTGACCGTTTGGGATTACTGTTTCTTGTGATGTGATCTAATGACTCACCAAATTTTATGGATTAGTTCCAAACGAGTCATGAGTTGAAGGCTAATCAATTGGGCTAACCCTAATTGAAATCAGTGCTGAAATCACAATGAGCTAATTTGAGATTTTGGGTTGATTAGCCCAAACGGTCTCAAGACCATTTGGGGGATCATCAAAACGGTCTCAAGACCGTTTGGGGTCACCTCAAGACCGTTTGGAGGTCTGGGGTCAAGTATAGTTGACCAATTGAAGGTCCAAAGGTACTAATTATATTGCAATGTAGTGCTGATTTGTTGATCAACTTGATAGACCAATCCATGATGATGTTTCACTAGAATCCAAAGGTTGGATGGGACAAACGGTCTCAAGACCGTTTGGAGCTCATCCAAACGGTCTCAAGACCGTTTGGTGGTCACCCAAGACCGTTTGGAGGTCTAGGGTTGAGTATGGTTAGGTGTTTGAAGGTCTAAAGGTACCAAGCTATTATACAATGCAATGCTGATTTGGTGATCAATCCAATGATCCAAACCTTAATTGGATGGCTTGGATTTGAGTGATATGATGGGCAAACGGTCTCAAGACCGTTTGGAGGTCATCCAAACGACCTCAAGACCGTTTGGTGGTCACCCAAGACCGTTTGGAGGTCTAGGGTTGAGTATGGTTAGGTGTTTGAAGGTCTAAAGGTACCAAGCTGTTATACAATGCAATGCTGATTTGGTGATCAATCCAATGATCCAAACCTTAATTGGATGGCTTGGATTTGAGTGATATGATGGGCAAACGGTCTCAAGACCGTTTGGAGGTCATCCAAACGACCTCAAGACCGTTTGGGGTCAGGTCATACCCAATTTGGATAATGGTTCAATAGTTTCAAAGTAACCAATCTTGCATTGATGAGTGTTGTTGGATCTTCGATTCCAAACCCTAATTCAATTGAATCAAGCCCTAATTGATGACCAATTGAGGGTCAATTGAGGGTCAAATTAGTTGAAGGTTGACCTATTAAACTCAATTGAAGTATGAGCATAGGTCCAATTGATGATTGGTTCCATGAATTCAATGGTTGAAGGTCCAATGCAATCAATTGAAACACAATTAGTAGCATGATTGATGATCAACTTCAAAGCTCTAATTGGTGTTTATAAACCCTAATCCCATTGAGATCAGACCATAATTGAAGTCCCAATTGAGGGGTGAGCCATGATTCAAATGATGATTGAGTTGATGATCCAATTGGTTGAAGTTCCATTGATTAGAATTGAGTGTGGTTCAATTTGGTTAATTCAATTGGATACCTCATGTTATTGAAGGTCTAATTGATCAAACCTTTTTGAAAACCTAATGTGATTAGGTGGGAGATACCTTTTATGGTACTAGTCATTAATGCATAACAAATGCATGGACCCAATACATGATGTAAACCCTAATTGAGGCTGATTCAATGTATAACCTTAATAAGAGGTTGTCTACATGTGAAATCACTAATTAGGATGTTAGTAAACCCTAGTTGAGGGTGTAACCTTGTGAAACCCTAGTGGAGGGTGTATCATTGTGAACCCTGGTTGAGGGTGTAACCTTGTGAAACCCTAGTGGAGGGTGTATCATTGTGAACCCTGGTTGAGGGTGTAACCTTGTGAAACCCTAGTGGAGGGTGTATCATTGTGAACCCTGGTTGAGGGTGTAACCTTGTGAAACCCTAGTGGAGGGTGTATCATTGTGAACCCTGGTTGAGGGTGTATCCTTGTGAAACCCTAGTTGAGGGTGTATCATTGCGATTGTTTATAGGCAACTTTATAATAAAGTTATGCCTTAAACTAAGATAAGTCCATATCATGTGAGATAGCTGGACAATTCTAACGTGTGGCCTATGCATTATATGCTAAGGGTGAGTATTCTGTGATGGAATGTATTAAGAGGGGAAATACCTTAATACAAGATAAAGTTGGTTAACTCAAGAGGATCTGAATTAATGAGAAATGGGAAACCCTAACCCTGGTAAGGGAATAGTGGTGTTACCCTTGAATAATGATGTTATATATTGTTTTGCATGGTGCTGATATGAAATTGATGTATTATCATATGTACTAACCATGCAGGTATGATGTGATGATGAACATAGCCAGGTATGAGCTATGACATTTTATGTATTGACATTGTTTATTGGGCCTTATGTGCCATGCTATACCTTATTGCCTAGTATGAGGTAATAAGAAAAGTAATGGGCCTTAAGTGCCATGAGAAGATGTTTATGTAATAAGCATCATATTTACCTTGGTCAGGTGACCTGAAGGTGATAATTACCTGAAAAAGTGGTAATAATGCTCAATGATGAGCTAAGGGTTTGAATACCCAGAACCATATGATTATGGCATTGAGTTGCAAAGGAATGAAAATTCCCAGTATTGAAATGAGGGACTGAGATCCCCATGTCTTATAAAGATTGAGAAGTGATTAATGGAAATAGTACATGTTTTCTTTATAGCATTTGTCTTATTAAGTTATGTTTGGAAACTTGGATGATGCTAAAAGAATATGATAATGTACTTAATTAATCAAGTGATACCATATAATGTAGTTGCCCTGATCACAGATCCATCAGCGTCAGAATTAGCTGAATGGTGAAACGAGTTTACTCGGAACGCATATTTTTGAATATGTGGGGGTAATTGGGCAATTATATCCTTATGCACCATAGGCATTACTACGGGCTATGTCCTATGAACGGGATTGGTTATGGACCATACCCCAATAAGAGCATGGCTACGGGCCATGACTCCACAAAATAATACCGGGCATTGGCTACGGGCCATATCCTGAAGAGAGTATATGCTATGGGCTATAACTCTAATAGCGATGTTGCCAGTATACCCTGGAAAGCTATCTAGCAGAGACACAAGATGTCCTGCATGTTATCTCGTACTGACCGAGATAGTTGAGGTTATGGGAATCCGGCTCTTCCATTGACCTATGTGTGGTACCGATGCTTTACGTAACCGTGGTCGGTTGGAGTATGAGCGGTATACCTCATCTCCTCAGGGCATAAGTGTGATTTTAAAATGTAATCAACCGTATAGCATGTTTGCTTAAGGATTGAATACGGAGATTCATTGGCTGATGTTGCATTTCTTTGTGCATTCCTTAGTAGATAAATGTTAATTATGTTTCTTTATATTCTCTGCAAAATAGACAGATGAATTACTTATCTACCATGGGTAGATGCAATGACCTCCTTGAGAATGGAGATTATCTTATTCTGTTCTATGATGAATAATTCTACAATTCTACCTGATAATGTAAAAGTAACCCCTACTCAGTTTTAATTTGATAAACTGCAATAATAATGTTTTTGGCAGAGAGTTATATCTCTCACTGGGGCAATTTTCAATTGTCTCACCCCCGTGGGAAAATTTTTTTAGGTATGCATGGAAGGCAAGGCAGGAAATCCCTAGAACAGAGATGAGCAGAAGCAACAGCAACAACAAGGACAACAATGAGATCTCAGGTGGAGATATTGTATGTCAAGTCATATAGATAGTAGTCCTATGTGTCGTCTCTGTACTCTCAGGTCCTCGGAGTTTTAAATGATTCAATCGGAGTTTTGGCTTAATGCCTCAAAGTTTTATACTGCCTGTGTATATTTGTTAACAGGGCAGTCAATGTTGTAATCCTTAAAAAGGAATTGTACAGGCTATGTACTTGTGATCCAGGATGAAATGGAAACACTTTGGTTCATGGTTAAAGAGTTTTCATGTGAATGGATCTCTTTGCAAAAAGTTTTAAATTTTCAGTGATTTTCAGTAACCCACTGCAAATAATTCGCTTCCGCATTAGTTAATCCTGTTTTCACGAGACGGTCATTTCAGGTATTTTCTACACATCTCATTCTCTAGTTCCCATGTGGCTTCCTCTATTCCACGATGATTCCACAAAACTTTCACTAGTATTATATATTTTCTCTTCAACTTTTTCACCCTTTTATCTAGTATCAATACATGGCCCTCAACATAGGAGATATCCTCATCTAACTCAACCTCTACTGGTTGGATTGTCTAGTCAGTATCTGGATGGAATTTCCTCAACATAGAGATGTGAAAGACATTATGCAATCTATGTAACTCTGGTGGTAGCTCCTACTTATATGCTACCTTTCCAACACGAGCTAGGATAGGGTATGGTCCCATAAATCTGGGAGCCAACTTACCCTTCTTTCCAAACCTCAGCACACCTTTCCAAGGACAAACCTTAAGATATACTCTATCTCCCACTTGGAACTCAAGTGGTCTGCATCAGTTATCTGCATAAGATTTCTGCCTGTCCTGGGCTGCTTTCAACTATTGTTGTATCACTTTAATCTTTTCCATAGTTTGATGTACTAGCTCAAGACCCAAAAGTTGATATTCACCTATCTCATACCAATAAAGAGGAGACCGACATCGTCTCCCATACATAGCCTCATAAGGAGCCATATCTATGCTTCTTTGATAGCTATTTTTGTACGCAAACTCTATCAGAGTCAGATGTACATCCCAACTACCAAGAAATTGCAACACACATGCCCTCAAGAGATCCTCTAAAGTCTAAATAGTCCTTTCAGACTGGCCATTGGTCTGCGGATGAAAAGCTATGCTGAATCTCAACTGTGTTCCCATTGCAGAATGCAGACGCTCCAAAAAATGACTTGTAAACTATGGACCTCTATCAGAAACTATAGTCACTGGAATGCCATGCAGACAGACTATCTCATCAACATATATTTGTGCCAATTTCTCTACTGTAAATGTCATCTTAACTGGTAGAAAATGAGTTGACTTAGTCAATCTGTTTACTATCACCCATATGGAATCATGACCCTTGGATGTCCTAGGAAGACCAACCACAAAGTCCATAGTAATATGATCCCATTTCCACTGTGGTATTGGCAAGGGTTGTAATGTCCCTGCATGTTTCTGGTGCTTAGCCTTCACCTGCTCACAAACTGGACATTTGGCAATGAACTGTGCCACATCACGCTTTAGACCTGGCCACCAATACATGTCTTTCAAGTTTTGGTACATCTTGGTACTTCCAGGATACATTGCATACATGGAGGAGTGAGCCTCCTCAAGTACCATCTTCCTCAACCCATCAACATTAGGAACTACTGTTCTATTGTGGTAACAAACTGTACCATCATCTGCCTCATGAAAGCCATCATACTTTTGGCTACAAATCCCTGATCATATATTCTGTATCATAGTATCATTCTATTGTGCATCATGAATTTGCTGTCTCAAGGTAGGTTTCACTTGTAACTGTGCCAACAATCCTGCAAGCAAGGAAACTTCTAGCTGTACATTCATCTGGCGAAGATACACTAGCATATCTCTCTTATGGAACATTAAGGAATTTAATTATGCATTATCTACCATTGATAATGAATATGACTTTCTACTCAATGCATCAACTACCACATTTTCTTTCCCGGGATGGTAGTCTATTGTGTAATCATAATCTTTAATCAACTTCATCCATTTCCTCTGCCTCATATTTAGCTCCTATTTTGAGAAGATATACTATAGATTCTTGTGTTCAAAGAAGATCTGACATTTTTCTCCATAAAGATAATGTCTCTATATCTTTAAGACATGGACCACAGCTGCAAGCTCCAGATAATGTGTTGGGTAATTCTCCTCATGTTTCTTAAGCTATCACGAAGCAAAAGAAATCACATTTTTATCCTGCATCAACACACATCCCAACCCATTCTTTGAAGCATCACAAAAGACAATATAGCCTTTTCCTTACTCTGGCAGTACTAACACCGGTGCACTAGTCAACTTTTCTTTCAAAAGTTGGAAAGAACATTGACACTTGTCATTCCAAGAAAAAGGAACATCCTTCCTGGTTAACCTAGTTAGAGGTAACACTATAGAACTAAAGTCTTTGATGAACCTCTTGTAGTAACCTGCCAGACCTAGGAAACTACAGATCTCTATCGGTGTCTTTGGTTGCTACCATTATAGTACACATTCCAATTTCTTGGGATCAACACAAACACCTTTTGTAGATATAACATGGCCCAGAAAAGACACTTCAGATAACCATAATTCACACTTGCTGAACTTAGCATATAGTTGATGTTGCCTCAACAAAGTCAATGCCTGGCGAAGGTGTTTCTCATGCTGTTGACTATCCTTGGAGTATATTAGGATATCATCTATGAACACGACCACACACTGATCAAGATAAGGTCTAAACACCCTATTCATTAGATCCATAAAAGCTGCAAGTGCATTGGTCAACCCAAATAGAATAACCACAAACTCATAATGACCATACCTAGTCCTAAAAGCTAACTTGGGTATGTCATCAGCCTTAATTCTCAACTGATGGTAACCTGACCTTAGGTCTATCTTTGAAAACACAGTGGCACCTCTCAACTAATAAAAAAGATCATCAATCCTCGGCAAAGGATACTTATTCTTTATTGTCACCTTGTTCGACTGTCTGTAGTCTATACACAACCTCATTGAACCATCCTTCTTTTTAACAAACAACACGGGAGCACCCCAAGGGGAAGTGCTCGACCTGATAAAACCCTTCTCTAATAGTTATTGTAACTATTTCTTTAACTCTTGTATCTTTGCTGGCGCCATTCTGTATGCTGACCATGCTATGGGTTGTGTTCCAGGAACAAGATTGATCTCAAACTCAATCTCTTTAAGAGGGGGAATGCTAGGAAATTCCTCAGGAAAGACATCCTCAAATTCTTGAACCACTGGTACCTCTTGGATACTAGGACCTACCGCCTTGGTATCCACAACATGAGCAAAGAAAGCTTCACATCCTTTTCTCATCAACCGCTCAGCTGTCATAGCTGACATCAAGTAGGAAGAATCTTCCTATCACCCTAAAAAATCCACTGTATATCTTCATCATGGAACGTCACCACCTTAGTACTACAGTCCAAGACTACCTTATATTTTTCCAAGGTATCCATTCATAGAATTACATCAAAACCATGCATGTCAAGTGGAAAAAGATCCACTTGAATGTTGTGTCCAGAGAAAGAAATAACACAAGAAGGGCACACTTCCCGCAACTCAGCGGAATCAACCAAAGGAGTCTCTAGCCACAGGCTATCAGATCTAATACTAACAGGTAGATAACAACTATCTATCACCTCTCTAGTGATCAAAGAGTGTATCACACCTGGGTCTACTAACACAGATATGAAACAAGAATCAGACATATCAGAATGAAATAAATCCATCTAACCTATCAAAACTCGTGGATTGACCACTACTTCCGGATGGGTCATGGCATAGAACCTAGCTATCGCCTGCTGCCGTCCACATCCTCTGCTCACCTATCGTAAGGATCCTGGATGGGATGCCTGACCACATCCTTTGCCACTACCAGTATCAAATTGTCATTGTTGTGATCCCTATTGATTCTGCCTTGGCTGCTGAGTCACCTCCTTAACCTTCATAGGGAAATTCCATCTATTATGCCCTATCTGTCCACATTGATGACACACTCGGTTATCACTATGTGGTCTAAACGGCCCTATAACTGAGACTGATGATGAACTCTAAGCTCTTGTTGGTGGAAAACTATGACCTCTACCCCTACTCAGGGTCCACTATGACGGTGCCTGTGATCTTGGTTCAGTGAAGGTTGACCTTGGTTGCAATGACGGTGGGAAAAACCTTGGCTTCTTAAAGACTCCATATGATTTCCCTTGAAACTGCATAGGTTGCTTCTTAGCATTAGCTTCACGCTTCTCTATGGAAGACCTCTCAATCCTCTTGACAGATTCCAAAAAGGTGGAAAACCTTTCCTTATTCTCAAAGGTTGATGCTGTAGTAGTCAACTCCATACTCAAGCCCTTCTCAAATCTCCAGATCCTTTCCTTGTTTGTTGCTACCATGTAAGGGTAGAACCTCAGAAGTTCCATAAACTTTGATTCATACTCATTGATAGTCATAGCTCCCTGATGAATCTTCTCAAACTGAGAAATTTTCTCATCTAGGTAGGTCTTTGGAAAATATCAACTAACAAATTCCCTCCAAAACTCCTCCCATCCTATCACAACTCCTGACATTTTCTCCTCTTCTATGGCCCACCAGTGGCTAGCACTACCCTTCAACAAGTATACTGCATGCTTAACTTTGTCTTCTTCATCGATGTTTAGGATTTTGAACGCCTTTTCCAGCTCAGTCAACCACATGTCAGCGTCTGTTGGATCAGAAGTACCTGCATATTCAATTGCCCCAACACGTCTAAGATGTTCAAATGTCTTCCCGACACCTTGGGACTCCACATTAGAGGCAGCTTTCCTAGCTTGAGGTGTTGGTGCTATGTCAGCAATATGTGTAATTGTGGCCATCATCTATCTAATCATAGACTAAAACTCAGGATTGACCATCATTATCGGGTCTAGATGAGGCATTGTGGGCTACTATGGCCCTTTTTCTAGCACTCTCTCATCACGTGCCTGCCTCCCTGCACCTCCTCCTGGTGCAACATAACTACTCTCAATGTGTTCTTCATGTCCTCCAGATATATCTGCATAAGCATAAACTATGATCATATATGTTGGATACATAAGAACAGACTCAAACCTAAGTCCTATGTCCCTGTAGACTCTGTAAACCTAGAGCTCTGATACCAACTTAACTTTGACACCACATCACACTTAACGAGATTACTCAAAACACAAAACACGATCAACTACTAATTTATCACATAGTAAAAAATACAGAATAATTAAAACCGATTACAATAATGTAAATAAACTCTAGAACATTTACAAAAGGCCCATCATTCCATTCTCATATACCGTAACAAGTATTTACATATAGGTCCAAAGACCTCAGTCACATCCTACATACAAAAGATATTTCACATGTACATGCCATATATTTACAAACATTGGCATAATACAAAATCTCGTGTCGATACAAGTATATCATCTAGAAAACACATCCCATACCCAGACCTAAGAGTACATGGATGACACTAGGACTCTACTACTAACATCTACAACTAACCAACCTTCTGAAATTATTGATCACCATGTTGGTTTTCTTCCATAGCACGACCTCGACCTCGTTACTCGCGACCACCTAAAAATGTGGTGACTCACGGGTGAGACCTAGTCCCAGCGAGAGATATAAATCTCTCCAACATATATTGATTATAACATATTAATTAATAGTAAATACATTGAGTAGTTAGGGTATTGAATAAAAAATATGTATAGATTTAACATGTTAAGCATACTAAGCAGTTAAGCAAATAAGTTGTAACATCAAGTAGAATTGTACAATTTCATAAGTCTGCATCATGTAAGAACTATGCAGTGTAAAGACAAGATAAGGGTTAGTCAACCAATGTGATACATATTAAACCCTTGCAATTATACTACACAGTTGGTATCACTTCTTTTATTACATTGCCCTGAGGGATTTGAGAAATACCACTCAAGTCCCAACTGACCATTACTAAGTCGAAATCAATGCCATATAAGATCTAGGAAGAGCCAGACTCCTAAGATCTTCTCCGACCCTGATCAATACGGGTCTGCCACAACGACACATAAGGTCAAGCTGCTAACAGCCTAGTATGTCCTTGGTACATGTCACGATACCAGTGAAAGGAGGTGGGTACGCATACCCTACCATCCGAGGTACAACCGCAGTTGTCCTCCAATCTCATCATATATATATAATCACTGAGATACGACCACATCTGTTCTCAAATAGAGGGCTAGGTATGAACACTGTCATCCTCCCTAACACTTGAATTCAGGATGACAAGCACCCCGCATACTCGTCAGTATGCGCTCCGAGTATCCCTTAGGAATACTCATTTCACCATCTGGAAATTTCTGACACTCAGATAGATCTATGGCACAAGGCACTACATGATTAGAGTTTCACTTAATTAGTTATGCCAATTGGGTGAATTAAGGCTAAATAATACAAATGGACATTCAAACCCTAATTCTTTTCTGACAAGAGTATATGTATAACAACTTCAAAAGATATAGAACATTTGAGATATAAATCTTAATCAAATTACCACATGCTATCATTCATTGCAAATTAATGGACTACACTTATCATCATACTTTTACAAGATACCAATATCTTATCACAAGTTCCAAAGTTTTAACCCTTATTGGAACATGAAGAAGATTTCACCTCAATCATGGCTTCAAACGTGCCCAAAGGTCGTTAAGACCATCACATTATTCATAGTAAGGTTATCATCATCATTCCATGCCTTAAACAAGGTTCAAAAGATCATTAACACATATGTGTCCATAGATATTAGCATGGCAAGGAACTATGATATTCAAATAGTACTACAATGTGGTTTCAACACAAAAAGAGTGTAATTCATTATCACATTAATCATTCAAGAGGTTGATTATAACCAATTAACATCATAATTACATTAAGGTTATGTATAACAAGCTAGATCACATGGGAGTTACACATCCACTTATTATGGCTATTTATCAAATATAATTATATGATGGCAAAGGTAAGACTACAAATTAATGGTATTGAACCATTGAATTATCTTCAATAGGACCCACATATAATACCATGTGATTTATTCTAATCCATTGGATGTTTAAGCATCCAATATTATTCATTGGATCAGGTTCATTGTTCAAGGTTATCAATTGAAGTATAAGTCTAACCATTAAATCAATTGAACCAAGGAACCATTGGTTTAAGGTTTAGTAAAATCTACAACTACATTCCTGATTCATCATATATGGTGATGACCTGATCCACCATTAATTGTGATCATTAGGTCACCATTGGTTTCTAGATCAGTAATACATTCAGTTAACACCATCGAATATTAAGCCAATATCATCATCGATTGATAACATCATTAGAATACTTAGTGGATGATAAGTAAATGTCTAATCGAGCCAAAACCTAACCTAAGGGGGTGACCATAGGTTGTAAACATAAATTTGACACCCTTGATCATGAACATCAGTTGAAAAAATAGAAACACCATTGGCTATTGAATGGTATGACCATCGGTGGTGTGATAGGGAATGAAATATCTTGAAAACTCTAATTTGAACCATCGACTATTTTGTGCTTAGCACCATAGGTTGATGCTATCAACCTATACTAGATCATGTTACACCTTAGAAAGTCAGACACATGTTTACAAGTTCATATAGAACTGGAACAAAATAGGGAACACCACAAAAATTTGTAATTCTAAACAAGCATTGTTTCTCTATGCTTAATTCAACACATTAAGGCATAAAAATGAACTAACAAGCTTCTAGTAAGCAATATAAGTGAATAATGTTATATAATTCACCTCTATAGAGTAGGTAAGATCCCAAAAAGCAATAATCCTGAGAAAATAGGCCAAGAAAACCTTGGATTCAGATCTTAACTTGGCCAAATAGGTACTTCTTTCCACAAAGAAGCAAAATCCTAGAAAAAGAAATAAGAAAGATAGATTTTTGAGTTGTAGAGCCACTTTAACCATGGAGTAGCAGGGTTCCGACCTGGAGGAAGGTCTAAGGAAGGAGAAGAGAAAGAAAAATGGAGAATGAAGGAAGAAAACAACTTGCCTTGGTCAAAATCCCTAGAAGATGACATTGGAAACCCTAGGTAGGGCTAGATGGAGCCCTAGGAGACCTTCTTCTCCAAAAAGGGGTTGTCTTCTACCTAAGAGCAGTTGGTTCCGCATAAAAACAGAGTGGATTCGTTTCTCCAGGTTAGAGGAAAGATAAAGCAAGCATAGTTTCATATTTGGGCAAGCAAGAGGTAAATATAGCCCATGGATGAGGATAGAAGCAAGCATGAGGTGTAAAAGTAGCTTCCCCATATGTTTATGGCCTTAACTATTAAGAATATACAATCACACACACAAGAAGCTCCCCCACCATCCCTATTAACCAGCTTAGCTTTCCTTTGTCGAAATTCCCAGCCAATCACATAATTCATTAGTCAATAGCTACTAAAAGTAGCTCATTCGTGAAGGGGTAAACCCTAAAATACCCTTGATGAAAACACCTTCAAACCATGGCTCAACTATGATCCCCATGACTCAAAAATCTTAAGAATGATAATATAACATCTTAGGAACATATTTTATGTGATAAAGTGCAAAGAAAACCCCTCGATTGGGTAAATTGTAGGAAAGTCCAAAATTTATAGAAAATTGCATAACTTGCTCAGACAGTGTCCAAATTGGACCACATTTGAAACTTAAGCTTGTCTTATGATTTCAAAACATATAAAAAGGTTAGATTAGGGTTATAATCATTAAATTATGGTAATTAAGCTCATTCAACTCATTAAGCAAGTTTAAGGGCCTTACAAACAATTGTTTGTTTTGCAAAACAAAGACCCATGGTTTGAAAATATAGGAAACTAGCATGTGGCGAGTTTCTAGAAGATTTGGGGTATCAAGATAAGAAGTAAATTTTCCACTTCTTGATATTTTACGTGTGGGATGACCCAATTTTACTCAATCAATGTCAGGAAGGCATTCTGAGGAAGTGTGGGCCTGAATATGAGTTTGATCGAATATTGGCACATTGGGACTCCCTACCTACTGGGGGACACCATGTTAGCTCAAGGATTGTGACTAAAGTCATAGAAATGGTTCTTATTGACTATTTCTATTTAAAGATACCTACATTTATGTAGAAAATTGTGATGCATGCCAGTGAATAGGGAATATATCTAGGAGACATGAGATACCCTTAAATACCTGACAAGAAATAAAGGTTTTAATTTATGGGGGATTGATTTTATGGGACCATTTGTGTCTTCCATTTATAACCTATATATTATTCTTGCATTGGACTATGTGTCTAAGTGGGTGGAAGCAATCCAACCCACACTAACGATGCATAGGTGGTTTGAAATTTTTGAAAGACCACAATTTCTATAGGTTTGGGGTGTTGAGAGTGATGATTAGTGATGGGGGATCTCACTTCACAAACAAGAGGCCCAGATCTTTGTTGAGTAAACATGCAATGAGGAATAGGGTAGGAACCTCATACCATCCATAGACCCAATGTTAAGTTGAGGTGTATAATAAAGAGATCAAGAATATTTTAGAGAAGATAGTCTCAACGAGCATGACCAATTGGAGAATGCAACTAAAGAATGCTCTCTGGGCATACCAAACAACATATAAGACACCTATAGGAATAACCCCTTTTTGGATGGTCTATGGGAGATCTTGCCATTTACCTATAGAGTTGGAACACAAATCCAAGTGGGCTTTGAGAAAGTTGAATTTTGATCTTGATAGTGAAACACATGTTGGAGCTAAATGAATTGGATGAGCTTAATCTATATTCCTATAAAAGCTCTAGGATATATAAGGATAAGAATATGAAAGTGCATTATCATCACATATTTTATAGGGTGTTTACTTTAGGACAACATGTGATTTTGTTCAATTCTAGGATGAAATTACATTCATGAAAATTAAGATCTACCTAGAGTGGCCCTTATGTGGTGGTTAAGGTTTCCCTCATAGATCAATAGAAATTACTGATGGGGCCGAGTCAGTTCTAGTAAATGGATGACATCAAAAAAATTATAATGGAGGCGAGTTACTCCATTAAGAAGAGGAGTTGAAGCTCCTTGACCTTCATTTAGATTCTATAAAATCTGATTTTTGAGTCTAGGACGTAAAACAAGGGTGATTGTTGGGAGGCAACCCAATTTTATTTTAATTTTGTTTCTATCTCTTACATGTTTTTAGGAGTTTTTATTGTTTAATGTTTGCATTCAATTTATTAGAAGTCTTTGGATATAAAATTTTTACTGTGGTAATTTCTATTCGGTGTGCAGACATTAGAAAATCCGGTACCACTGACACACCTGTTGGCGGCAATGAGGGTGATGTGTAATTCAACAATAAAATTTGTGAACATTTTGGTACCTTCGACACAAAAGTTGGTGGTACCGAGTTCGCACCAAAAATCACAGTGACATGCACCAATCACTCAGTACTACCGACACCCCAATCAGTGGCACTGATTCCTTGTAGAGAAATTTAGTCACAAGCACTATGGAAAGTCATTACTACCAACACTACCATCAGTAGCACTGACAGTTTGAGAAGCTTCAAGTCCGAGATAGTGAAGGGGGCATTCGAGAGCACCAAAAAAATGAACGACTCAGTACCATTGACCCAAAATGTCGGTGGAACCAATACTTTTTGCAATAGAGACCGATATGTTGGATCTAAGGGCTCTAGAGGGGGGGTGAATAGATCTACACAATTTCTCATGAAATATATTAGACCTTCAAATTATATCAATTTGGAGCAATAGCTAAATGTCAATTTGAAGTCCTCTCTAAAAAAGCATAGAAAGGATGAGAGAGATTGATAGCACACACTTGACAAAGGGATGTAGAGTTGTTCTAGACTTCAAACTTGAAGTGAGTCAGTCCACTACCTAGAGAGGTCAGCCTTTAGGACTTTGCAAGTGCTTTTCTCTATTATATCACCAAATAGATTTATAGAAAAATACCAACAAAGGACTTACCCATTCAATCACAAGGAGATCTCCACCTTACCAAGGAACTTGCCCACTTAGCTTGAGTCTTCAGCCTTCACCTAGGTCTTACCCACTCAAGCTCAAGTCTTCTGCCTTGAAGGACTTTGCTTCTCCTCTTGGATCTTCAGCCTTTGCCTTCTGCTTCACTTGGAGAAGATCACCACCTCTTCAACAACCTTGAAGAGGACCATCTACATCTCCTTCTTCACTCGATGGATCTTGCTTCAACTTTTCTTCATGAGAGAAGGGGATAGGGAAGTAGTGGAAGATTTGAGATCTTTACATGTACACAGGTGGATCTCTCTTACAATAAGCCTAACTTACTCACAAATCATGAAATGAAGTGTAAATTAGAGAGAGAAAGAGGCTCAAGGAGTAGTATCACACTAAACTATAGTAAGGACCTTGAATGTAGTGAATGAGCAAACTTGGAATGAACTCCAAGGGGTCCTATTTATAGCTGGGGGTGCTCCCATTAGTTGGGGAACACTTAGGGTCAACATATAGCCATTTTTGCATAAGGAAACATATCTATTTCCTTCCAAACAAGTCACAAACGATTATAATCAATTTTTCTGCATTTTTTGTACCTTGCATTCGGTCGAGTTTCAATAAAGGTAACTTGACCAATCGACTAAAAGACAAACTCAATTTTCAAACTATCAATCGAGTTTGTCTGGGGAAACTCGACCGATTAGCCAAAATCGCATTTGGTCGGTAAGCCATTTGGTTGAGTTCTGTGAATGCACAACTCGACCAATGCATATAATTAGAAAATGAATCCCTGGGATCAGTCGAAATTGGAACTCAACCGATCAACAACCTGTGATCAATTTTCAAATCTGGCTAAAAAGGGATTAAAACTTGGTAGTAAGTGTCCCACATATTTTTATCATCTTAGTTACAATTCATATCATCAATACAAGTGCTTACAAAATTTTTTGAAGGTAGTTTGAAGTGATTTCCTTATTAGCACACTTGCATTGCATTGGACTTTGACAAGCTAGGGCTTGTGTAAATTGGTCCTTTTCATGTACCTAAAGCCTGAGATCAATCTTGAATACACATATTAGATACATATGAATGGAATGGTTAAGTCATTATCAGAATATGGACAACGTATAGCCTCTAGGTCAACATTCTCCCCCTTTTTGACAATGACAAACCATTCATCAAACATATTGAAAAGGATATTGAAATTATAACTTTGCCTTGAGAGTTTGGGGGATTCAAGATTTGAACAATGTGAATTTTCTCCCCCTCAAACTATGCTTACTTTAACCTGCATAGTTACTCTATATACACAAAGCAATATAACATGCATGTACTATATGGTCCTTTAGAAAGTCACATACTAAGCATGTACTGAACAAGAGAAGGATCACATAAGCAATACGTGACGACCCGACAATCGAATAACCACAAGTAATTACCCAGAATAACCATTAGCAGTGGATTAACAAAAATCACTAAAAATTAAAATCATTTTGCAAAGATGTCTATTTCCAAGAAACTCTTAAAGAAAGAACCAAGGAAATATATACATCATGGCTCACATTGTACATACATTGTACCATCTTATCTCGAGGATATCATATACTAGTTGCTTTGGCCAAACATATACATAAGCAGCATAAATCCTCGAGGCATACAAGATAAAATATGTGATCGTTTATAAAACAATTACGTACTAACTCTCAAGGACCTGAGAGTACAGAGACGACACATAGGACTTCTATCTACAAGACACGGCCGACATCACACTCAACCTGAGCTGTTACTGCTATCCCTGTTGTTGTTCTCCTCCCTCTACAGTATGGTCTCTACCTCCTTATTCGCATCCACCTAAATATGTTGGGACCAATAGGGTGAGGCAAAAGTCCCAGTGAGAGATATAACTCTCTGCCAACAATATTATTATAAAAAATAAACAATATAAAATTGAGCAGAGGATCTTTTATATGAATAATCAAGATTAATCACTGTTTAAAAGTAGAATAGAGAAATATCATCTTTTAAAGCATTGCAGCTATCTAAGATCGAGCAATAAATCATCTATTCACTTTATAAGGAATACGAAGAACACATATGACATCTATCTATTCAAGATGTATAAAAGTAATGTAATATCAACCAATGTTTCCATATTCAATCCTTACACAAATATGCTACATGGCTGATTACATATTTACAATCACACTTAGGCCCAGAGGAGATGAGGTATACCGCTCATGCTCCAACCGACCACTGCTTAGTTGAAATCGGTGCCATACAAGATCAATGGAAGAGCTGGCTGCCAAGATCTCACCCATCTTGGTTAGTAAGAGACCAATGGTAGTGACATCATGTCAAACTGCAACTAGCTTGCTGGGGTATAGCATCATCTTCACTATAGAGCTACATCCGCAACATGCACTCTCTTCAGGGAGATCACACATCAATCCCCAATACATTTTCACCACGGCGATCACACGAAAACCCTAGTATTCCTTGGGAGATCACACATAAATCCCTATCTGGACATAAGGATATGTTCGTCCATCACCCCCACATATTAAAAAATATGCACTCTGAGTTAAACTCGTTTCACCATTCAGCTGACACCGAATGGATCTATGGCCTGGGAAACTACATGATAAGGTTCCACTTGATTAGCTAGGTGCATTACAATATCTTTTAGCATCAACCAAGTTACAAGCATGGATTATAACAGATCTACAAAGAAAGGTGTAATACATTTATCAAGTGCTTTCATAATATTTGGAACACATTGAATGCATAACATTCGAGATCTTAGTCCCTTATCACATTACTGGGGATTCTCATCCCTTAACATTATCATCATCATGATTGCTAGATCTAGGTATTCAAACCCTTAGTTCATCACTGAACATTGTCACCTCTTATCAGGTAACTATTACTTCTAGGTCCTCAGACCAGGTATACTTATTACACAAGTATTTCACATGGCTCACAAGGCCCATTTAATTTGTATCATATGAAACATCATAGCTCATACCTGTCTATGGTCATCATCTCATGATACATGCATGGTTAGTATTTCATGATAAACACAATATCAGGTACATATCATCACCATGCAATACAAGAGAAATACAACCTTCCCATTATTAGGGTTAGGGTTTCCCTTTCAAGTCAATTAGGGTTTCAAGCGGATTAGGGTTTCAAGTCGATTAGGGTTTCAAGTTCATATTATCAAGAATCAAAACCCTGATTCATACCTCCACACATATTAGGAGCATCAATGTATGCTCATTAAATTATTATTACACAAAGTATGAGTTTCTCTCTCATCCTTACTAGGATATTGATTACATCATACTCTATTGAGTTGGCTCAACCCTTTTCTCAAGGTACATTGTCTTACACTTATCAAAATGCATTAAACTCTTTACATCTGAATGTATCATTTGACATAACACACTTCATGTGTTACTCAATCAAGTATATAGGATTGGAGGTTCTTACCTCCATACCGGGAAAGAGGTGTATGCTTGCTTACCATATCAGGCAAAAGGTGTATGCTTGCTTACCATATCGGGAAAGAGGTGTATGCTTGCTTACCATATCAGGCAAGAGGTGTATGCTTGCTTACCATATTGGGCAATAGGTTTATGCTTGCTTACCATATCAGGAAAGAGGTGTATTCTTGCTTACCATATCGGGCAAGAGGGGTGTGTGTGTGTGTCACACCATATAATTTAAGAAGTGTGTGTGTGCTTCACACCATATTGGGTTTCATAATCATATCGGGTTGGAGGTACTTCAATCCGATATCGATTTGTGCCATGATGATGTCATCATCATCAAGCTCTATACTTTCATTCCTTATGTCCTAGTTCATGTACAATAGTTGCATAGGACTATTATAAGTCATGGATTCATCAATTATTCAAGAAAACTCAAAATTGAAAGTAGATCATCAAGTATATCAAGATTAAAAGTGAATAATAACATGATTAGGTTCAAGTTATATAACCCACCTCAAGAACAACTTCAAAGCTCCAAGATCCAAAGCTTCACGTTCCCAAGGTTTAAGATGAACTTATCAAAGATACAAGACTTGTTCACAACTCCTCTATATCCAAAGAATCCATAGATAAGAACTTGGTGAAGAAGAAAAGAAAGAAAGAATCACAACCCGAGATTCATGCTTCAACCAAGGTTGAAGATGACCATGGATTCATCTTAAGCTTAAGGCTCGAGATCCTCCTTGCTCCTCAACTACTATGCACAATATATAAGAGAAAGATGGCTGTAGGATTTGAAAATTTTCACTAGTAGGTGAAATGAGTGGTATATATAATTGAAGTTCATGAGAGAGAGAGTGTATAAGAGGTGTCATCACCTTATAATACTAGGTGTCACATGTCCATTCATGAAAACATATTTATATTGACATGCAAAAATGTTGAGGATAAGCTAGGGATAAGATTTTGGCCTTTAGTTATCTTGTCAAGCAAGATATTTCAACTCAACATAACTTTATTCACAAACTGTTACACTTTTTCCAAGGAAAGTTGTAAACCGATATCCATTACCTTCTTGAGGTGATTATCCCATCATGGAAAAGGACAAGAGTTGACAAAACTATATGGGCCATCCTATATGGCTCCTTGGCCGATAGGCACTCCCACATAAGCTCTACAACTCAATACAACTCAATTAGAGTTTCAACTATACAACTCTTCTTGGTCTTTTCATCACCAAGAATACCATTACTAAAAAATGATTCAAACATGGTACCTATTTCTTTTTATCTCCTCTAGATGATGATAAGAGATAATAAGGACACTTTAGAGGTGGTAATTTGCATATTAACCCTACATTTTGGGTAAATTGCAATTTGCATTAAAATTGGTACACAAGGCACAATCATTATTCAAACAAGCTCCAACTTAGAACTTAGGCTTTCCACAAACCACCCCTTAGCATAATTCTCTCTCTTATGATGCTAAAGCTTGTGAAGCATGTTCAAAATGTGACATATTGCAATATAACCCCTCATTGTGGGTAAATTGCAAATTACACCCAAACGATCAAATAATGCACAAACAGTTTGCAAATAAGCTCAAACTTGAAAATTAAACTTTCTTTGAGTCTTAATTACTTTTAAAAAGATTAAAACAAGTTTATAAATAACTTACTTAAGTAAAACTTCTACGTTCGTGGCATAACCCAGGTTAGGGATGTTACATAATAAATAACAATATGATAATGAATAGCAATATGATTGAGTTTTAAGACATTGAACTTCTCTCCCCCTTTTGACATTATAAAAAAGAAAGGGGGGTTAGAAGAGAATATAAGTAGGTCTTCTCCAAACACAACCAAGAATATATCCAAACATGGAATCTCAAAAACATACATCAAACAGATACGAGAGAACCAAACATGCTAAGTCATAATCAAAATATGGTGAAATATGGCACCAACTCATAAGATATTATAGATCAAAGAGTAAGAAAGCACATAATATGGATTACAAACCAGAATGTAAGTTCTCATAAAAACAAATACAAGTCAAAAGTGATGAAAGCTAAGGATAAAATAGTACAACTCAGATAAGGTTCCCAGATGTTTCTAATACAAAATAGCCTAGAAAGATATACATGATCAACAAACTAGACTAAAAACTAAGAACATATAGATATCTCTGTCATCTATATCTACATCATCTACAATGTCATCATCCTCAACATCAGGTTTGTAGTCATCATCTCCATCTGAAAGTGAAACAGTATCGCCTTCATCACCGAAGTCACCAGTGAGGCCATCAGAGCCTTCACCATCGTCAGATGCATCACCAATATCCTCACCATCACCTAAATTAGCAACAAAATTAGTAGTATCATCATCAGCCTGGTCAGGCATCTCCTCATCAACAGAAGGACCAAAGTGACTACCAGGCTGACGATCATTTTGCTCATTCCAAGTCATACCAAGAGAACATAGCTCACTGGCCTAAGGGAAGGAAGGAGGAGAATTGCCAGGACTGACAAGTAGAGTGGCCAAGGGGCTAGTAGGAAGAGGCAAGATGACTGGAATAGATCCACCAATAGCAGAGGGTGTGGGAGCAGTAGAAGAAGGCTCAGGTGCGGGTGGAGGGGAAGGGTAGAAGTGATTGTATGCATAGGATGCATAATCACTACCGAGGTATGGACGTGCACATGATAAGTTCATGTTAGACATTATTGAACATAAATATTGGTACAAATACTACTAGAGGTTGTATGCCTGTTGGTGTATCATATAACCCATGAGGGATTCATTGGATACACAGAACGAGGCATGACTAGGTCGGGTAGGCTGAGGAGGTGGAGGATCTCGGATTGAGGTAGAGGTAGGTGCAACTGAGGCAAAGGCAGAGGGTGAAGCACCAGGTTTGGTGGAGTAAAGGATAGGCACAAATTTATGAATAGTGGTCTCACTGATACACACTCCCTTCCTGACAGGTCTGTAGTGGAAGTAAGAGTGATTTCTCAGTGGAGAACTGGAAAAGACCACATATCAGGGCAGGATATGGAGGATGGGTGCCACGGGTGTTCTTGCCAGAGTCAAAGCAAGTCATGTGGTGGAGGATGTATCTAGACCGCTTGACTTTGACATTCTCTAAGATGCAATACATTATCAGCGCAATGTTCTCTGCAATATCCGTTTGGTTTTTCTTTGGGTGGATGTTGCAATTGATCACTAGGGCTAATATACACTTCTTGCAATCTAAGGAGGAGGAGGCTAGGGTGTTCTTCTTCTTATAGGAAACCTCAGGTTTCTTCAAGTAATGATGGATGTCAGGAAGTATGATATCATATTGCTTGTAGAAACCTTAGGGTTAAGCAGGTCAAAGTACTCACCATAATCCTTATGCCAGATATCATTCTCATCGACTCATGAAAATAAGATATTCAGGATATCCTCTGAGATTTTGATTTTTTCCCAGCTATCATAGAAGTAAGGATAACTTGAGTATTGGGAGGAGGTACAAGAGTGTCATAATTCCAATGCAAATTTGTGTAGAATTCATGAACGACTTTCATGCTAGACATGGAATTGTGAAAGTACTCACGCTCGACACCCATGGCAGATAGGTGATGAATAGAAAGCAACTTAGACACTTGATCGATGATGGCTTGACACCTAGGGCTAGGCTCAAAAAGGGATCTAAAAGGAAACAGACTCCATGGAAGAAGATCCTTATACTGATTTACAACCTCATTTAAGACGAAGAGGGTCTCATCGAAAGGAATCAAGTAGGAAGATGAGGAGGAGGATGGTGCATTGCTAGGTGTGGCTCTCTTTCTTCTATTTGAAGCCATGGAGGTGAAATGGAGAAGAAGAAGAGATCAAAAACACCAAGCACACCACCAAAAACGTTTATACACCTAGGTTAAGCTAGGGGGAAGGTCTCCCTAGGCTAGATTAGGGCTAGGTGAGGGAAAGGAAGGTCGAGGGTTGAGAACTTAGGGCTAGAGGGAGTGGAATCAGTCAACTTTTCTCTAGTTGAGAGGGAGAATAGTCAGCCAAACCCAACTTAAGTTAGCTTCAACCCGGCGATCGATTGAGTTCTGTGAAGAGAAAACTCGACCGATTGACCTTTTAAAAAAAAGCTCTCGACCATGGATCGATCGAGGTTGTCTTGGGGAAACTCGACCGGTGGTCAACCTGACCTAAAACCATCAAACTTAATTTCTAGCCATATGAAAGCTAATTAAATTTATTTTTCAAGTCCATTATGTATATTGAACATACTTAAGCACATATTGATGTGCACAAATCATATCATCTTTTGGATCATGTTTGGTTGCATATCCATGTTGTTTTGACTCAATTATCACTCTCATTCATGCTAGATTCTATATTTTTAGCTATTTTTACTTGTCTCATAGTTTGGATTGTAGGTACTATATTTTGCAATGAAATGATGAGTAATATATCATATTATCTCTTATTGGATCACTCCTCAAGTATCTACATGTTTTGGGGTTTGAAACTACACAAATACCACTTTTTACGACATGCAATTCGGACCTACACGCTGAAAGTTATGAGCAGAATACACAATAGCCCAGAACAGCCAAGTGCACGCCGTGTACTGATGGAGCTAGAACTTACACCAAAAGATTACTCTTCCAATGGAAGTCCTAATATGCACCAAAAACCCTAGGGAGTTGATGTTCTCTCTAGGTTTACCTACAACTGGTGCTAGATAAATGCTCCAATCCCACAAGAGTGTGGAAGCCTTATCATAGTACAAATTTAGGATCGAACCCAAAGGACAACGTTAAGAATCTGAGTGTCTTTTTTTTGTTTCGTATCGATCTAAGTTAATCATCTAAGACCAGAAGTTTGATTTGAGTTATTTAACCTAAAACATGCAAAAGTAAAGGCAAGAATAAAAACTAGTTTAAGGATTAAAAACTAAGATTAGCAGATGATGATGGATCACTGGGGTGATGCGGGTATTCACCACCATTACACATGAATTGTACTTGTACCAAACGTAGTAAGACTTGTAAGCAGGACACATGGATGTTGTACAATACCGATGTCTTATAGGACAAGAGTAATGCATACATCCTTCACGGGTTGAGTAACTCTCATCCGGTACATATCTACGTGTCAATGAAGATATGTAGTCTCCGAAGAGAAACTCTTACTCAACCTCATGAAACGTGCATCGGAAAACTAACAAGTGAGCGATAATTACCAAATCGATTAGTATCCTTATAGACTATCCCTCTTTCGAGGATATAGCTACGAGAAACGTGAGAGTGTTGCAACTTCAGCCATTCCCGAACGAATGGTCAAGTACTTTGCACCACTCTCTCCTCAGAGTGTGTTCCTCGACCTGTCAAGGTCGCACTTTTGTACGTCAACTGATTCCATTTCATAGTACAAAAGTACAACGATGGAGGTGAGTTTGCTCCACTCCTTAGAAAGCGTTCCTAGATACCGAAACGAGTGCGCAGTGGATACAAGAACCAGAAACCAAAACTAAATCGGTATTCGAGTCTCAAGAGCGGTCGTAGACAAACCACAATGAAAGACAATAGATGCATACAAGAACGCGGCCAACATTCAAGCATGTATGAAACAATTTAGTATTGAAACAGAATGATAACATCTTTTTAGTACAAGATACAAAACACGGACAGCGGGGCTAGTCCCCGCACCCCAGTGGATGGAACTACTCGCTCCTCATAGAGGGAGCAACAAAGAAAGAGAAGAGAGAGAAAGAAAGCATCGTCGAAGCAGAAGAGTAGATCTGTGATAGCCCGGTGTAGATCGTCGCAGTCTCCGGGACTGCTCCGTCGTGGTCGATGCCGTCCGTTTCTCCGCCTCGATCTTTGGGTCAACCTCCAGAATAGCAAGAGTAGGATGAGGTGGAGCTATGGTGTGAGAAATGGTGAGATGGTGATGGAACAACCTACTAGATATGTGCCCGGAGTGGCTGTTCACCGGATCTGGACTCAGGATGGGATTCAGAGGCTGTGGGTGAAGTTTGGTCGGAAACGGTGCTCGGGCAATCTGGCAGCGTTCTGGCCTGGTCCCAGTCCGGCAGCCTTGGGCCGTAGTAAGATGGGATCCCAAGTGAGGACCCTTGGGTTCCTATTTATAGGAACAGGGCAGCCTTTTAAACAGTCTTGGATCAGGTTGGTAAAATATCTCTTCAGCTCATACGGTATGTGTTTGCTAATTTAGCAAATGGTCTTGAAAAGCAGTGCTCCATTCGGTTTGCTCAAACGGACGCTTTGGTCTTCGTCATTCAGTCTTGGCATTCAGTTTGCCTCATACGGTCTCGGCATTCGGTTTGCCTCATATGGTCTCGGCATTCAGTTTGCCTCATACGGTCTCAGTAGTGGCAGTGCTCGGTTTGCCTCATACGGTCTCAGTAGTGGCAGTGCCATACGGTTTTGCTTTGCCATTCTTCTTTTCACTCGGGTTTGACCGGTCAACCATTTGATTTCACACAGACAAGCGAGATCCTTCATACGGTCTTTGGCCACGCGCTCCATACGGTTTCTGTGACAGAAACGGCCATACGGTTTGCTCGTCCCCACCATTCGGTTTTGCTGCTATGCTAAAGTCATGCACGTGACAGCATCTCATTCGGTCTTGACTGCTTCTTTCTTTCCTTCGGTTTTGGCTTTTTAACAACTCACACGATCTCAGCAATCAGCAACGATTTACTCATGCCATGCTCCATGCGTTTTGCTTGGCTCATGCTTCACGTGAGTGGCTGATGTGAGTATCTTATTTTAATTTGTTTTCATCACGGTCTTGCATGCGGTCTTGGATTAATAACTCCATGCGATCTTCATGCAGCTTGCAACGTTAAAAAGATTGCTGCTGTGTTTTTAGCAAACGGTCTTGACTCATCCAAGGCAATTGGTTCACGGTCTTCATATTCCAATAATAAGAAAACGGTCTTGCTGCACATTTCCTCATGCGTTCTTGCGTTCCATGGTCATGAGTTCTTAAACTTGCACATGCATGCAAATGATCATGCGTTCTTCATAGTTTGGAGCATTCACGTGGACAACTACTGGTCTTGCTGCTTACTCGTCCTGTGCTCACGATTGTTGGTGTAGGTGATGAAGACGACGATGCCAGAGATCATGTGTAGGTGGGCGCCGACGTTGTTGATGACGTATAGCTCAAACGATGTTGCATGCCATCATGCTCAAACGGTCTTGGGACCGCATGGGCTCATACGGTCTTGAGACCATATGAGCTCAAACGGTCTTGAGACCACATGGGCTCATACGGTCTTGAGATCGCATGGGCTCATACGGTCTTGAGACCGTATGAGCTCAAACGGTCTTGAGACCGCATGGGCTCATACGGTCTTGAGACCGCATGGGATCAGGACCGTATAGCGCTCAAGACCGCATGGATGAAACCAAATGGATCAAGACCGACTAGTGGTGATCTGCAGAGGGAAAGGAGAATGTGTAAGAGAGAATAGCATCGAATAAACTAGTAATTAGAACTATTTAGGCATTATTTGTAAGGAATTAGTAAAACACTCAAGGTGAACCAAAGCGAGGGTAAATCAGTCAATATGAGGAACAAAATCCCTAGAATTGGCGAATGTGCAGATGAATCTGGAGGATTCATCACCACACCGAACTTGAGCGTTACTCATCCCGAGGAACGGAGAAAAACTTAAGATAGTCGACAAAAAGCTCGTTCATCTCGTAATTACCTCATCTGCATGTAAGTGTCAGAATTTTCACAAGAAAAGAGAAAAGGGAAAAAGAGACAAAACAAAATTAGGGCAAAAACGTCGAAAATCCTTTGAATTGGTGACTGAAGGTGGATCTGGAGGATTCATCGCCACACCGAATTTAAGCGTTGCTCGTCCCGAGGAACGAAAAACTTAAAACAGTCACCAATGAAATTGTTCATCTCATGTTTGCCTCATCCTTATGTCATATGATAATTTTGTTCGTGGCTCAGATCGATACAGCATCAAGGCTTCCTTAGATCACGAAATACATCTTATGATATCCTTGTTTCTGATTTCACTTTGCTGAAGTACTTCCTTCTCACTCTCTATTGTATCGGTCATGTTAAAGAGTTTTATGAAATTTTGAATAGACCCATAAAATCAACAAAATGCATATGATCTGTCACTGGTGTTGAAAGATGAGAGAATGGGGGTGTGATCAAAATATAAGAGTCTCTCCTCTGATTGAATCAAGACTCTTAAAATTAATTGACTCATCGAGATACTTTGAATGATTTATGAACAACTTTGGTTGGCTTAGCCTTATACCCGATTTTTTTCTTTTTCTAAAGGCAACTCAGAAGTGTGTATAGGTTGGCTTAAGGCTTTTGGCTATTTTACCTCTTTGAGGGGAGGTAAGGGGTTATTTTTGGATCCTTAGGATCTCACTACCGGTCACGACACATCTGCCTTCATGAGGGCAGCTAATGTACCGGCCGGGCAAGACCTTTATCGGTTATCCTTATTCAGGGCACAACTCTCATGTTTTTATTCACACCCTGGCTTTTATTCATTCTCACCTGGCTTAGGACAAGGGTATTTTTGGATTTTTTTCATATTTGGGCTGCCAGGCCTCTTTTTGGAATCGGGGTAGATTTTTCACCAACCTCGGTATGTGCACAAACATCATTGTATACTCTTTGAGAAGGTGGTACGCCCCCGTTATGTATTGAGGGGTATGGAAGAAGCAGTAGTGGAAAGAGGGGTGTGGTGTACCACACCGAACTTAGAGTTTTGCAGAGGTGTGGTTTACCACACTGAACTTAAAGTTCGGCAATGTTCTAGTTTTCACTAGAAAGGAGTGTGGCGTGCCACACCGAACTTAAGACTTTGGCATGGTTAGTGAACAGAGGGGTATGAAAATGAAAGAAGAAGTGTAGAAGAGAGTTTGGATCATGATGCAGTTTGCTTAGCGATTCCATGTGACGGGTCTCTATTCTCCATCACACTCTGCTCCAAAAGAGACATGATGAAACATCAAATGAGAAATCCATACAACAGATCCATTAATCAGATAAAGGCGTGATGTATTTGATCTATCTCAGCTTTATTGAAGTGTATCATCATTTCCTATTTTAGGGCTTGACATTAGGATTCATAGGTTATTCAAGATGAAAAACACGCATTGGCTAGTTTTAAGCATTCTTTTCTTGGGAATTTGTAACGAAAAGAGGTGATGATCTCAGATTCGAAAAACAAAAGCCGACTAGATAAAGGCTTTATTTTTAGAAAACTAACAAAAAGGGGGGAAAAATTATGAAAAAGAAACTAAGAATAGAAAAACATGAAGCAGTAAAGATAAAGGGTGGAGTGAGAGTCATACCACCCGCCCTCCACCTCAAACTCATAAATTCATTCATTTCCGAACAAATATTAGATTCGAGGTGGAGGGGAAGGGTTGCGCAATGTTAACCAGGCGGTCCTCTTAGTTGGAAGAAGGTCCGCAAAAGATGCCTTGCGATAGCTGGTGCCGAAAAAGAGGAAGTGGCCCGAACAACCTGTTGAGTGGGTTGTTGTGGCGACTCGAACGAGTCTTCTGGACGACTTGGATGTACATTTCTTTCACCTCGTTGTCCATCTAGAAGTATCCAGAGACCTTCCCCCATCAGCGAGGGAGGTGAAATATAAGCAGTCGAAACTGGAGGACTATGCGAGAAATCAAGGTTAAGCCCACTTGTGCCCTCCAGTTGTGGCTCACCCTCGAAGTTCAAAGTAAAACTACTTTCTTCAAAATCTAGGGCAGTTGATTGAGGGTCGGCCACTTGAACTTCCTTCTGTCTAGGATCAGGTGGTGGATCCGGTTCCGGCTTCATTTCGTCACCTGGCTTTTCTTGTGTGGGATAAGGTAGCCAGGATGACTTTTTTTCGTCAGAGGAGTTGTTTTGAGAAGTATCATCGTCTTTATCAATGTTGAAATTGGTAAGAGCGTCGTTCTTCTTTTCAAAGTTTTGTTCAGATTTTTCTTCGTAGAACATCCTTAATTCATCCAAGTAACTAGAAGAGGATTTGACTGGTAGAATGAACTCTTGCTCGGGTGAGGAAGTCATGGGATCCTGAGATAGGAGTTCCAGTGATGTCTCTTCATGAGAGGGATTAGTCCCTGACATATCATTTTGAGGGCTAAAATCCCTTGATGAACCAATTTCTTCAATATTGGGACTGATATATTGTTGTTCCAGTTCTTCTTCATAACACTCCTCTAGTTCAATTGAGTGCTTGGGAAGAGTTTCTATGAGAGGAATGGAAACTAGCTCAGGTAATGGATAAATCTCAGTTTCATGAATGTTAGGGGGGGCTTCTTCATATGGATGAGTGGCTATAAAGGGATAGGTTTGTGGCTTGATGTCATCCCAGGGGTCCTTACAAGAGTTCACAGTAAAACTGTAGTCCGTTCTAAAGTCAAGAGATGGCTCATGTTCCTCTTCATATTGCACTATTGTCTCATTCAAGTGACTAGAAGGAGATTCAATAGAAAGATCATGCTCTTGTTCGAGGACTGACTTCAACTGGACTTCTTGTAGTGGCGGTAACTCTGGTAACATCATCTCATGAAAAGGATTGGTCGTAGATTCATCATCATGAGATTCATCATCTCCCCATGATTTTTCTTCATCATCATCAGGGTCACTGAGAGTAATGTGGTCCATCCCTGAATCAAGATCTTGATCAGTCCCATCCTCGAGGTTTGTTTCTAGATCGACCGAATGGTCAGAGATTTCTTCATAAGGCTAAATCGGATCCTGCTCCAGCAATGGAGTCATTTGAGTCTCTTGCGTAAAAGATGTCTCCTCATCTGAATCAGTCTCATATTCATCTATGTCTAACTGTGAAGGAGTATAGGGTTCTTGTAGCGTAGACCTTTCTTCATTGGAATTCAATGACAAGATGGTTGCAGTCGAGGAATATTTGTCATATAAGGAGTCAATCATTGCTGATTGCCCCTCAATCTGTATGGTTTGATCAGGGTCAATGGGAGAATATGGGCAAACACCAAAATTTATCCCCAATTTATCTTCCAATTGTAGAAAATCTTCAGATTGAGTGCTCATTCTTTCATATAAGAGCATAGTGCATTTTTCATTATCCGAGTCAGACCTTGGCTCAGAAAATGATTCTTTTTCTTGCGATGTTGCGAAGGGTTCATCCTTAAATTCAGTCATTAACTCAGAGGGTGATTCCCCATTTTGCACCGATGCATGCTGATCATTGGAAGGCACCTCCCACATGATATCGTAATCATCATCATAATCTACATATGGACCAGGGATGAGCTTAGTTGAATTTTGTGGCTGTTCTGCATGTTGCTCAGGAGCGTTGACAAGTTGCATAAGTTGATTAAGGTAGGCTATCAACTTCTTGGTCGCGGCTGTCTGATCAGCTAGTTGTTGAGCCACTGATAACTGTAAAGCTCGTAGTTCTTCCATCGATGTGTGTGGATCTTCATGAAAAGGCTCTTCACCGCACCTGTTGAGTTGATCACGATAATAGCCTTCCTCATCATAGTATTGATTTGCGTTGCTTTCCAAGATCCTTCCTACATTGCAGTCCACACCTTGAAAACCACCATAGTTAGGTTTTTCATAGTAGCCTCCAGGGTGATATGAACTGTAACTTGCATTATATCCATAGTTGCATGAAGATGCTGCTTTGAGTTTTCCAGCTATCCGATTCATGATTACTTGACGCAAGGCCATCACGTAGAGAGGATGAACGTTGAAACAGTTGATCGATGCATGAGAATAGTCGCCACAGAATTGACAACTATTGGTTGGTGGCACTGACTGCTTCATTTTGAAGAGAATTGGTACCTGAAATCAAAGAAAGAGTTCATCAAGTTTGACCAACCACTTCAAATCCGAGATGATATGCAAGATTAATTCCTTTACTTTTTAGGTTTTTGAAAAGAAAAAGAAAACCCTAGAGAAACCTAAATCGACACAAAATTTGAAGAAGACGATTCTTAAACCGTTGTCCCCGACAACGACGCCATTTTTTGATGGAGCTAGAACTTACACCAAAAGATTACTCTTCCAATGGAAGTCCTAATATGCACCAAAAACCCTAGGGAGTTGATGTTCTCTCTAGGTTTACCTACAACTGGTGCTAGATAAATGATCCAACCACAAGAGTGTGGAATCCTTATCATAGTACAGATTTAGGATCGAACCCAAAGGACAACGTTAAGAATCTGAGTGTCTTTTTCTTGTTTCGTATCGATCTAAGTTAATCATCTAAGACCAGAAGTTTGATTTGAGTTATTTAACCTAAAACATGCAAAAGTAAAGGCAAGAATAAAAACTAGTTTAAGGATTAAAAACTAAGATTAGCAGATGATGATGGATCACTGGGGTGATGCGGGTATTCACCACCACTACACATGAATTGTACTTGTACCAAATGTAGCAAGACTTGTAAGCAGGACACATGGATGTTGTACAATACCGATGTCTTATAGGAAAAGAGTAATGCATACATCCTTCACGGGTTGAGTAATTCTCATCCGGTACGTATCTACGTGTCAATGAAGATATGTAGTCTCTGAAGAGAAACTCTTACTCAACCTCGTGAAACGTGCATCGGAAAACTAACAAGCGAGCGATAATTACCAAATCGATTAGTATCCTTATAGACTATCCCTCTTTCGAGGATATAGCTACGAGAAACGTGAGAGTGTTGCAACGTTAGCCATTCTCGAATGAATGGTCAAGTACTTTGCACCACTCTCTCCTCAGAGTGTGTTCCTCGACCTGTCAAGGTCGCACTTTTGTACGTCAACTGATTCCATTTCATAGTACAAAAGTACAACGATGGAGGTGAGTTTACTACACTCCTTAGAAAGCATTCCTAGATACCAAAACGGGTGCGCAGTGGATACACGCACCAGAAACCAAAACTAAATCGGTATTCGAGTCTCAAGAGCGGTCGTAGACAAACCACAACGAAAGACAATAGATGCATACAAGAACGCGGCCAACATTCAAGCATGTATGAAACGATTTAGTATTGAAACGGAATGATAACATCTTTTTAGTACAAGATACAAAACACGGGCAGCGGGGCTAGTCCACGCACCCCAGTGGATGGAACTACTCGCTCCTCATAGAGGGAGCAACAAAGAAAGAGAAGAGAGATAAAGAAAGCATCGTCGGAGCAGAAGAGTAGATCTGTGACAGCCCGGTGTAGATCGTCACAGTCTCTGGGACTGCTCCGTCGTGGTCGATGCCGTCTGTTTCTCCGCCTCGATCTTCGGGTCAACCTCCGGAATAACAAGAGTAGGATGAGGTGGAGCTATGGTGTGAGCAATGGTGAGATGGTGATGGAACAACCTACTAGATCTGCGCCCGGACTGGCTGCTCACCGGATCTGGACTCAGGATGGGATTCTGAGGATGTGGGTGAAGTTTGGTCGGAAACGGTGCTCGGGAATCTGGCAGCGTTCCAGCCTGGTCCCAGTCCGACAGCCTTGGGTTGTAGTAAGATGGGATCCCAAGTGAGGACCCTTGGGTTCCTATTTATAGGAACAGGGCAGCCTTTTAAACAGTCTTGGATCAGGTTGGTAAAATATCTCTTCAGCTCATACGGTTTGTGTTTGCTAATTTAGCAAACGGTCTTGAAAAGCAGTGCTCCATTCAGTTTTCTCAAATGGACGCTTTGGTCTTCGTCATTCGGTCTTGGCATTTGGTTTGCCTCATACGGTCTCGGCATTTAGTTTGCCTCATATGGTCTCGGCATTCGGTTTGCCTCATACGGTCTCAGTAGTGGCAGTGCTCGGTTTGCCTCATACAGTCTCAGTAGTGGCAGTGCCATACGGTTTTGCTTTGCCATTCTTCTTTTCACTCGGGTTTGACCGGTCAACCATTTGATTTCACACAGACAAGCGAGATCCTTCATACGGTCTTTGGCCACGCATTCCATACGGTTTCTGTGACAGAAACGGCCATACGGTTTGCTCATCCCCACCATTCGGTTTTGCTGCTATGCTAAAGTCATGCACGTGACAGCAGCTCATTCGGTCTTGACTGCTTCTTTCTTTCCTTCGGTTTTGGCTTTTTAATAACTCACACGATCTCAGCAATCAGCAACAATTTACTCATGCCATGCTCCATGCATTTTTCTTGGCTCATGCTTCACGTGAGTGGCTGATGTGAGTATCTTATTTTAATTTGTTTTCATCACGGTCTTGCATGCGGTCTTGGATTAATAACTCCATGCGATCTTCATGCAGCTTGCAACGTTCAAAAGATTGCTGCTGTGTTTTTAGCAAACGGTCTTGACTCATCCAAGGCAATTGGTTCACGGTCTTCATATTCCAATAATAAGCAAGCGGTCTTGCTGCACATTTCCTCATGCGTTCTTGCGTTCCATGGTCATGAGTTCTTAAACTTGCACATGCATGCAAATGATCATGCATTCTTCATAGTTTGGAGCATTCACGTGGACAACTACTGGTCTTGCTGCTTACTCGTCCTGTGCTCACGATTGTTGGTGTAGGTGATGAAGACGACGACGCCGGAGATCATGTGTAGGTGGGCGCCGACGTTGTTGATGACGTATATCTCAAACGGTGTTGCATGCCATCATGCTCAAACGGTCTTGGGACCGCATGGGCTCATACGGTCTTGAGACCGCATGAGATCAAACGGTCTTGAGACTGCATGGGCTCATACGGTCTTGAGATCGCATGGGCTCATATGGTCTTGAGACCGTATGAGCTCAAACGGTCTTGAGACCGCATGGGCTCATACGATCTTGAGACCGCATGGGGTCAGGACCGTATAGCGCTCAAGACCACATGGATGAAACCAAATGGATCAAGACCAACTAGTGGTGATCTGCAGAGGGAAAGGAGAATGTGTAAGAGAGAATAACATCGAATAAACTAGTAATTAGAACTATTTAGGCATTATTTGCAAGGAATTAGTAAAACACTCAAGGTGAACCAAAGCGAGGGTAAATCAGTCAATATGAGGAACAAAATCCCTAGAATTGGCGACTGTGCAGATGAATCTGGAGGATTCATCATGTACCAAAAGTGCACGCCGTGCACCAAAAATGCACACCGTGCACCTGGGAGCGTCAAGAAGACCAAAGTTTCTGGAAAGTTGCACGACGTGCACCTGGGAGCTGAAAGTTTATGGAAAGTTGCATGGTGTGCATTTCTTCAGCACACGTCGTGCACCTAGGATCTAAAGGTTCTTGAAAAGTTGCACGACGTGCATTTCTCCAATGCACCACGTGCACAGTGCATTCTGGAGCAAATTGAAAGTTTCTGAAAAGTTGCATGGCGTGCACTTTGGGTGCACGACGTGCACCTGGCAGTTTCAACATTTTGAAAAATATGAGTTTTTGTTTAAAATGAAGTGGGATCTTAATGGGCAGTTATGCTCGGTCATTTGTGTTAGTTCCCTCGTCCCAGAGCAAGCCGAGAGAAGAGGAGGGCAATTTTGAGGAGAAAGGAGGTGGTTTCTTGCCAAAGGAGCCCATTTGTTCTTCTCTTCTTCTCCATTGTCTTCTCCAAGGTGCAACCAAGCTTCCCCAACTTTGTGCAACTTCTAGGGAGGGAAGTTTGTCTGGTTTGGAGCATTTTTAGGACTGGAATTTCGTCCTCAAGTTGGAATTCTACCTTTGTTGGGTTACACCTTGGGATTACTTAGCTTTTCCTTCTCTAAACCATGTTAAACTCTGAAATTTCTGCACATTTTCTACTGTACATCATTATGGACGAGTAGACTCTTTTTCTTAGACATGGGAGAGTAACTCTCATGGCTTAGCATGTATGAACATATGAATTTCATACTAAATGTTAGTTTCTTGAATGTTCCAAGAGTTGTTTCAGATCTGAAATGCTTGTTTGTGTGATTGGCCATCATACTTGCATGCTTTATGCTTTCTTTCATAATTTGAGAAGATGTGTTTGAGAGTATGGAGTTACTCTTTTGGCAACTTGTCCTTGACCGCGAGAGTGGCTGGGATTATGTTGAGGAGCAAGGTTTGTGATTTGAAATGAAATACATACACGAGAGTGATGTATGGAGTTAAAATCGTCATCACTTCACCGGGAGGTGAGTGATGACTACAAACCTCGTTTTCAAGTTAATTAATATGTTTAAATTCATATTTTAATATAAGATATGATGTGATAGTGAAATCCCAAGTCTAAGATCCTTCCAAATCTGAATCTTAACATTTCTTAAGTGATAATTTACTATTTTGTTTTAAATATATAATTTAGTTGTTCTAATCCAATCATCTTGTATACAATGATCTAGATTATTGAAAATCATAACTCTTGCGCCTAACTAACCAACACTCCTTGTGTTCGACCTCGACTACAACTACTCTCGTATACTTGCATGATATAGCTGGTTGAGTAAAAGATCATTCTTAATGATTGAAACTCATTAGCCTAAATAGCCAACAAGTTTTTGGCGCCGTTGCCGGGGAGCATCGATATTCCTGTTAGAGTAAGAGTTGTTGATAAGTAAATGAGACTAGATCACAACCTTCATATCCACCATCATATCCATAAATCATAATTCATCATGATCATCATAATTTGTTGTATCTTCCATGTTTGTTTTTGTATCTCACTCACCTTGTTTATTTGCAGGAGCATATGGGGTGTTCATAAAAAAATCCTTGAACCGTGCATATCTCTACATTTAGAAAATGAACACACTATTTGCAGCCAGGGGCGGAGCCAGGAATTTGATGTTGGGGGGGCCGATTCATATGAAAAAAAAAATATCTATATAAAGAGTATAACGAATCTAAAAATATGATTACAAGAATTTATTTAAGTTGTGCTTTGCGACTCTTTAAGGCATAAAACTCATCAATTATATCATCACTCGTGAATGTTGCGGCTATTTCTTTCTCTATATACATAATCATACAATCGGCAAAAAATTCATCCTCCATCTTGCTGCGCAATCTTGTTTTCACGAGCTTCATAGCTGAAAATGCCCTTTCTGTAGTAGCAGTTGAGACCGGGAGTGTCAACACTAGTTGAATAACCTTGTAGATTTGTTTGTAAGTTTTTGCCTTTCTGCTGATAACTAATGCTCGACATAAATCAGAAATTGTTCTAAGGTTTTGCATATCAGGATCAGTTACCACTCCAAATTCATAATGTTTCAATTCAAACATCAAAGCATCTTTATCTGCCTCATTAAAATCTTGAGGGTAGTATTTATCAGCAAGACTATATATATCTCTAGCATTAAAAGATTTATAACCATCTTTCGGATCCAATGATGATGTCAGACGAAGAAGCTCCACTGCATGTTCATTAAATCTGTAATTTAGCTCTTGCAGTTGAGAGTCCATCACAGCAGTATATATATCAACTCGAAAGTGATGCTCTATTGTGATCTCATCAGACTGATGTCGAACACGTGCACGACTTAGGTAACGTGAACTCAAATCTGGGATTTCCACTTTATGCTCAGTGCAAAATAATTTTACAGAATCCATAAAATTCATCCAACCATCCTCCCGCATGGCTTGAATAAGAGACTTTGTACTTGTGACTAAACTCATGGCATTTACTATGTCTTGTTCTTGACACTGCAATGCTTGGCAGAGACTATCACTTATTCCCAAGACTTCTCGCATGAGTAGTAGAATAAACACAAACTCAAATGAGATCATTGTGTTATATGCTGCATCTGCATCACCACGTTGAGAGTAAGTCGATCCTTTTTCAATGATATTACATAAGACACCACATATTGAATCAAACATATGTATCAGGCTAGAGACAGAGGAATAATGAGAACTCCATCGAGTGTCACCAGGACGTTGCAAGTTTTCTATTTGATTAAGTCCTCTTCCAGTTTTGAGATCCCCTTTTGCACTCTTCTCAGAAATTTCATTATGTTGTGAAGTGCGTAGTTCTTCTGTACGTTTGCAAGAAGCTCCAATAATGTTGACAATAGTGGTTAATTTTGTGAAAAATTGATGAACACAAATTACGTCTCTAGAAGCTGCAACTAAAGCCAACTGGAGTCTATGTGCAAAGCAATGAACATAATATGCCGAAGGACATTCTTTCAATATCAAAGCTTGCAGTCCATTCCACTCGCCACGCATGTTACTTGCACCATCATATCCTTGACCACGTAGACACTGTATACTCAGATCATGTTCAGATAATGCAGAAATGATCTTATTTTTTAGTGAAAGGGCACTTGTATCTTTAACATGCACTACATCAAGAAACCGTTCCTTCACAAATCCATCTTCATCGACAAATCTAACAACAATGGCTAACTGCTCCCGTCTTGATTCATCGCGTGCCTCATCCACAAGAATGCAATATGGTGCTCTAGAAATTTCTTTGCGGATAGCTTTCTGAACTTTGGAAGAGATAATGTGTAATATTTCTTTCTGGATTGTTGGAGAACAATATTTAGCATTTCCAGGAGCATTTTCTAGGACAACCTCAGCAACATCACTATTATATTGAGATAAAAGCTTAATCATCTCAATAAAATTTCCTCGATTTCTAGAACCTGAAGATTCATCGTGTCCTCTAAACGCGCAAGCTTGAAAAGCTAGCCACCGAGCAGTGTCGATTGAAGCTTTAAGACGCAACCGATTTGATAAGATTTGTTGCTCTGATTGTCGATGCATGACTTTGTCTATGTGTCCTTTTTGAATCATTAAATCTTTACACGCCTTTTCAGCTGAGTTATGAACTGAACAAGGATCGGTGCCAACATGCATCAACAGTGCGCAATCAACACCCCCAACTTTCTTCCAGTTTTGGAATCCTTCAATCGTATATGTCGATGACCCAGAACGTCCAGATGGAGATTTGCCAAATACAAAACATGGTAAGCAGTATGCAGCATCTTTCGAAGGAGAGTATTCTAACCATGTTGGAAATCTTTGAAACCAAGATGATTGAAACCGACGTGGATGTTTCTCGGACCCAGATGGTGGATAATTTTTCAAATGATGTTGGTAAGGGCCAGCAGTTATATAAGCACGCCGTATATCATCTTGTTTTGAAAGAGGATATTCCCAAATTTGGAGCCTCAAACCTGGATCACGAACTATAGAATATTCATTGCTCTCTTCTTCCATTCTTTGGCGCTTATTAGGAGTAGGATTCATTTGAATCACATCTTCCGGTTCACATGAAGTATGAAGTTCCATAGGAGGAACATTAGATGTAACATTTGTGCTTGATGGATTTTCTACTTCATTTGTATTAACTGAGAAAAAGGAAGTAATTGTTTTGTTTTTGCCCATAGTCCTCGACCTAGATGAAGAGTGCAATTGGTTATCCAATGTATATAATGTACATCTAACATTTCATGTTTCACCTATATGCAATTGATGACATAAATTAATCATTGGTAGACATGGTAATGAATTTGTTGTAGACAAACGATTGATGTTGCACAATTTGAAAGCGAATTATCAATAACACATACTATGTCGGGCTAAAGAAATATGAATAAGAATATATCACTCAAATGGATTCTTATGTTTGAACTAAGAAATATAAATCTAATAGCCAAATCCAATGTATGCAAAACTTCCGTTCATTTTTTTTGAAAAACAATAGACTCTTTAATATAAACTTGCTTTATCAATGAAAAAGAATAAGCTACGTAGACATACTAATATCATATCGTGTTTCATTTTTGTAGGCGATGAGATATCTAATACAAAAAAAACCACGATCTATTAGATCTTAGAAAATAATGTCTCGCAGTTTTGGTTTCTATTAATGTATCGTTTCACCGTTTCAAACTATACAATAAAAGAAATATTCGATTTTAGATGTCTCGTACCTTTGATGTCTTAGAGTTGGAGAAAGATAATTATGTATTCCTATCTTTCCCTTCGGATGATCTGATGATACAGCACTGTTCCAATCTTTTTCTTATTCTCCAAGACTCAAGTCCTTACCGTGTCTGCGCACTGTCAATTGCCTTCCGCGTGCCGCCGCCTATTTCTCTGGGCAATCTGTGCATGTGCGGTTGTGCCGCTGTGCCTGTGCAAGATGCTAGGAGTCGGGACTCGCTGCACTCGCACCGTTCCAGAATTACAATGCGTCTTCTTCTCACCCCAGGGCTGTGTTACCCCGTGTGTAACCGTAAGAAGATGGGGGCATCTGCCGTGTCTTCAATGCCAAACAAAACGCACAAAAGCGAACTAGCAATGGCAAGAAAGTTGACTGACTTTAAGTTTATTATATAAGGCAATTATCATGTTGACCGAATATGATTGGTAATATTAGTTAATTGCCGAGAAGTAGATAATCCTTATAGTACTAGTAAATAGATATTTTTGGTCAGACTTGGGGGGGCCAAGGCCCCGGCTTGCCCCCCCTCCCTCCGCCTCTGTTTGCAGCCCTCATGGAGCAACAAGGAGTGAAACCCAAACATGTATGGAAGAATCACAACCCACACGACCATCATCCATGTCACCATCATATGCACCACCCTCATCCACACATCCTTCATCCACACCACCATCAATCACACCTAATTCACTGCCATCATATATACCACCAACACCCATGCCACATTCTTCCACACCCTCATATTCACCACCTTCATCCATACCACATACACCACTACCATGTACACCATATCCACCTAATCCTCCAGATCCACATGAAGAACTAATCAAGGAGGATGACCTTCCTCTTAAGGACTACTTTGGTACAACTACAATGCACATGAGTGGGCCTATTAATATTTCAGAATTTTAGGCAAAGGAGTTTTCTATGAGCCCATCCATCATACAATTGCTACAGCTGAATGCATTTAGAGGGATACCAATGGAGGATCCAAACCTCCACATTGCTGAATTTCTACAGTTGCTAAGCACTATAAAGATATATGGTGTTCCTACTGATGGGATATGCCTAATCCTTTTTCCATTCTCTCTTAGAGATAGAGCCAAGGCATGGCTCTATAATTTACCAAAGAAGTCAATTGACACGTAGGAGGAGCTTCTAAAGGTCTTTTTGGCAAGATAGTTTCCACCAAGCAAGACCGCACAATTGAGGAGTCAACTCATCAATTATTCTCAAAGGGATGGAGATACTTTGTATGATGCATGGGATAGGTTAAAAGATCTTCAACATCTTTTTCCACATCACGGTCTAAGCAATTGGCTTCTATTGCAATCTTTCTATAATGGTTTGTGCTACAATACAAGGATGCCTATTGATGCAGCTGCAAATGGAGCTCTCATGAACAAATCTTATAGAGAAGCCTATGCTATTATTGAATATATGACAGCAAATCATTACCAATGGAGCTCGAATACAAGCTACCAACCATCTTATTCAGCTACTACATCCGAGATACAAGTGGGGAGTCACGTGGTTGATGCTATAGACATAATTACAACAAAGCTAGACACTTTATCACAAAGGTTTGAGAAGCTAAGCACACAACCATTTCAAGAAGCCAATTTTATTTGTGATGCATGTGGGTTCCTTAGACACTCATCTTCTACATGTTATGATTCTTCTATTTATTACCCAATGGGCTACACTCCACTAGACTTCTACAACAATGCAAACTCAAATTTCATTCAGCCACAACAACCAAAAGTAACTTCTGGATTAGAGTCCATACTTGCAACATTTATTTCAACTCAAATGCAGCAAAGTGAGGAGTTCCATCAACAAAGACAATCAATGAAGGATGACATTTTCCAACTCTCTTCTAAGGTGGACGATATTGCCACTCATGCACACATCTTGGAGAAACAAATTGCCCAGCAAGCTCTTCCTAGCAAAGAAGCATTTCCACCTTTCTTGCCTAGTCCACCGGAGACAAATCCTACATATTTCAGGCCGGTGACATTGAAGAATGGAGTTTTTATAGAGTTATATCCTTCAAAGTATGATGATGTTGATATCCATGATCATTATGAAGTTGCAAATAAAGGGGAGAAAGCTACAACACATACTCTACATGTTGATTCTTTAAGCAAGCCACATATCTTTCCTCCTCACACTCTAGATGACACATTTCTTTATAATGAGAACACTCTTCCCAGCTCATATTTTAATGATGTTTCAAAGGAGAATGAAAAGACAAATAGTATTGGCATACAAAAGACTATTCTTTTTGTATCTAATAGGTGCTTTCTCTTGCCCCAAATCAAGGACATATTTGCAAGGAGGCATCAATCTTTAGCACAACAATTTCCAGCTGCAAATCAGAGCACCGGTCCTCCATGGATTTTGATGTTTCCACCATGATGAGGTACCCAGTTGCAACCTTTTTAGTTTGATTTATGCAGTGAGGACACTGCAGATTTCAAGCTTAGGGGGGAGCAACCAGATGGTAACCTAGTTCTTTTAGCTTTTCCCTTTCATATTATTTGCTACTTGTCATTTGCTTTTGTTTTGTGTTCACATTTCAGTCATTGTTTTCAGTTCTCCTCTTCTGGTGGAAAATCTAGTATGATATGAGGTTTATCTTTTATATGTGGATAGAACTCCTATGCTTAACAGATTATACTCTTTTGATGAGAAATATCATTTGGAGAAATTGTAAAAGGCATGCATTAATCAAATGAAACCTTTTGGCCATCAACATGTGTTTAACTCTGGTTTATGCTTCTAGCCTGAACATTCATCTTTCACATCCTTGATTGCTTAAAACATGTAATGGTTTCAATTTTTGTGAGTAAATCAACTTTACAACATCATTTAGAATACGAGATGCCCTTGCCAAACTCTTAGTGCATTTTCAACCACTCTTTCAATGAAATTTTTTCAAAACAAATGAATGGAATCTAGCTAATGTTGCAATTTAGTTGACTCTCCTATCTTTTGGAAAAAAAATTAAAATTTCTTTTTGCTTATCTCATCTTTATACCCCATAAAATATGGCTAAACCGCCCACATATCATGCTAGCCTAGTGTAAGTCTGATCTGGCCACAATGGTTAGGTGGTATGTCTTAAAAGAGGGTAAAATACCCCAACCGACATTCCACGTGTGCATAAGCCTACATTAGTAGCCGAGTGTCGGAACCCATAATCCATTATCATATCATTTTTGGGAAAGAAGGAGAGTACAACAAAAATTGTCAATTTTAACTAAGATTTCATCATTTATATCCTTAATAGTTGAGAGTTTGAGTTACACATCCACTAATTGTTTGGCTTGGTCATCCAAATTCTACTTAGTATTGTTTAATTGATTGATTTATTTAATTGTGACCACCCCTGCTGAACTAAAAATATCTTTCGTGGGTGTTTAAGTTGAATTGATGGCTATGAACATAAACATGTTGATCATGGTTGGTTTGGTCTTATACATATCTTTCATTTCATTTGATCTATTCATGAACTTGAAAATTCTTCATTTATATTTCTATGCTCTTTTTGCTTGAGGACAAGCAATGGTTTAAGCTTAGGGCAATTTGATGTGCACAAATCATATCATCTTTTGGATCATGTTTGGTTGCATATCCATGTTGTTTTGACTCAATTATCACTCTCATTCATGCTAGATTCTATATTTTTAGCTATTCTCAATTGTCTCATGGTTTGGATTGTAGGTACTATATTTTGCAATGAAATGATGAGGAATATATCATATTATCTCTTATTGGATCACTCCTCAAGTATCTACATGTTTTTGGGTTTGAAACTACGCAAATACCACTTTTTACGGCATGCGATTCAGACCTACACGTTGAAAGTTATGAGCAGAATACACAATAGCCCAGAACAGCCAAGTGCACGCCGTGTACCAAAAGTGCACGCCGTGCACCAAAAATGCACACCGTGCACCAAAAGTGCACGCCGTGCACCTGGGAGCATCAAGCAAACCAAAATTTCTGGAAAGTTGCACGGTGTGCACGCAATTGCACGACGTGCACCTGGGAGATGAAAGTTTCTGGAAAGTTGCATGGCGTGTATTTCTTCAACACACGTCGTGCACCTAGGATCTAAAGGTTCATGCAAAGTTGCACGACATGCATTTATCCAATGCACACCATGCATAGTGCATTCTGGAGCAAATTGAAAGTTTCTGGAAAGTTGCACGACGTGCACTTTGGGTGCACGACGTGCACCTGGCAGTTTCAATATTTTGAAAAATACGAGTTTTTATTTAAAATGAAGTGGGAACTTAATGGGTGGTTATGCTCGGTCATTTGTGTTAGTTCCCTCGTCCCAGAGCAAGCCTAGAGAAGAGGAGGGCGATTTTGAGGAGAAATGAGGTGGTTTCTTGCCAAATGAGCCAATTTCTTCTTCTCTTCTTCTCCATTGTCTTCTCTAAGGTGCAACCAAGCTTCCCCAACTTCATGCAGCTTCTTGGGAGGGAAGTTTGTCCGATTTGGAGCATCTGTAGGAGTGGAATTTCATCCTCAAGTTGGAATTCTACCTTTCTTGGGTTATACCTTGGGATTACTTAGCTTTTCCTTCTCTAAACCATGTTAAACTCTGAAATTTCTGCACATTTTCTGTTGTACATCATTATGGATGAGTAGACTCTTTTTCTTAGACATGGGAGAGTAACTCCCATGTCATAGCTTATATGAACATATGAATTTCGTACTAAATGTTAGTTTCTTGCATGTTCCAAGAGTTGTTTCAGATCTGAAATGCTTATTTGTGTGATTGGCCATCATACTTGCATGTTTTATGCTTTCTTTCATAATCTGAGAAGATGTGTTTGAGAGTATAGAGTTACTCTTTTGGCAACTTGTCCTTGACCGTGAGAGTGGCTGAGATTATGTTGAGGAGCAAGGTTTGTGATTTGAAATGAAATACATACACGAGAGTGATGTATGGAGTTAAAATCATCATCACTTCACCGGGAGGTGAGTGATGACTATAAACCTCCTTTGCAAGTTAATTAATATGTTTAAATTCATATTTTAATATAAGATATGATGTGATAGTGAAATCCCAAGTCTAAGATCCTTCCAAATCTGAATCTTAACCTTACTTAAGTGATAATTTACTATTTTGTTTTAAATATATAATTTAGTTGTTCTAATCCAATCATCTTGTATACAACGATCTAGATTATTGAAAATCATAACTCTTGCGCCTAACTAACCAACGCTCCTTGTGTTCGACCTTGACTACAACTACTCTCGTATACTTGCGAGATATAGCTGGTTGAGTAAAAGATCATTCTTAATGATTGAAACTCATTAGCCTAAATAGCCAACACATATCACTCATCATTGAGTACTACTTTGCGATAAAACAAGCGTTTGCAAAAAAAACCCAAAAACAAGAGAGAAATAAGGCAAAGTGAACATGATAAACCAATTTTAAGCATATTAGCATGCAACGATGATCAAGATAGATGCAAAACATATATGATAGATGAATACTAGCTAGAAGGCATATATGATTCATTCAAAGAAATTATAAGCAATTTTGATCTAATAAAATTAAAATGTTCTCTAGTTAGAGGTTTAGTGAAAATGTCTGCCAACTGATTTTCTGTGTCCACATTTGTGATATAAATATCCTTCTTGGCAATGTGATCATGAAGAAAGTGATGGAGAACCTCTATATGTTTAGCTCTACTATGCAATATAGGATTGTAAGACAAGTTAATTGCACTAGTATTATCATAATAGATAGGAGAAGCATCAAAATGAATGTTAAAGTCTTGGAGCATTTGCTTCATCCATAGGACTTGGGAACAACAACTCTCGGATGCAATATACTCAACCTCAGTGGTTGATAATGCCACAATGTTCTATTTCTTAGAGAACCAAGACACCAAGCATGGTCCTAGGAGGAAACAAGTGCCACTTGTGCACTTTCTGTCAATCAAGCAACCTACATAATCGACATCACTATAGGCAGTAAGAGTAAAGTTCCTTGACTTGGGATACCATAGTCTAAAATTTTGGGTTTTTGCTAAGTACCTTAGAATCCTCTTAACAACTATAAGATGAGATTTCTTATGATTTGATTGAAATCTAGCACACAAGCCAACACTAAACATTATGTCAAGTCTAGAGGTAGTTAAGTAAAGTAAACTTCCAGTCATACCTCTATAGAGCTTCTCATCTACCTTCTCACCTTCTTCATCTTTATCAAGTTTGGCGGTGTTTGACATGGGTGTGTCCATCAGCTTGGTATTCTCCATCCCAAAGCGCTAAAGTAGTTCACTTGTGTACTTGCCTTGTTTGATGAAGTTCCCATTCTTTGTTTGCTTGATTTGAAAGTTGAGGAAGAATGTGAGTTCACCCATCATACTCATCTCGAATTCACTCTGCATAAGATCACTAAATTCTTTTTAAAGATCAAGGTTAGTTCCGCCAAAAATGATATCATAAACATATATTTGAATGATAAGAAAATTGTTAGAAGTGTGTTTTAAAAACCATGTAGAATCCACTTTGCTCATGATATAATCATGATCTAACAAAAAGTTCTTTAATTTCTCATAACAAGCCCTTGGTGCTTGTTTGAGTTCATAGAGAACTTTTTACAACAAACAAACATGGTTAGGTAGACTATCATGTTCAAAGCCCGAAGGTTGTACAACATACACTTCCTCTTCAATTGTACCATTCAAAAATGCACTTTTAACATCCATTTAATACAAAAGAAAGTTTTTATGACTAGAAAAACCAAGCAACATACGAATGGACTCAAGTCTAGCTATAGGTGCATATGTTTCATCAAAGTCAATACCTTCCAATTGATTGTAACCTTGAGCCACTAACCTTGATTTGTTTCTTACCACTTTGCCGCTTTCATCTAGCTTGTTGCGATAGACCCATTTGGTCCCATATGATCTTTCTATCACTTGGTTTTGGCACAAGGGTCCAAACATTATTCTTCTCAAATTGTTCCAGCTCCTCTTGCATAACTAGGATCCATTCTTCATCCCCTAGAGCTTCCTAGACATCTTTGGGATCTAGTTGTGAGATGAAGGCATTATTGACTTGTTCTTTGTTGAATGTAGCCCACCTCTTCACTCTCTCAAATGGATCACCTAAAATCATCTCCTTAGGATGATTCTTTGCAAACTAGGGAGTTGGATCCTTCTTTTCATCATCTTTGTCTTCTTCTTGAGCAGCCACATCTTTTCCCTTTTGGGTGATGTTGAGTTCTATAAGGATAGGAATTACTTCATTTGCAACATCATCATTTGAAATAATATCTTTGGGAATAGAGGGGTTAGTCTCAATAAACTTTACATTAATAGATTCTTCTACCTTAGCAAGATGAACGTTATAAACTCTATATGCCTTGCTAGTAGTGCTATAGCTAAGAAAGAAATCCTTGTATGATTTCTTTCATATTCAAAACAAAACAAACACATCTGAAAAAATGGAAATACTCGATAGAAGGCTTCCTACCATGCCATAGCTCATAGGGGGTTTTCTTAAGTGAAGGATGAGTGAAAACACGGTTTTGCACAAAATAAGAGGTACTGACAGCTTCATCCCAAAACTTCTTAGGAGTATCATACTCAAGAAGCATGGTCCTAGCCATCTCCTGTAGAGACATATTCTTCCTCTCTACAACCCCATTTTGTTGAGGTGAAGAAAAGTTGTGTGCATAACCTGATTCTTGACAAAAATGCTCAAAAATCTCATTTTCAAATTCTCCCCCATGGTCAGTACGGATGGAAACAATCCGGAAAGAAGCTTCATTCTCAACTTGTTTGCAAAAACTTGAGAAAACATCAAGCGTATCTCTCTTTGAAATGAGAAATAAGGTCCAAGTATATCTAGAGAAATCATCGACAATAATAAGGCAATACTTGGAACCATGAAGCAATTGCATTATCATTGGTCCAAATAGATCAATATGAAGAAGCTCAAGAACTCTATTAGTGCTAAGGACTCCTTTGGATTTGAAGGAGGACTTGGTTTGCTTTCCTTGTGTCCAAGGTTGGAATTCTTCATCCTTTTCAAAATTCAATTTAGGAAGTCCCTTGACTAAGTCCTTTTTTCTCAACTTCTTTAATTGATGCATATTTACATGACCAAGCCGACAATGCCAAAGAGAAATATCATTCAAATTGGCTACAAGACATCTACCAACCAAATTCTTAATAGAGTTAAGAACAATAATATAAAGATTACCACTTCTGGTTCTGTTATATATAATTTGGTAGGTGATGGAATCTAGAATCAAGCATTCAAAAGAAGTAAATAGCACAAGGTAACCATTATCACAAAGTTGACCAACACTTATTAAATTGTGATGTAGGCCATAAAAAAAGAACATTCTTGATGTATAAGGATTCACCTACATCACCCTCACCTTTGACTTTATCTTTCTTGTTGTCCCCAAAGGTGACAGATCCTCCTTTCTTCTTTGTTAAATTGTTGAAATGGCTTATGTCATCGGTCATGTGCTTTGTGCAGCCACTATCAACAATTCATCTATCTTTTCCCTACAAGAAAGGAGAATGTCAGTTCCCAACTCAAACTTTGGGATCTGGAGTTAGCTTGGGGACCCATTTCATCTTTGGGTTGGTCCCCTTAGGCTTGTAAGGACAATAAGTGGAATAATGATCATCACATTTGCAATTAGAACAAACCATAGGATTCTTAGTGCCCAAAGATTCTCCTACAAAGAAAGAGATCTCCTTGCTCTTTTTCTTACCTTTGGCCTTACTCTTTCCCTTTGAGCCCCCCCTACAAATCCCAAACCACTAGTACCACTTTGTTTAGTATAATGGTCAAGGATTTCATTTAGGGAGTTCTTCCCTTTGAGGAATTTCTACTCAATCTATGGTTATAATCATTCAAAGAAGAAATAATAGAAGATAAACTAGATATGTCATCCCTAGCATGCACAAGATCAGCCTTAAGACATAAAGCTTTAGTAAAATATGAATCCTTTTCTAGAGAGATAGAAGCAACATTAACACTAGGCAACAAGGGTCTAGAGGATAGATCATTTACTTGACTAAGAAACCTAGTATTTTTAGATTTTAACATTTGAATCTCGTTGAGATAGACATCTCTCTCTTCTCTATGAGCATCAATAAACAACTTTAAATTCACCATTTTTAGTTTTAAGCAATTCAAGTTCTTTTAGGAAATTTTGGTTCTCTTCCTTAAGATTCTCGATGTTCTTAAGGTAGATACCATTCTCAACTTCAACCCCATTATAGTGGAGTTTAAGATCAAGGTATTGGCCTTGCAAATTATCAATAATCTCAAGGTTGGTTTTCTCATTCAATTTCAAAATCTCAAGCTTAGCATAAAGATCATCAATAAATTTTCCTAACCATTTTCTCTTAGATTTACATTTAGCAAAAGAAGAGCGGATAGTAATAAGCATGTCAATAATCGCTTCTTTAGGCAATTCATGCAAACTTACCTCACTTACCTCACCAATGTCTTCACTTGTAGATGCCATGAGAGCAAGGTGGCACTCTCCATCTTCTTTGGAGCTAGAGTTGCTTGAAGATGAAGCTTCCCAAGTCACATGAGCTGCATTCTTGTGTCCCTTCTCCTTCTTGTCCTTCCTCTTGTGCTTGCTCTCCTTCTTGTAATCCTCTTCTTTCCTTGAGATGCTCTTGTTGTGAGACTTTCTTGACTTTGGGCATTCACTCTTGTAGTTCCCCTTTTGACCACACTTGTAGTATCTCAGAGTATAGGAGGAGGAGGCTTGCTTTCCCTTGAAGTGCTTGCCCTTGATGTAGTTGGCTTCATGCTCACTAGGGCCTTCATCTTTACTAGAAGGGGAGGGAGAAGTTCAGAAAGCAAGTTGTTGTTAAAGGATGACAACCTCCACTTGTGCTTTGAAAGAACTATCTTTGATCTTCTTAGCCTCCTTCTCTTCTTGCTTATCAAGTCTAGGCTCATGGGCTTGAAGATTGCCAATGAGTTCTTCAGTTGGGATGTCACCAAGGCTCCTCACTTCTTCAATGGAGGTGACCTTTAACTCCCATCTCTTTGGAAGAGTTCTCAAGATCTTTGAGTTGATGATGCCTCTATCTAGAGTGTTGCCCAATGCATCCAGCCCGTGAATGATGACATTGCGCCTTGAATACATCTCCATAATGCCTTCTTTCTTTCCCATCTTGAAGTTCTCTAGGAGGATTTACAACATGTAGATCTTTGCCTCCTTGAATTGCTTTGTGCCTTCATATGTGATGCACAACTTGTCCCAAATCTCATAGGTAGTATCCCATGATGAGATCCGATTGAACTCCATGGGAGTGAGGGCTGCGTAGAAGATGCTAATGGCCTTTGCATTGAGTTGAGCCTCCTTGAGAGTATCTTCACTCCATCTTGCAATAGCTCTAGTGGGATCCTTGTAAGGTGTGATCATCACCTTCCACATATCAAAGTTCATCCCTTGAATGTAGAACTGCATCTGGCTCTTCCAATAGAGGAAGTTGGTGCCGTCAAAAATAGGAGGATGCGTAGAGAAGCCTCCCTCTAGGTTAAGTGAACCAAGTAGGTTGTCGTCCATCTTCTCGTCTCGTGCGAGATTATTGAAGAAGATCCTTGGCTCTGATAACACTTGTTGAATCTAAGGGCTCTAGAGGTGGGGTGAATAAAGCTACACAATTTCTCAAAAAATAGATTAGACCTTCAAATTATATCAATTTGGAGAAATATCTAAATGTAAATTTGAAGTCCTATCTAAACAAGCATAGCAAGGATGAGAGAGATTGATAGAAAGCACTTGATAAAGGGATGTAGAGTGGTTCCACACTTCAAACTAGAAGTGAGTCAGTCCACTACCTAGAGAGGTCAACCTCTAGGACTTTGCAAGTGCTTTTCTCTATTATATCACCAAAGAGATTTACAACAAAAGACCACCGAAGGACTTACCCATCCAATCACAAGGAGATCTCCACCTTACTAAGGAATTTACCCACTTAGCTTGAGTCTTCAGCCTTCACCTAGGTTTTACCCACTCAAGCTCAAGTCTTCTACCTTGAAGGACTTTGCTTATCCTCTTGGATCTTCAGCCTTTTCCTTCTTCTTCACTTGGAGAAGATCACCACCTATTCAACAACCTTGAAGAGGACCAGCTACAACTCCTTCTTCACTCGATGGAGCTTGCTTCATCTTTTCTTAATGAGAGAAGGGGATAGGGAAGTAGTGGAAGATTTGATAGCTTTACATGTACAAAGGTGGATCTCTCTTACAATAAACCTAACTCACTCACAAATCACAAAATGAAGTGTAAACTAGAGAGAGAAAGGGGCTCAAGGAGTAGTAGTACACTAAAATATAGCAAGGACCTTGAATGTAGTGAATGAGCAAACTTGGAATGAACTCCAAGGGGTACTATTTATAGCTAGGGATGCTCCCATGAGTTGGGGAACACTTAAGGTCAAAATATAGATATTTTTGCACAAGGAAACAAATCTGTTTCCGTCCAATCAAGTCACCAACGATTATTATCATTTTTTTTGCATTTTCGTACAGTGCATTCGGTCGAGTTTCAATAAAGGTAACTCAATCGTTCGACTATAATACAAACCCAATTTTCAAACTATCAGTCGAGTTTGTCCTGGGAAACTCAACCGATTAGATAAAATCACATTTGCTCAGTAAGCCGTTCGGTCGAGTTAACTCGACGATGCATATCATTAGAAAATCAATCCATGGGACCGTTCAAGTTTGGAACTCGACCGATCAACAGTTTGTGATTGATTTTCTAATTTGGATAAAAAGTGATTAAAACTTGTTAGTAAGCATCCCACATATTTTTCTCATCTTAGTTACAAGTCATATCATCAATACAAGTGATTACAAAATTCTTCTAAGGTCGTTTGAAGTGATTTCCTTATTAGCACACTCACATTGCATTTGACTTGAACTTTGAAAAGCTAGGACTTGTGTAAATTGGTCCTTTTCATGTACCTAAAGCCTGAGATCAATCTTGAATACACATATTAGATACATATGAATGGAATAGTTAAGTCATTATCAAAATATGGACAATGTATAACCTCTAGGTCAACACAATATACAACTTGGTACCGCCGACAACCCGTCGGTGGCACCGACACTAGAAATCACAAAATCTGTGGACATCAAATCTATGAGCCAGATCATTTCTATCTGGCTGTCAGTGGTACCAACTAGCAACTTGTACCAGATGTCTATACCATTGACAGGACATCAGTACTATCAATGTAGAGCTATCTGTGGATCGAGACATCGAAGACCAAAAGCTATCTGTACTAACAGTTGATACCAACATACATAGATCGGGGGGATGACTTGGTGCCAACAACGTCCATGCCTGTGGTCCTATCACAACACGCAAGGCCAAGTCATAGGCTATAAAAGGAGAGGTGTGGGGTGTTATTCAAACACACCCACATCACCTCCTTTGCATATTTATAGGAAACCATAGCTCTACAATGCCTCGAGTCTTCCCCAATCTCTCTTCTTAATCTCCTTTCTTTCATTTGATAAATGGCTACTAGGAGGTCAGGTTCATCAGTGGGAGGATCCAACTAGATGGTTCCAAATCAATAGCATAGATTTCATCAATGGAGATCAAAGGAAGTTGTTCTCTAGCATGATGAAGAGACAAATCATACCCACACGATTTGGTGACCGAGCCTTACCCAACAACACGGGCTTTACCAAGAGTCTTCATGAAGCATGTACTGGAAAGGGCATGGTGGGTGATTACCCTTTCTTTGGTGATTGGCCCACCTACCAGGAAATTGTCTGTGAGTTCCTGGAATCCTTCAAGGTTTATGATATCCCTAAGCATGAAGAAGGTTGGGAGGAGGGATGGGTGCACTTCTGCCTCTACAACGTCATCCACCACCTCAACTTGGCATATTTTAATGCAATCTACAGTTGGCTAGTAGGGAACATGCGTTTCACCTCAATGAGTTTGACTTCATCTGGGTGCGGAGGATTCTAACGGACCTACCACAAGGGTTTATAGTCAACTGGCATCAGTTGTCACTCATGGATATCGGGCATCTATTTATCTAGATTTTGCATTAGTATCTGAACAACGCCATATTCGCTAGATCTACACAAGGGTAAGGGAAGTTTTAGGAAGCCAATCTCTTCATCCTATGGGAATTCTTGTCCTGAGGATATGAGGAGGTAGATCACATTTTCTTCTCTCTACAACACATGCCGACGATGAAGAGGTAGGTTCAAAGGAAGCCCCCTATTCACTTTAGTGGGATCATTACACCACTAGCGATGCACCTCAACCTCGACCTCTCCACCACCAATGCTTTGAAGACCTCCTCCATGTCGGACTTCAAGCATTTCAAGAGGGCTCATCTTGTTAGAAAGCGTGAAGGCAAGGTGTTTTCCTATTGCACAGTGGGATCAACTAAGGGAAAGGGCTCTCCCTGACCCCATCTTCCATCTATGAGGGGTGTGATTCTTGAGATGGCCTACAGAGGGTATAGAACCGGTTCCAGACAGGATAATCTCGAGCCAGAGCAGTTTGGGGAAACTGAAGAGGAAGAGAAAACAATGCCATTCACTCCACCACGGGTTATCTAGCGGACTTCATGAAGATATGCAGCATCAAGCTCTACCGCTGCATCACCTGCACAACAAGATGACTCTTTTTCTATGGTAGGTAAGTATGGGATGCTACAATCAATTCAACATAGGTAGAAACAATAATCAACTGCCTTGGCGGAGAACCACGACATTCAGCTTCTTCAGCAATAGTAGGCAATTTATGACAATGAGCGCTTTCTCTGGCCAACTAGGAGAATATGCATACTCATCTATAGTGGATTGAGAATTACTAGCAGCCACTTTATGGTCACTACTAGATCCAGGGTCGGTTCACCAACTACCCTCAGTCACCAAAGATGCCCACTCAGCCACCCAATTTCATCGACACATTCTACCACCTGATCCAAACATGCCACCACCACCATTCTGATTGCGTACTTATGTTCTACGACTTTGATTGGATTTTGACTATGAGGACATAGTCATGTTCAAGCGTTGGGGGGTGCTTGAACAACTTTTTTGTTATGATTTTCTTTAGTTGTTTTAGCTTTTGAATTATTTTGAATTTGTATGATCCACAACTATCTAGTATAATCGTGGAGCATAATTATCATGATTTTTGTTATCATCCTAGTGTGTGCAATGGAATTTGAGAAAATTAGAAAATTGGAACAATCATTTTTTCATATATTTGAAAGCTTAGGTGCAAAGTCTAAAGGTAGCATCACCTAGAGGAAGTATATGGGTTAGTCAGCTTGAGGACATTTAATGTGAATGAAAAGTCTTAAATTATTCATGAATTGAGGATCGCAGTGGGGTTTGAACCTAAAGTGATCAAACAAGTTATGAGACCTTAAATGAGACTTTAATAAATAAACTTTAAAGGTTACCATGTACACATGTTAATAGGAGAGGGACATATCATATCCTAAGAAAGGAGTTGTCTCTTAATCATGTGATTCCACCCACTTTTTGTTACATCTCATCCACCACCTTAAGGTGATCAAGTAACCGGAATTGTTTCCTCTTGATTGCATTGCATAACAAAATAGCTAACAGGATGCTAGTTTTATTTTATTGCACTAGTTATAAAATCAAAAGAAAAGTGTGAATGTCAAGTAGTTTCATAACGAAGTTCATGTAGATTGCATATTTTATGCATCATTCCGTCATCATGTGCCTATGTTGTGTTACCCTGAAATAAAGTGAAAGGATACACATCCATACCCCTCTAGTGAAAAAAAACAATGAGTTGTTGCAGTGAAGCTCGATCATACTATTCAACCATTCTAAAATAATAGGGCAAAGAAAAAAAAATAGATATATTAAAAAAAGAGGGAGAAAAGGATGCCTTGAACTCAATTCTGAATTTTTCTTCAAGAAGAGATGAAAACAACTACGTGATGTATTCTTTTACTCCATTCTCATCAGTTAGATGAGAGTTTTAGTGCACACATCATTCCACCAAAATAGTAGGTATTAGGATTCATGAATTTTCACTTCCTTCAAATTATAGGTTCATCATGTTTTATTTTTGCATAAATGATTTAGATGTTACTTGTGATTCTTCATAAGCCACCTATTTCACTCCACCCATTGCTCTTTATGGTAGAACACATATATTATTGATTCCCTCATTCATTCTTATACGGGGAACTACTTCGAATTAGTTTGGTAGGTAGAAAAGAGCAATATAGATAGGGAATCACATGATGCACCAAGCTAATGCCCTATTGACTGTGATATTAACTACTCTATTAATAGTGTTTCATTGATCAAAGGGTGGACATTTCTAATGAACATTTTTGGTCACTCCAGAGTAGTTATTTGTTCAGTGATTAAGGGCCAGTTTGGGACCGGTAGGTTGGGATAGTTGAGAAATGTAGTTCATATTACTTGTCCTTTTGCTGACTTGTCTCCAACAGATCCAAGGGTAGTGTTTCTTAAGGGTGAGCAACATTTAAGCTTAGGGGATTTTAATGCACCAAATATTACCTACTTTTCATAAGCTATTTTATTATGTATTTCATGCATATTTGCTCATTTTGATATTACTTATGAATTTTTATCATTATTATCTAGTGAGTCATTATCACATTGAATATTACCTATTTTCACTATATTATATTGATCTATCATATTTAATTGGACTTATGATCTATATTTCTAAATTTTAGGTAATTTGAGTAATTTTGAGTCAACTCATTGCTATCGACAGCCATGTAGGTGGTATCAACTTATGGAGAAAAAGAACAGACTTGAATAAAGTACTTTTGTTGCTACTAACCCCTTGATCGGTACTATCAATTTCGAGATAGCGACACAACCAAAGTAGCTCGGTGCCACCAACCTGCTATTGATGGTACCAACTTTCATATGAAGAAATCATCAGAGAAGTCAAAAATAAACTTGGTGCTATCGAAGACTTTTTCGGTAGTATCGACACATACATGAAGTTGCAAATACAAAAGAGAACTCATTTCCACAAACTTTTTGTCAATGGTACCGACTTGGACTGATCATACAAGATTAAAGATCTTAATCAATCTAACAACCACGACTCAATGACAGCTGAAGACTCTCTTATGACCTAAGAGGAGTTCATCCAGACCTAGTATCACCATTATATTCCATTACATGAGAGAAGAGAGATGGTATATGAGAAAGAGAAGGAAATAGCTACTTCCCAGATGACTCAGGCACCATTATAGGGTGAATTTACATCCAAAACATAGAAAATTACCATGTTTGTTAGAGGGAGTAATCTGGATCATCTTCTCTAGGGATATTCATTAGTTATTTAATGTTTCTCTGATTTTACCTTTTTCCCTTTATACATGTGATGATGGAAATCATGTGAGGCTAATCCCCTAATTCCTTAGGACCTGAGAGTAGCCCGTCTATGCACTATATTTGATGTTCTGAATTAATATATATATTTTCCCTATTTTCTGGACATAATAATATGATTGCATAATGAATTGACTATGGCTGATCAACATATCTAATTTCCTAGATCCTTAATTACTATAAGAGAGGGATTTAGGGCTAGAAAAGTCATCCTATCACACAGTTTATACCTCACCTCGAGAGAGGGCCTACATAGCCCACATGATTTGGTAAATCACCTAGCTAATAGTTAAATCACTATGAGAGTGGGATTTATATTAGGGTTGGTACTGAATTACACTGTGAGAGTGGGTAATTCTTTCTACATGCCCCTTGGTCCAAGGTTAGGAGAAATAAATATTAATAAATAATGTTAATTGTAGTGTGAACCATGGTAAATGATACTCCAACATAATCCATCTAATTGTGATAAAAACCAACTAATTTAGTTTTAGTTATTGCAATTAGTTAACTAATCAATCAATCACTCCTTGATTTGGTCTAGCTGACCAAGTCGTAGTTAGTAAAGTCTCTGGATAATGTTTCCTAAGTTTGACACTCGTGTCTCATAGGCCTATAATACACGATACATGCACCTGTATTTTATACGTGTATTTACACACATCAAACAACAACAAATTGATCAGCCTTTTTCTCGCGTTCGGAAACGAACGCAGGACAAAGGAAGGAATCAAAATTTTAAATTTATAACCCGAATCCTTCTAGGCCCCCACAACTTTTATTATGGGGTCGAAGTAGATATACAGGGTCGAACACAGGGATGTGGTGATGTTTAGGATGCCACAGATCTCGTTCTTAGGTTAGATAAGCCGAAAGTGATAGTCGATAAAAGTATGTGCTAGGACTAGTCTAGCGGGTTGTCACGAATTAAAAGAAAACAAAGAAAAGAAAAGAAAAACAAAATAGAGCTCGTGGTTCTACTAATCTGAGAAAGAGAGTTCCTGGCTATGTAACCACAAACGGGGCAGTCTATGCACTCGTTCTCGAGCATAGACAACCCTCGAACACCCAAGCAAGAACCTAGTACACACAGTGGCATATGTCCTGTGGGTTGTCCCACTTGCTCTCACGATGCGTGACTAAACCATCAGTGATATGTCATCGACCATCTCTCAAGGAATGAAATATCAAAACCCCAAAATATGCTAATTCCCTTTCAAGTCTTAGGTCATTCTAGGATGTTAGGAACAATATACCTTGGATCGTCCTCCTCTCGGGTTCGAATCCAAACTATCATCTCTTAGCTATCTCTAGAATGAATCTCTCGATACAGGTAGAAATAGAAGTTCAAGAGAGTAAGAGATCAACCAAACAAGCAATCATAACCAAGAAAGAGAAAATAGAACATACACCATACTAGATCAGAGATGAATCTACTTGCTTAAGGTAAAAGTACATATACATGCCCAGATCGGGCTACATAGCCAACAAGAAGCTCAACTAGCCATTGACAAGCATAGTTGGCACCAAACAAAGATGGAAAAACATCATTGTACAAGAAACCAAGAAACACAACAGAAGAAAGGGGAATAAGAAGAGATTTAGCCCGTGGAGGAGAGGTGGCTCTCACTCCTTTGCCTCCGTATAGGCTGGATCTCATCTTTTGGTCCTCCTCCTTGATCAGATCTGTGCTCCTTGATCCTCTCTCTCTCTAGATCCACCCCAAACAACAGCTTGGTGGGTGAATGGAGATGGAGGACGATGGAGGTCATGGTCTTCTCACTCCTCAACTTCCGCCCTTGGAGATCAAAAATCGGGGTATGATGGAGAGTGGTGGAGATTGGAAGCTCATTGAAGAGGAGGGTGTAGGGTGAGCTCTTTGGCCTTCTCAGACCTCTGGACTCTCCCACAAAACTCTGGGAACCTTCAGATCTTGGAGCAGCAGCCTCTCAACGTCCTTAGTTGAGGTCCCTCTCAAATGAGTGAGGGGGCATCTATTTATAGAGGCAGACTGCAGACTGCGACCAGCAGGTCGCAGGGTCAGCCACCGTCGTGGCCAACACCGCGGTCGCGGTTCATGGAGTGGAAATCGCAATCACAGTGATGAAGATCACAGTCGCGGTTTGGCAACACGGTCGTGGCGCAAGGCCACAGTCGTGGTGGAAGGATTCGACCATAGTCGTGGCAAAAGGACACGACCATGGAGAGGAATCACAGTCGTGGTTGTGGAAAGAAAAACTGTGGTCACAGTTATTGGCCACGGTTGTGGTGAATAATCGCGGTCGCGGTTGTTGAAGATGAAGCCCACGGTCGCGGTGTTGAAGCCCGCTGTCATAGTTATTGGTCATGGTGATGGTGAGGGATCGCGGTCACAGTGTTGAAGACCGTGATCGCGGTGTTGAAGACCGTGATCGCGGTGTTGAAGACCGCGATCACGGTGTTGAAGACCGCGATCGCGGTGTTGAAGACCGCGATCACGGTTATTGGCCACAGTCGTGGCAGACGGCCACAGTCGTGGAAAAGGTGGACGACCATGGTCATGGCAGGTGGCCATGGTCGTGGAGAGGACTGCGGTCGCAGTTTTGAAGGCCGCGATTGCGGTGGGCACCACAGTCGTGCCTGATTGCCATGGTCGTGGTCAAAGTGGATTGCCACGGTCATAGCTGGTTTCCACAGTCGTGGCGGGTTCATAGCTGCCGCAAAAACCATGTGTCAGGGAGAAATCTTTGGAGAATAGATGTCTTATCTGGTTCGGTGCCTGCAAGTCCCAAAATTGGCTAGATTGGCTACTTAGTTATCTTATCTAAGTAAATAAGAAAAGAACTAAAACATGAGCAAAAGAGTGCATATTAAGATCAAAGTGACACAAAACTATAGATAAAATGCATAGATTTGGGTGTTATCAACTACCCCAAGCTTAAAACTTGCTTGTCCTCAAGCAAGACTGTGCTCAAAGAACAAAAAGATAACATCTAAAATAAGCTTGGCAATATATGCTAAAGTTAAGAAAAACAGTTTAAAGCATCTATTCTCCTGTTCCATGTTGTTTCAGAATAAACCCCCACCAATCAACCACAATCCTGCCAAAGCAAGATCAAAGAGTTTCCAGGTAAGATTAAGAGAATTCACTACAAGTTGCCGATACTCATGAGGGTTTTAATCATAATTATTAAACATGAAAGAATTTTCACATAGGTGATCACACGGGTGATGAGCAATGAGCCATCACCATGAATTCATGCATACCAATCCAGAGCAACACACCTCTCACTTATTCATGTCCTTAAGAAACAAAGCAAAAAGACTCTAATGACTTCTGAGGATCTCGATCTACGTCAGGTTGGTCCATGTAGCGAGCAACAATCCCTGCAGTCCGAACCAGTTGGTCCAAAGCAATGAGATGAACTCCTCGTACTGTGCTTGAACCAACCATGCTGTTGGGATGATCTCATAGGTCTCCTAGGGGTTCCTAGTGACTCTCTAATGAGCATTTGGAGTGATACTACCAGGAACAACATACCCGCATTCGTGAGCACAGTCATACGCCAGCTGGGCACCATCCTCAACTCTCCTAAAAGAGAAAAAAATGCTCATTTATTATTCACACTCAGGCTTTTATCATCTGCATTCGATTTGTAGGCTTGGGTGAGAACTATATAAATATTTTTAGGATTTTATGGGTGGCCAAGCCTCTTTTGCACATTTTTATATATTTTTTCATCTTTTTGACTCAATTAATGTGAGAAGGCACGTAGTCCAATAAAGAAAGTACTTCATCTTGATTATAGCTCAAAACTCATCATGATCCACTTAACACCTATGTGAAAAGTTACAATTATGATTCAAGAATCCTTAGAATAGAGGCAAGCTTGTGAATCCACAACTAGGATTCTTTGATCATGTTTTAGCTCATTCCAATGGTCCTTTACAATGGATTTGCCATTCACAACATAGATCAAAGGAATTTAGCTTTAAGATGTGAAAAAGGGACATAACCTTAGATTTATTACCAAACTCAAGGAAAGAGTCAAAGAGTAAGTCAAGCAAAAGGTCAAGCAATTTTTAAGATAAAAGCTGTGCTTTTAGGAATAAAATCAAGCATTTATCTATTAGGTTCGCACCATATAGCCATAATTGCAGAGCTAAAAAGCTGAATTTTTTTAAACAGTTAAAACTAAATGCAGGAAGTAAACATGCATGCTAGAAGGATGAATAGATAGAAAGGCGAAGCCTACCACCCCAAGCTTAAAACTTGCTTGTCCTCGAGCAAGACTTAAACTTGAAATAGTGAGGCAGGAATGCATGATTTTAATGGAGGTTATTGAAGTTTTAAAGATGATGCATGGATGCAAGGATATCAAAACAGTTAGAGGAAATAAACTAACTAATAAGAACAATGAAGTGCAAAAATTATTGTAATAAAAGCGCGGGAGGGTGGGTAAGAGAAAAGGGGGTGGCTGCCCCACGATACCGACACTGGGGTCCCAAATCCTAAGTTTTTTGGGACCAGTGTCACCTGTGTCTTGCCAAAGGGTTCCGCCACATAATAGGAGTAGAATAGGTGGAGATGCGGGCCCTGCTGAGTCTGAAGAAGCGAAGTGAAATCCGGTGACTCGGTGAAGTCATCTTTGTGCTGAAAGTGGCTTGAACTACACTGGAATGAATTTGTAATGCCCGGGCCCACTGCCCAAGGCTCTAGTAGAGTTTGAGGAATGACGACTGGCCCCACAGACCACCACTAGCCTTAACTACGCACTTTGTCCACACTGACGCGCAAGCCAGGATCAACTTCCCGACTGGTCACCCATCCTAGTACTACTCCAAGCTGAGCACACTTAACTATGGAGTTCTTTAGAGATGGGCTCCCTGAAAAGGAGGTGCACCTTGGTGATATGGGTAGTCCAATCATTCCTTTTAAGATCAACTTATCCGAGGCCTCAAATCCTGGGATGTTACAATCTCCCCCACTTAGACTCTTGACGTCCTCATCAAGGCTCAACTATATGGCCTCATAATCTGACCCCATTTCAGTGCAGACCCACAATGTCCCATGGACACCCAACTCCCATCCATGGCTACCAGCACAAGGGCGGATCCATCTCGTCTCTACAGATAGCCCTTTCCAACTTGCCTAGACCGCACAGCTCAATATTGGCATGCCACATGCCCATGTGGGCCCCACCTACTGGAGGGGTTATGGCTCTGATACCATTTGTAATGCCCGGGCCCACTGCCCAAGGCTCTAGTAGAGTTTTAGGAATGACGACTGGCCCCACAGACCACCACTAGCCTTAACTGCGCACTTTGTCCACACTGACGCGCAAGCCAAGATCAACTTCCCGACTGGTCACCCATCCTAGTACTACTCCATGCTTAAATATGGAGTTCTTTAGAGATGGGTTCCCTGAAAAGGAGGTGCACCTTGGTGATATGGGTAGTCCAATCATTCCTTTTAAGATCAACTTATCCGAGGCCTCAAATCCTGGGATGTTACAGAATTCTTCAGCATATCATCCTCAGGGTACCTTTCATTATATGAGTCTGAATATGAAGGTCCTGGGATGTCAAGACAGGATGGGATGGAGGGGATAGGTTGAATGACTTGGGTAGGATCCATTTCTCCATCCTCCATCTCAGAACTTGAGGTTGGATGCTCAGATAAACTACTATATACAATCTGAGTCGTCCAATCATCTTCTGAACATGAAGTGTCCCTAGAAGAGTATGATTGATGTTCTTCCACCCCAAGCTTTTCACCTTCTGCGGGGTCTGGGGTTTCTTCATGCTAAGCAGCCATGTTGTAGTGAACCGTCCATCTACCTCCCTTGAGTTCCACCAAGCCTTGAGGAGGGATGGTGGTGATTGAAAGCTCGTGTTGTTCCAGCTCATCGTCGTCGGTGTATTCATTCCACTGAGATGAATAGTTGTCATCATCCTCACCATATAGATTGTTCCAAACCATGATTGACGTGCTGCTCAAAGCGAAATGACAAGTCTGAATATGAGAGATGTCACTCTGGTTTGGTTCAATATCTGACTCTGGTTCCTCTGACCAACCTTATGGATGTGAAGAAACTTGGCTTTTAGAGTCTTCATCATCGTCATCATAGACCCATTCATGTCTATTACTCATATCTTCCATTGGTTCATCAGCTGGGTCATCTGGATAGAATGAAGGGCTTCCCGAAGTGGGTTGCTCTTCACAGAAAAATCCCGATGAATCCAGTTCATGGTCTGAATAGGATGGTGTGATATACTCTGCTTCAGATCCAATGGAATGGTCTTGATGACTAACTTCTTCATTGTTTTGTGATGGCAGTTGTAATTGGATTGTAACCAAATTGATGAGCTCTTGGATCCTCCTACCCTGTTCAACATCTTTATCATGAAGTTGTTGTACTTGAGCAGCAATGCTTTCGAGACCCATCAATTCTACCATGCACATATGAGGGGAGTCCGCTGTATCAAACTGATGCGCTTGGATGGATCCTTGCTCAAGAGTTTGAGTTAGACTTCTACTATGGTCTACAATCTCAGTGACTAGTTTGAGATGACGATCCTGCTCTTCTAGTAGTTGTTGCATTGGATCGACATCTTCTTAGAGATGAGGGGCTAAGGAGGTGAGTGAGTGAATACTTTCCCTAGCTGACTCCACTGCCTTAATGAGTTTTTGATCCAATGATAGCACGGGAGTCGAGGGCTGACTGGCAGTATCCATTGTTGGAATCTCGACATATGACGATGGTGGAGGTAAATATAACTCGACTAGTTGTAGAGCACAACCTTCAATTATTTTCCAGTAGTCGGAACTACGGAAAAAATTGGGAGGACAGGTGGAAAAGATCACTTGTCTTGCCGAAGTGAGATCCATGGCTGAAAAAGGTATAAGAAAAAAGGAAAACTATTCAATATATATGGACAAGTATGTGTAAAGAAAAAGGAAAACTATGCATATATATACATGCTTATAGGGACAGAACAAAATCTGCTAGGCGTGTAAATGTGGAAAACCACGTACCTGGAAACGGTGCCAAAAAGTGGATTAGCCTTTTTCTTGCGTCCAAAAATGAACACGTGACAAAGGAAGGAATCAAGCTTTTAAATTTATAACCCGAATCCTTCTAGGCCCCTACAACTTTTATTACAGGGTTGAAGTAGATATACGGGGTCGAACACATGGACGTGGTGACGTTTAGGATGCAACAGATCTCATTCTTAGGTCAGATAAGCCGAAAGCGATAGTCGATAAAAGTATGTGCTAGAGCTAGTCTAGCGGGTTGTCACGAATCAAAAGAAAACAAAGAAAAGAAAAGAAAAACAAAATAGAGCTCGTGGTTCTACTAATCTGAGAAAGAGAGTTCCTGGCTATGTAACCACAAACGGGGCAGTCTATGCACTCGTTCTCAGGTATAGAAAACCCTCGAACACCCAAGCAAGCACCTAGTACACACAATAGCATCTGTCCTGTAGGTTGTCCCACTCGCTCTCGCGATGTGTGACTAAAACCATCAGTGATATGTCATCGACCCTCTCTCAAGGAATGACATATAAACACCTTGGAATATGCTAAGTTCCCATTTGGGTCTTAGGTCAGTCCAGGATGTTAGGAACAGTATACCTTGGATCGTCCTCCTCTTGGGTTCGGATCCAAACTATCATCTCTTAGCTATCTCTACAACGGATCTCTCGATACAGGCAGAAATAACAGTTCAAGTGAGTAAGAGATCAACCAAACAAGAAATCATAACTAGGAAAGAGAAAATAGAACATGCAACATACTAGATCTGAGATGAATCTACTTGCTTAAGGCAAAAGTACATATACATGCCCAGATCAGGTTACATAGCCAAGAAGAAGCTCAACTAGCTATGGACAAGCATAGTTGGCACCGAACAAAGATGGAAAAACATTGTTGTACAAGAAACCACGAAACATAGCAGAAGAAAGGGGAAGAAGAAGAGATTTAGCCCATGGAGGAGAGGTGGCTCTCACTCCTTTACCTCCGTATAGACTGGATCTCGTCTTTTGGTCCTCCTCCTTGATCAGATCTGGGCTCCTTGGTCCTCTCTCTCTCTAGATCTGCCCCAAACAACATCTTGGTGGGTGAACAATGATGGAGGACAATGGAGGTCGTGGTCTTCTCACTCCTCAGCTTCCGCCCTTGGAGATCAAAGATCGGGGGATGATGGAGAGTGGAGGAGATTGGAAGCTCGTTGAAGAGGAGGGCGTAGGGTGAGCTCTTTGGCCTTCTCAGACCTCTGGACTCTCCCACGGAACTTTGGGAACCTTTAGATCACAGAGCAGTAGTCTCTTGACATCCTTGGTTGAGGTCCCTCTCAAATGAGTGAGGGGGCATCTATATATAGAAGCAGACTGCATACCGTGGCCAGTAGGTCGTGGGGTTGGCCACAGTCGTCGCCTATGGCCACGGTCGTGGCCAACACTGTGGTTGTGGTTCATTGAGTGGAAATCGTGGTCACGGTGATGAAGATCGCGGTCGCGGTCTGGCGACACAGTCATGGCGTGAGGCCACGATCGTGGTGGAAGGAGTCGGCCACGGCCGTGGTGAGGAATCGCGGTCGTAGTTGTAGAAAGAAAAATTATGGTCGCGATTATTGGGAACCACGGTCGCAGTTATTGGCCACGGTCGTGGAGAATAATCGCGGTCGCAGTTGTTGAAGATGAAGCCCGCAGTCACGATGTTGAAGCCCATGGTCACGGTTATTGGCCACGGCTGTGGCAGATGGCCACGGTCATGGTGAGGGATCGCGGTCTTGGTGTTGAAGACCGTGGTTGTGGTTATTGGCCACAGTCGTGGAGAAGGTGGACAGCCACAATCATGGCAGGTGGCCACAGTCATGCCGAGGACCGCGATCGTGGTTTTGAAGGCCGTGATTGCGGTGGGCACCACGGTCGTACCTGATTGCCACAATTGTGGTCAGGGTGGATTTCCATAGTCGTGGCTGGTTTCCACGGTCGTGGTGGGTTCATAGCTGCCGCAAAAACCGTGTCGGGGAGAAATCTTTGGAGAATAGATGACTTATTCTGTTAAGTTCCTGCAAGTCCCAAAATTGGCTAGATTGGCTACTTTATTAGCTAGTTAGTTGTCTTATCTAAGTAAATAAGAAAATAACTAAAACATGAGCAAAAGAGTGCATATTAAGACCAAAGTGACACGAAACTATAGATAAAATGCTTAGATAATATGCGTAGATTTGGGTGTTATCACAAATGTAGTGAGGGAAGAAGAAGAACGATTGTAGGGACAACTAGGTCAATATGAAACTAGCCTCAAGGGTATCATAGATGGAGGGGCTTCAATGGAGGTGATGATGACTATGCTAGAAGCAACAACTTCAATGGTGATAACAACAACTTCAAAGGCAACAACGACACTCGATGAGTTATTCTACGATGACAAGAGTTGAGAGTGGTGGCAGACTGTAGTAGGGGCAACAAGGGCAATAGTGGTAGTGGCTTGCAATAATGGAAACATTAGGATTAGGGAAGAAGAGTTGAGGGTTTACAGTAGTTAGAGAAGAAAAAGAGAGAAATGGGGAAAAGAATAATCTTATTGATGTTTAACATAACTACACCATCCGTTCTAAAGCCAAAATCAACAATGTAGCCAACATGAGACTTGTGATTTTGGTATTATGTCAATTCCGTATGAAAATTGATGTAATAGTAAAGCTTTACTATCTCACTTTTGGTCACAATTTGAAGTCAAATTTATGTAAAAATGCAAATATTTTGTGATGATTGACCTTATGAAATTGAAGTAGAAGGATAATTTGGAGGGAATGGTTATTTCATGGGGAGCATAGTAGGAACATTACAAAATGAGTGTTATATTGTCAAAGCAACAACGCAAGTGATGATAAATTAATTCCCTTCTATAGTTTTACATCGGTTTGGTTAGGAAAACCAACAACATAGTTTTTTTAGAGGGAAATTTATTTCACATGTAGCATAAATGTAGAGGATGTAGCATCAACATACACAAAATTAGAATGGCTATTATTGTCCCAAAATTTTCTAGAAAAATGAACTTCATGGGCTATTTGTAATGTCAATTTCACATTATGAAACTGAAGCAATAACTAAAGTAGCACCCATGTTTTCCCCTCAATGGCCAATTTTGATTTATTTCGATTCATTCACTTCAAAAATCAATGTTAAGACTTCTTGTGTTGGTCTTTTACAAAAATTGCCATTTATCCATTGATGCCATAGGTCAAAAAATCACTAGTCTCACTAGAGGATATCCACTGGGGTTTCCATTCCCAAGAATATGAAGCAAGTGAATCCCAAACCCTAATTGTTATAAACACAAATCTCAAAGGCTTAGAATTCGTCGAGTTTGTGGGTGAATCCAAATAAGAAGTGTCACTTGACAATAAATGAAAACTACAAACAAGCACATGGAACTCTGATGAAGATCCTCAAATGAGCATATGTATCTAAAGATAAAAACTCAACACTAGCTATTAAATTTTGGCTCATCAAAACCCTACACATATTTCATTTTCTAAGGATGCAATCCTCAATGTAGTGGACAACATCATGACATTTCTCATCACCACCATATACAAAGGCCTAAGCTCACATCACACTTCATTGAAATTGAGGCATGCCTAAATGTGTGCCCCCCAAAGATGCCCATCATCATGGGTAGATATCTAGCAATCTTCCAAAATTTTTCCAAGAAAGCCACTTCCTTCAAAAACGAACTCAACGATTCCTTATGAGTGTGTGCTTGAGCTCTAGATTAGACAAAAAATGTTCCCAATACTATATATGGTCATGAAGCTAAGATCAACATTCAACCTAATCTTAGTAAGGTCATTAATTCATTAGAACAAGATGGTTCCATTATTCCTACATCAAAAATCTCATATATCATATGGAAAACACTACCATTATTTTACACGGGGACATGATAAATACACATTCATCCTAGACTTATATGCATTTTTATATTAATTTTGCATTTAGGTTCCACATTTTCTTTAGATTTTATTCATTTAGTATACCTTACTTTTTTGCATTTTTTTTAGTTTTGATATAATTTCATGTCTATCTAGAAGGATTGAATTTGATCTCTACACACCAGCTTAGGATAATGGTCCCACTAACTGATTAGTAGGCCCAAAGAAAATTTTGACCAACTAGAAATCAATAGACCATGGCTCTATTAGTAGGCTCAATGCAGTCCCATTGCCACAAATCAATTCCCCATGATGTGCACCTCCCATCAACTAATGGCTATCGATTCCTTCCATCAATGCACCCCTCATCCATCTAGGTCCCGCATTGAGGTCCATCATTGAGGTCCACCTTCAATGCCCCCATTGAGTTACACCCCCTATGGACCTCACCATAAATGTTGTACTTCCATTGACCATGTGATTCATGATGCCAATTGAACCTCTGGCTATCGACACTTAGTTTGTCAACCTACAACCCTCGACACCTCTTCCCATTGACATTTTAATACCAATCATCAACCCCAACACCCTTGATGCAAACTTCCATTGAATCCACCTCCCATTGGCACCCCAATAGTGCATTGACACCATCGACTAGCTTCCATGTCAACCCATCATGCAACTACACTAATTGATCATTCTATAGCCATCAACCAACCTTTACATCACTCTATGTGACTTCTCATTTTCTCTTCTACCGTTGGTGCACTTATGACATGAAGTTAATGATGGAACCCTAAAACTGGCACCACCTATAAATATAACCCAATGCCTTTTTGGGAAACATATCTTCTACATGTTATGATTTTACATAATTCCATGATCAATCTCCAAGTTGGAGTCATTGACTACCTCCATTGACTGCCCACCATCACATCTTGACATCTAAAGAGACAAGCTGACAATGGCTCTCTACTACTACTATGTAGCCACCTAAGCTTGTAGAAGCTCGACCCTGATTGGGACAAGTTGATATGCATCCACTATGCTTCCATCAAGCACTTATTTTTTATTCACTAAGATAGACATTATTCAAGAAGACAACCCATCATATACTATGACTGTAACATCCCTGACCTGGGTTATGCTTTAACCCAAGCTGTTTTGATTAAGAGAGATGATTATATGCTTAATCTTATCTTGTGAAAAGTAATTAGGGCTCAAACGGAACTTATGTTGCAATTCTAGTCCTTCTTGAATATTGTTGAAACCAATGTTTTGCTTGTTTTGGACTAAAGTGCAAATTACCCAAATTGAGGGGTTTAAGTGCAAATTTTGCATTATAATATGTTCCTCATGTGTTGAAGCATCATGAGAGTGAAAATGATGTAGAGGTATGGCTTATGGAAGCCTGAGTACCAAAAAAGAGATGATAAAGCAATGTTTGTGCATTAAAACCTAGTTGTGGTATAATGTGCAATTTACCCAAAACCTAGGGTTCAATATGCAAATTACCACTACAATAAGATCCCTAATGTTTCTTGGAATCATGTAGAGAAAATAAAATGAGAGGGGCGCCTCATTTGAATTAAGTTGGAGGAGAGAGAATCTTGATATTAAAAAATAATCAAGATTTAATCCTAATTGAAACCCTAATTCAATTGAGTGCAAAAATAAATCTATTAACTAAAGGGCCTTCAACAAACATTAAAATGGTTGGATTCAGATGTGTGTGGACGTCCTTGAGCTTTTCAAGGACCACGAAATATCCAAGGGAGTGGATAACTCACTCACAATTTTATAAGAAAAAGAAATATCCACTCACATATGGATATTAGTATAATATGATTTGAGGTGCTTAATTTTCTTTTCTTTAAATCATGGATAATTGAGAGGAATAAGAGGCAAACAAGATAGACTCGGATCCAAGGAAGTTGAGGGGGAAGAGGTGGCTCTATTTTTGGGATTAAATGAATTTTTATAAAACATATTCTCTCTCATTGAATTTTTATAAAAAGACTCTTTACAAGCTAAATGAAAGGCTTTTCCCGATCCCACTTCTTCCCTTTTCTTGGAAAACGACCAAGGAGATTGGGAGGACCAGGAGGACGACCCCCCAACCTGTTGGTAAGCTTCTTGACCCTTGTTCACCTTGAATCCATGGTGGAAATCACAAATCAATGCATGAATTCTTCCTATTTCGATCCCCTCTTCAATTCTAACCATTCCTTTTCACTCAAACCTTGACGACGAGCTTTGGAATGGTGAAAGGAGTTGCATCCACCATTGTTTACATGAGCGTGTATCTTTGTAGCTCAATTGGAGGCGGGTTTTATAACTTGAACCTTTATTATTGTTATTGCATTCAATTCCTTATCAAATAATGATCCTTTCTTCATTCACGATAATTGATTTGGTTGGATGGTGCAATCACCATGAAAAATCACAGTAAGTTTCATGAGTTTAGAGCTTGATGATGATAACATCATCATAAGCACACTTCTCTCCAAAATATCCAAGGAAAACAGTTTCAACTTATTGGTCCAAATGGTTTCACCAAACCGTTTGGAGACCAAACGGTTTCAAAACCGTTTGGTGTTTTGAGACCAAACTGTTTGAGGGAGTTGACCATTTGAGAGGGTTTACCATTTGAGGTTAGAACCCTAATACATGTTGAATGATAATATAAAGGATCCAATTGATTAATTCAATGCATAGTTAATCACCAAGTAGCAAACCCTAGTCGGGTTAAGTGCTGATTTGGTAATTGATGGTGTTGAGTCTTTGGGTTGATTGACCCAAACGGTTTCAAAACCATTTGGGAATCACCCAAATGGTCTTAAGACCGTTTGAGGGTAAACCAATACCGTTTGGAGGTCTAGGATTGAGTATGGTTTGGTATTTGAAGGTCCATAGATACCAAATTGAAAGGCAATCAATTGTTGATTTGATAATCAATCCAATGATCCAAACCCTAATTGGATGTTATGGATTTTGATGTTGAGATGGGAAAATGGTTTCAAAACCATTTGGAGGTCAAGAACCTCAAGATTGTATGAGGTCAAGCACCTCAAGACCGTTTGGAAGGTCAAAGGTGGTGATTTGAAGGATTAAAGATCCAAAGGTTAATAATTGTTGAATCTCAATAACTTAATCGATTGAAGGTTTCAATGTTGCTAATCATGATCAAATGTTTGATGAATGTACCTCAAGAACCCTTGTGGTTTTGGGACTGATTTGGCCCAAATGGTCTTGAGACCGTTTGAGACCAAAGGGTCTTGAAACCGTTTGGGGGAAAATAGTTTCAAAACGGTTTGGGGCCAAACGGTTTCAAAACCGTTTGGTGATGAAACCTTGAAAACCGAATGGAGTTTAATGTGATTCAATCATTTGGAAATTGACGGTGATGATGATTCCAATGATCCAATGATTGATAGTGATGGTAATCAAATATGGTACAAATGTTAAAGACCTAAAAGTAGATAAATGACTAGTACTATTAAAGGGGTAAACCCTAATCACTATAAGAACAATAATTTGGTACACTATGTTAATCATAGTTGTATGTACTTGATGGAAGGGTTAATATGACCTAATAAAGTTGAGAGGATGATAGCATGAAATTCTTACATGAATATGATTCATGTGGTGATTAAGGGTATGATCCTTAATAAAGAGACCATGAAACCCTAATCATGAATATAAACCCTAATTGACAGGGTTATTGAATTCTAACCCTAATTGAGGGCAATTCTAAATGAAACCCTAATCCAGGGTGAGGATGTAGCCCTAATCTAGTGTAATGATATGTGAAAATCTAATTTAGGGAAATGATATGTAAAACCCTAATTGGGATGAATAGTGAATTTCTAATTATGGACAATTGAATGAAATCCTAATGGAGATGAATAGTAGACCCAAATTGTGGATAACCATAGTGGACGTCCTAATTAAGGATGATTCCATGAGAAACCCTAGTTGAGGGTGATTCCATGAGAAACCCTAGTTGAAGGTGATCCATGAGAAACCCTAGTTGAGGGTGATTCCATGAGAAACCCTAGTTGAGGGTGATTCCATGAGAAACCCTATATGAGGGTGATTTCATGAGAAACCCTAATTAATAAATAACACCACATGAAGCTCTAATACAATGTTGTGATGAGAGGCCCTAAGAAGGGTGAAGGTATGTGAGACTCTAATGTGGAGTCATAATACATAAAGCCGTAATCATGGGTAATATTACAAGAAACCCTAATCCTAATTTTTAAGTAAGGATATAAGGAAACCCTAATGATGAGATAGAAGGAATTACCTTATAAAGGTGAAACATTTCAAGTGGTTGATTATAAGCAACCTTATTGTAAGCAGTGTCTTTAGCATTAGACAAGTTTATATCATTAAAGATAGTTGGACAATTCTAATGTGTGGCCTATGCATTACATGCTAAAGGTGAGAGATTAGTGATTGAATGTATTAAGAGGGAAATACCTTAATACAAGATAAGTTAGTTAACTCAAGAAGGTTTGATATAATGAGGAAAGTGATACATCAAGATATGATAGTTATCACATTCAAACCCTCAGGGTTATATACCTTGATTCACTTCAAATCCAATAATATTTGGGTAAAAAGCATATGAAGTGTGTTATGCAAATATTACAAAGAAATGTAATGAGTTGACACACGTTGATAAGTGTTGACTAATGTACCTTGAGAATGGGGTTATGCCAAATTAATGAGTATGGTGTTATCATATCATGATGAGGATGAGAAATGAACTCATACCTTGAATCAAGAATCATTAATGCTATATAATGAGAGTAATGATCTTGAATAATTAATTATGATATCTTTGAATGCCCCAGAGGTATGGAATAATGACTTAAGGGTTAGACAGATAATATAATAATGAAACCCTAATTAATGAGAAATGGGGAACCCTAACTCTAATTTTGGGTAAAGGGAATGAAAAGCCCTATTTGATAGTAGACCCTAATTCCTAGTAAAGTAATAATGGTGTTACTATTGTATCACAAGATGTGATGAATAACTTGTATGACTATTATCATGCTTAATAACCATGCATGTATTATGAGATGATGAATATAGCCAGGTTTGAGCTGTGACATTTATATAATAAATGTTGATTGGCCTTATGTGCCTTAATGTTGTTGTTGCTTAGTAAAAGTAACAAATGTGCATGGATCTTATGAGTCATATGAGTAAGCTGTTGCCTAGAAAGAGGTGACAAGATATTTTGTGGCCTTGTGAGCCATGTGTGATGCTTGTATAACAAGTATCATGAATGCCTTGGTCAGATGACCTGAAGGTGATAGTTACCTAATAGATGGTAATGATGCTCAATGATGAGTTAAGGGTTTGAATACCCAGAAACATATAATTATGGTGATGAGATTGCAATGGGATGATAATTCCCAGTATTGAAATGAGGGATTGAGTCCCCAATGTCTTTTAAAGACTGATAAGTATTTGATGAAAATTGTACATGTCTCTTATTAGCATTGTTGTAATAAGTCATGCTTGAGAACTTGACTGTTATTAAAAGAATGTGAAAATGTACTTAATTAATCAAGTGAAATCATATCATGTAGAGCCCTGACCATAGATCCATCATCGTCAGTAATAAGGTGATGGTGAAATGGGTGCTCCGCGGAAAAACCTGGAACACATATTTTGAATATGTGGGGGTAAATGGGCAAAAATATCCTTACGTCTGGTGAAGAGATTGAGGGAAGGTAAACAACAAACCTCTCAATCCTTCATGTGTCGGGATGGATGTATCACAAATCTCCCGATGGTTGGGATGGATGTATCATTAATCTCCCAATGATATTTAATGTCGGGTCGATGAAGATAAACGTTAAATCTCTCGATGGCCGATGAGAGTGCAGTTGACACTGTAACTCTATAGAAAAGTTCCAGTATACCCTGGAAAGCTAATTTGAGCAGTTAACATAAGTCTTGCTTGTGGTCCCGCACTGACCGGGATGTGAGAGGTCATGGGAATTTGGCTCTTCCATTGACCTATGTATGGTACCAATTTTGACTTCACAGTGGTCGGTTGGAGTATGAGCGGTATACCTCATCTCCTCATGGCATAAGTGTGATTGTAAAATGAAATCGGTTGTATAGCATGTTTTCTTAAGGATTGAATATGGAAATTTATTGGCTGATGTTATATTTCTTTCATGCAACTCTTGTTCATTGATGTTATTCATATCTGTTTGTATTCATTACAAGTAGATGGATGAACTATGATTCTACTATGAGTAGATGCAATGCTCTCCTTGGGAAAGGAGATTACTTCACTTTGTTCATACAGTGATTTATCTACTATTAATTATATAAAATCCCTCTGTTCAGTTTATTTTAATAAACTGCTATAATAATGTTTTGGAGGAGAGTTATATCTCCCGCCGGGGCAATTTACAATTGTCTCACCCCCGTGGGATACAACATTTTTATGTGGATGAGCACGGAGGAGTTTGAGAACATCTTGCAGAGAAAGAACTTCAGTAGCAGCAGGGACATCAGTGATAGCTCAGGTTGAGTGTACTGTCTGTCGTGTCTTGTAGACAGAAGTCCTATGTGTCGTCTATGTACTCTCAAGTCCTCGGATTTTTTAGTCAGTGTATTTAATAAATCCATTTGAGATTTGGGCTTGATGCCTTGAGAATATTATGCTGTCGGTACATAATGTTGATAGGAAAATTGATGTTGTAATCATCGAGATTGGATGGTACATGTTATGTACGATTGAACCAGAATGTAAATGTTATACAATGGTTCTTGATGGAAGAGACTTCCTATGTTTGGATCTCTTTGCAAAAAGCTTTAATTTTTAGTGATTTTCAGTAATCCGCTGTAAATGACTCGCTTCCGCTTAAGTAAATCTTGTTTTTGTGAGTTGGATGCCATAATTTAGTGGTATTAGAGCTCTAGGTTTGCTGAGTCTACAGAGACATAGGACTAAGGTAGTAGAGTCTGTTCTGGTGTTATCTAGTGTATTTGATAGTGTCTTCTGCTCGTATAAGAGAAGAAGAACTTAAAGATGACTGGGTCACATGAGGAGGTTGCTGCAGAAAGCAGCAATGTTGCACCAAGAAGAGGTGCATGAGAGCAGGCAAGAGAGGGACAATAGCCTGAGAACCCCCTAGCTGATCCAACTATAATAAGAAAATCCTTCTTTAAGTATTACTGTTGGGGAAATTAGGGCAACAATAATGTATATAGTGGATCAAGCATTGACAGTGTAACCTAGATTACCAGCCCCTAATGATGATGTTTTGGATATCAACAAGATTTATGATCAACATTAGCAGGTTGAAGCAATAGTAAATGATGAGGTTCTGGACTTAAATCGAGTCTGTGCTCAACCTCAACCTGTTGAATCAATATATAATGATGGAGGGAATAGATTACAACCTGAAATCAGGGTCAGCCACAAGTGTAGGAAACTTGGACATATCAGAAGATATTGTCTAGAGAAGAAAAATAAGTTGATAATTGAGAAAAGGCCTATCCAAATCCAGGAACAAAGGCCTAGTGGTTCCAAAAAGAAGAAGTTTTTGGTACCACCAGTACAACCAGAGCCTAGTGCACCAAGGCAATGGTTACCCAGAAAGGGTAAGGAATCTTCTAGACTGCATCTAGCACCTAGAATTCGCTACCAATGTAGATAGGTAGGACATCTGGCAAGAGATTGTTCAGCCAAAAATGTTATGGTGAATCAACCTCTGAGGCAGAGTCAGCCTGAGGTAGTAAATAATCCACGAATCATGACAGGTTAGACAAAATAATATCATTCTAATATGTCATTTTATGAATTCCTGGATTAATTGAGAAAGTAATTGATTGAGTTTTCCTTGTTTAGTCCTATGAGGACTTACAATTTTCCTAGTAAAACATCACAAATGGTTTATATTGTCCTTACCTCTATGAGAAAAGATGAGGTACAGAAGAGATGCCTGGATAAAATCCAGGGATGTTAAATCTTATGCTTGTAATAATATGAAAAAGAAGGAATATGATAGTATACAAAGTGCATACCACTTAATCTCTGTATTTATATACCCTGGCCAGGTATACAACTATTGATGATAAAGTGAGTATGGAAACTCTTAGATTGTGGTCTTTTTGATTGCTCTGATCAAGTAGTCATTCTGAGACAATCTAATGAGTATCATGAAATTAGAAATATGGAATGAAAAATGTGTCATAAGCATAAGAAAGAGAAGTTTGAGAGAATCTCAGATGAGCATGTTGGTATGAGGAACTAAAAGTGTACTCCTCATAAGATAAGGATAAGAATAAGGGAGATGAACCCTGTTCAATAAAGATGTAAGTATAATAAAGATATTTCCCATAATGAGGAAATGGGAAATGTGATGAGATCATGAGATGATCATAAACATGCTAATAATAATAATAAAGACAGGGATAATGTTATGTAATCATCCTTAAATTTCGATGCTAAAGGTAAGGAACCTAGGATGAGATAAAGAGTAAATGGTTCATGAATAGTTGAAAATACATGAATTAATAAGAGGAATATGAATCCTTGTTTTCTTTCCTTTCAGGGACATGACAATCAAGTGGGTCTTAGGACACTTGATGTGCATAAGATAAATATGTTCATGTGATGGATACTTAGAAAAGTATCTGTTTATCTTGGACTTTGGTTCCAAGATGAGGACATATGTAACAATTAATGTTCCAAGATGAAAGGAAGATAAATATGTGATGTGTTATCAATACATGTGATAGATACCAAGGTGAAAGATTCTGGTATCTGAGAAATATTAGATGGTTTATGTTGGCTACCTGGAGTGGTCAACTATGAAATTAGTCTGATTATATAAAATAATATGAACATCATATGTTAGGGGTTTATGCTCTGCATAAACATGATAATAATAAAGAATGTATCATGTTTCTCTGAACAAGAAAAGTGTTACTTGACACAAAAATTGACTCCACAGTCAATGATGAGGAACAGTGGAGCATGTGCCTTGTGTGTTGATTCTATGAGAATCTTGTAAGGAAACACTTTGTGTTGATCAAAGCTTTATGGTGTCTCCATAATAAGGAGATGTTATGAGAAGACTAGATAGTATGATGAATGAATGACATCTGTCTTCCTTTATCTGGGATTTCGGGGACGAAATCCTTATTAGGGGTTTATAATTTGTAACATCCCTAACTTGGGTTATGCTTTAACCCTAGGTGTTTTGATTAAGAGAGATGATTATATGCTTAATATTATCTTGTGAATAGTAATTAGGGCTCAAAAGGAACTTATGTTGCAATTCTAGTCCTTCTTGAATATTGTTGAAACTAATGTTTTGCTTGTTTTGGACTAAAGTGCAAATTACCCAAGTTGAGGGATTTAAGTGCAAATTGTGCATTATAATATGTTCCTCATGTGTTGAAGCATCATGAGAGTGCAAATGATGAAGAGGTATGGCTTATGGAAGCCTGAGTACCAAGAAAGAGCTGATAAAGCAATGTTTGTGCATTAAAACCTAGTATTGGTGTAATGTGCAATTTACCCAAAACCTAGGGTTCAATATGAAAATTACCACTTCAATAAGGTCCCTAATGTTTCGTGGAATCATGTAGAGCAAATAAAATGAGAGGGGAACCTCATTTGAATTAGGTTGGAGGAGAGAGAATCTTGATATTAAAATAATCAAGATTTAATCCTGATTGAAACCCTAATTCAATTGAGTGCAAAAATAAATGTATTAATTAAAGGGCCTTCAACCAAAATTAAAATGGTTGGATTCATATGTGTGTGGAAGTACTTGAGATTTTCAAGGACCATGAAAATATCCAAGGGAGTGGGTCACTCACAATTTTATAAGAAAAAGAAATATCCACTCACATATGGATATTAGTATAATATGATTTGAGGTGCTTAATTTGCTTTTCTTTAAATCATGCATAATTGAGAGGAAGAAGAGGAAAACAAGATAGCCTCAGATACAAGGAAGTTGATGGGGAAGAGGCGGCTCTATTTTTGGGATTAAATGAATTTTTATAAAACATATTCTCTCTCATTCAATTTTTATAAAAAAACTCTTTACAAGCCAAATGAAAGGCGTTTCCCGATCCCACTTTTTCCGTTTGCTTGGAAAACGACCAAGGAGCTTGGTAGGACCAGGAGGACGAACCCCAACCTGTTGGTAAGCTTCTTGACCCTTTTTCACCTTGAATCCATGGTGGAAATCACAAATAAATGCATGAATTCTTCCTATTTCGATCCCCTCTTCAATTCTAACCATTCCTTTTCACTCAAACCTTGAGGACGAGCCTTGGAATGGTGAAAGGAGTTGCATCCACCATTGTTGACGTGATCTTGGGGATTTGGAGCTCAATTGGAGGTGGGTTTTATAACTTGAACCCTTATTATTGTTATTGCATTCAATTCCTTATCAAATAATGATCCTTTCTTCATTCACAATAATTGATTTGGTTGGATGGTGCAATCACCATGGAAATCACAGCAGGTTTCATGATTTTAGAGCTTGATGATGATAAAATCATCATAAGCACACACCTCTACAAAATATCCAAGGAAAACGGTTTCAACTTGTTGGTCCAAATGGTTTCTCCAAACTGTTTGGAGACCAAACAGTTTCAACACCGTTTGGTGTTTTAAGACCAAACCGTTTGAGGGAGTTGACCATTTGAGAGGGTTGAACATTTGAGGTCAGATCCCTAATACATTTTGAATGATAATCTAAAGTATCCAATTGATTAATTCAATGCATAGTTAACCACCAAGTAGCAAACCCTAATTGGGTTAAGTGCTGATTTGGTAATTGATGGTGTTGAGTCTTTGGGTTGATTGACCCAAACGGTTTCAAAACCATTTGGGAATCACCCAAACGGTCTTAATACCATTTGAGGGTCAACCAAGAATATTTGGAGGTCTAGGATTGAGTATGGTTTGGTATTTTAAGGTCCATAGATACCAAATTGAAAGGCTTTCAATTGCTGATTTGATAATCAATCCAATGATCCAAACCCTAATTAGATGTTATGGATTTTGATGTTGAGATGGGAAAACGGTTTCAAAAACATTTATAGGTCAAGCACCTCAAGACCTTATGAGGTCAAGCACCTCAAGACCATTTGTAAGGTCAAAGGTGGTGATTTGAAGGATTAAAGATCCAAAGGTTAATAATTGTTGAACCTCAATAACTTAATCGATTGAAGGTTTCAATGTTGCTAATCATGATCAAATGTTTGATGAATGTACCTAAAGAACCATTTTGGTTTTGGGACTGATTTGGCCCAAACGGTCTTGAGACCGTTTGAGACCAAAGGGTCTTGAAACCGTTTGGTGGCAAACGGTTTCAAAACTGTTTGGGACCAAACAGTTTCAAAACTGTTTGGTGATGAAACCTTCAAAACCGAATGGAGTTCAATGTGATTCAATCATTTGGAAATTGACAGTGATGATGATTCCAATGATCCAATGACTTATAATGATGGTAATCAAATATGGTACAAAGGTTAAATACCTAAAAGTACCTAAATGACTAGTACTATTAAAGAGGTAAACCCTAATCACTATAAGAACAATAATTTGGTACACTATGTTAATCATAGTTGTATGTACTTGATGGAAAGGTTAATATGACCTAATCAAGTTGAGAGGATGATAGCATGAAATTATTACATGAATATGATTCATGTGGTGATTAAGGGTACGATCCTTAATAAAGAGATCATGAAACCCTAATCATGAATATAAACCCTAATTGACAGGGTTATTGAACTCTAACCTTAATTGAGGGCAATTATAAATGAAACCCTAATCCAGGGTGAGGATGTAGCCCTAATCTAGGGTAATGATATGTGAAACTCTAATTTAGGGAAATGAGATGTAAAACCCTAATTGGGATGAATAGTGAATTTCTAATTATGGACAATTGAATAAAATCCTAATGGAGATGAATAATAGACCCAAATTGTGGGTAACCACAGTGGAAGTCCTAATTAAGGATGATTCCATGAGAAACCCTAGTTGAGGTTGATTCCGTGAGAAACCCTAGTTGAAGGTGATTCCATGAGAAACCCTAGTTGAGGATGATTCCATGAGAAACCCGAGGTGAGGGTGATTCCATGAGAAACCCTAGTTGAGGGTGATTTCATGAGAAACCCTAATTAATAAATAATACAACATGAAGCTCTAATACTATGTTGTGATCAGAGTCCCTAAGAAGGGTGAAGGTATGTGAGACTCTAATGTTGAGTCATAATACATAAATCCCTAATCCTGGGTAATATAACAAGAAACCCTAATCCTAATTTTTAAGTAAGGATATAAGGAAACCCTAATGATGAAATAGAAAGAATTGCCTTATAAAGGTGAAACATTTCAAGTGGTTGATTATAAGCAACCTTATTGTAAGCAATGTCTTTAGCATTAGACAAGTCCATATCATTAAAGATAGTTGGACAATTCTAATGTGTGGCCTATGCATTACATGCTAAAGGTGAGAGATTAGTGATTGAATGTATTAAGAGAGAAATACCTTAATATAAGATAAGTTAGTTAACTCAAGAGGGTTTGATATAATGTGGAAAGTGATACATCAAGATATGATAGTTATCACATTTAGCACCTCAGGGTTATATACCTTGATGCACTTCAAATCCAATAATATTTGGGTAAAAAGCATATGAAGTGTGTTATGCAACTATTACAAAGAAATGTAACGAGTTGATGTACGTTGATAAGTGTTGACTAATGTACCTTGAGAATGGGGTTAAGCCAAATTAATGAGTATGATGTTATCATATCATGATGAGGATGAGAAATGAACTCATACCTTGAATCGAGAATCATTAATGCTATATAATGAGAGTAATGATATTGAATAATTAATTATGATATCTTTGAATGCCCCAGAGGTATGGAATAATGACTTAAGGATTAGACATATAATATAATCATGAAACCCTAGTTAATGATAAATGGGGAACACTAACCCTAATTTTGGGTAAAGGGAATGAAAATCCCTATTGGATAGTAAACCCTAATTCATGGTAAAGGAATAATGGTGATACTATTGTATCACAAGATGTGATGAATAACTTGTATGACTGTTATCATGCCTAATAACCATGCATGTATTATGAGATGATGAATATAACCAGGTTTGTGTTGTGACATTTATATAATAAATATTGATTGGCCTTATGTGCCTTAATGTTGTTGTTGCCTAGTAAAAGTAACAAATGTGCATGGATCTTATGAGTCATATGAGTAAGCTGTTGCCTAGAAAGAGGTGACAAGATATTTTGTGGCCTTGTGAGCCATGTGTGATGCTTGTATAACAAGTATCATGAATGCCTTGGTCAGATGACCTGAAGGTGATAGTTACCTAATAGATGGTAATGATGCTTAATGATGAGTTAAGGGTTTGAATACCCAGATTCATATAATTATGGTGATGAGATTACAATGGGATGATAATTCCCAGTATTTAAATGAGGGATTGAGTCCCTAATGTCTTTTAAAGACTGATAAGTATTTGATGAAAATAGTATGTGTCTCTTATTAGCATTGTTGTAATAAGTCATGATTGAGAACTTGGATGATGCTAAAAGAATGTGAAAATGTACTTAATTAATCAAGTGAAATCATATCATGTAGAGCCTTAACCATATTTCCATCATCATCAGTAATAAGTTCCAGTATACCCTGGAAAGCTAATTTGAGAAGTTAACATAAGTCTTGCTTGTGGTCCCGCACTGACCGGGATGTGAGAGGTCATGGGAATCTGGCTCTTCCATTGACCTATGTATGGTACTGATTTCGACTTTGCAGTGGTCGGTTGGAGTATGAGCGATATACCTCATCTCCTCAGGGTATAAATGTGATTGTAAAATGAAATCAACCATATAGCATGCTTGCTTAAGGATTGAATATGGAAATTTATTGGCTGATGTTATATTTCTTTCATGCAACTCTAGTTCATTGATGTTATTCATATCTGTTTGTATTCATTACAAGTAGATGGATGAACTATGATTCTACTATGAATAGATTCAATGCTCTCCTTGGGAAAGGAGATTACTTCACTTTGTTCATACAGTGATTTGTCTGCTGTTAATTATATAAAATCCCTCTACTTAGTTTATTTTAATAAACTGCTATAACAATGTTTTGGAGGAGAGTTATATCTCCCACTGGGGCAATTTACAATTGTCTCACCCCCGTGGGATCCAACATTTTTAGGTGGACGCGCACAGAGGAGTTTGAGAACATCTTGCAGAGAAAGAACTTCAGTAGCAGCAGGGACGACAGTGACATCTTAGGTTGAGTGTACTGTCTGTCATGTCTTGTAGACAGAAGTCCTATGTGTCGTCTCTATGCTCTCATGTCCTCAGAGTTTTTAGTTAGTGTATTTAATAAATCAATCTGAGATTTGGGCATGATGCCTCGAGAATATTATGCTGTTGGTAAATAATGTTGATAGGACAACTGATGTTGTAATCATCGAGATGAGATGGTATATGTTATGTATGATTGAACCAGAATGTAAATGTTATACAATGGTTCTTGATGGAAGAGACTTCCTATTTTTGGATCTCTTTGCAAAAAGTTCTAATTTTTAGTGATTTTTAGTAATCCGCTGTAAATGACTCGCTTCCGCTTAAGTAAATCTTGTTTTTGTGAGTTGGATGCCACAATGACTGTGCTTATTCCCTTCCTTATGATGTTATCATCTTCTTCTAGCCTTATTTTTCTTGAGATATCAATGAGGAGCAAAGAGTTCTTCTCTAGGGTGTGAGGGGTAGCCCCACTACATGTTTTTATTCTATTGAATGCAGGAATCATTCTATGCTTGCAATATTGTTTGATTGGAAATTTTCTTGGATGTAGAGAACTTCAAACTCAACATCTAGGATATATGTCGGTTTACGTTAAAAACTTGATGAGAACTTTGGATAGGTGTTTTCTAAAGTGATGGATCCTCAAGTTATATATGTATAGGTTGAAATCTCATTCCAAAGTGACTATATTTACCCAAACTCAACATTTACTTTTTTATTCATGTTTATGATGTAGTGATAGAGCAAATGATGAGTAGCAACAACGAGTCCTACCCACCATAGTATTTTCATCCATTTGATAATTTAAACCTTTTTTTTCATCCTTTCCATTCTTGTAATTTATTTAATCAACCAGAAATTGACCTTTTGCAACAAATGCTCTTTCTTGTTTGGTTATTTCGATAAGTTAATTATTACAAATATTTTCCTTTGGGTTCAATCCTTGATTATGTTATGATAAGATCTAGCTATTTGTGGTTGGTATTTGTTGTACTATAAGTTTAGGTAAAATCTATGATTTCTCTATGCTAGTGAATTTGAGTTGTGATATGTATCCACACCATAATGGTCTAAGTGGCACAATAGTGTTTCTAGATGAAATTGAGCTCAAGTTTTGATCCGACATGGTGCACTTTGTATTATTAATTATGTTCTCCAAATATGACAAAGATCATTCCACTTACCATACAATTTTACACAATATATAAGAAGGTTGTGGGACATGGACATATACTCAGATAGAGGTACATAATCCAGAAGACAAGGAATTTCTATAATAATATATAATCCACCAACATCTAAAGAACATGGGAATATGTGAGAGAAGACAAGGATTTTCTAAAACAATACAAATCCACAAACATCCAAAGAAGATGTGTCTAGGTTTTAATGCCCCCCCCCCAAGAAACTGTCCTTGCTTCACATGATGAAAGCCCAAGAGGATACAATCTCTTCTTTGGCCTACACTAGAAGACATAACTAGATGAGGTTATCTTGTCTACAACCTCCCACTAGAAACATGATCTGGAAGGCTCAACATATATGTCATGATGAAGCACACCATCTAATGGTATTGTATATATGGGACCCATGCCCCAAGAACTATAGTATCCACATGTACTTCCTCTACACCACAAAGGAGACCACTCTATTTCTTACAAATCTATCACTCCTTTGGTGATACCCTATCTCAATAAGGTGGTAAAAGAAGAAGAACATGAAAGTACCACAACATTGCAACCAACATCTGGGAAATTACCCTCACAAACATTCAATATGACATCTGAACTGTCCATAAAAGTTGACAATCTAAGGACACAAGCAACCCATCAGTGATCAATTCAATAGAATATTTTACCAATGATGTAAATGAGGCCACTAAGAAGATTCCTAATATTTGTGGAGGTTGTTACATTTGGACAACTTTGCACAACAACAGACCATTCTTGAATCACCAACTCACCATACTCCAACATTGAGTGGAGCCATAAGTACCTCGAGGAGGAGTATGGTGCTCATCTAGAAAAATATGGTGATCCCTATGAGTTATTTGAAGCGTAAAAACTAAATATCCAATTTTGGCGCCATATCCAATGGTACACAAATAGATATTTTGACAAAAAATATAATATTTTTGGACCTAAAAATTTTGAGACCAAAATAAGAGAAAGAAATCATGTAAATTTACCTTGACAATATGAATGGAAAGACACATTTAAATATACAATATTGATATTGGATATGTGGGGTTTCTCCCACATTTTTAAGAGAAGGAATTTAAACTATTTTTATGAAAAAATTAATGGTATTGAAGAAATGAAGTTATGAAATTGTGCAAATACAATGTTTAAATGTAAACACATTATATTATATAATAAATTTATATGTTTAGTGGGGGAGTAAGATACATGTATTAATGGGCGGGTTCATTAATGAACATAATTGATAAGTCTATTAGAAACCTATAAACCTACAAGAGTACAAGTTACAAGTTAGAAATTTATATACTAGAGTTACAAAAATGCAATTGCAACAATTCATAACATATATAACAAGCTAAGAAAACTTACACATGTTTGAGGTTATATAGGAGTTTTAAAGAGTAGGATACCATGAGTCCAATAGACCTGATTGAAGCTTGGGTTTCATGGTGGTTATCATCCACCTTGTTGTTGGACATACATCTGCTCATTGATTTTATCAACATAATGTCTCTGAGAAATATTATTTCTATAAACATGGTTATATGTCTCAAAATATCCATGGTAGATCTAGTGTATCATCCCATTCTTTGGGAAAAACTCCTAAAGTTCTTTTATTTGATCATCAAAATGTTGTAAGGTAACTGGAGGAGCAACATATAATGGTAGAACATATACAACATCATGACATCCTTGCCAAGTTTCTCCACCATAATTGGTTTTCATATGAATGTGATGTTCGATATAAGAATAACCTTATGGTTGTTGGTAGTTGTATCCACATCCATACATACAACTTGCATGTATTTCCTTGACTTAATTTTGTTACGAGTCTATGAGACAATATAATAGTTCTCTGTTGACATTTCCGTTGATGTTGATGTAACTGCTAATAGAATCAGACGTGACACACCACTTCCTCACTGGCTACTATTTGACACATCTTATTGAAGAGATTTTTTAGCCTCTCCTCATGCTACCGATACTAAATCCATCTTGACAAATGATCTTAGTCATTGTCTTCATGATTGCTGATGATTGGAGTTGAAAAAGCCATGCATATTGATGATGGGAACAAAAATGAAATGAAAAGTTGCATGGGAGATGATCTCATGCATGCAAAGTGGAACATGCCATCCGACTGGTATGTTTTTGCTATGGTAGTGAGTAAGGAAATAGATTTGGCAACAAAATAGAATTAGATTGGTGGCTACCAAATATGAATGTGGGACCGACCAATTAATCTTTGAGATTGCATCAAACAACATCTTGTAAAAGAGACGACAACAACTTGGCAGTGTTTTTTGAATAGAGCTAGATGCATGTAATTTGATAAGATTGATGGAGAAGATGCATGGAGGATGTAGGGAAGGGACAACTAAAAATATAAGACTTAAGGGAGGGAGATAAACATAGGTTGAAAGACAAAGAGAGGAGACAACCATGGGCCAAGAGGATGCTTATCTAGAAGCCAAGACAAGAAGAGGCAATGGATGTCTGTCGAAGGATACTCTCTTTTTCTCACTTGGGTTAGGATCAATGCTCTAATACTATGTGGAACATAAGATGGAGGATAGTGAGCTATTTTTTAAGGATCCAATTTGACAACCATCATCACCTCATCATATCTATGTTTGAAGACACCTCTACTGCTACATCGTTGGATGTGTAGATTTTGTTTAATCCATACAAACATTTCATGTCTAGTGATGATGGCGTATTCATGGTGTTTATTTATCTCCTACTCCAGATTGATGGTAATGTTCTTCATTCCATACTCCCTTTATAAGATCTTCTCCAAAGCTCAAGTATTTCTATCCTACAAAAATAACTTCAATGGAGGCACCACCAAATCAAGGGGAGTGAGAATCTTGTAGGGAGTGGCATCTTTTATATGTCACTTTGCCAAATTGAGTCTTGTAAGTTCAAGATGGATATGTGTTTTAACCATACTCTCACTTGAGGGGGAGTGTTAGAATTATTTTTTAGTTGATTACGTAACTAGGCCTAAGCATGTTTGATGGATTAGGGTTAAGTTTACTTCCTTGAATTTTCCTCCTCTCCTATAAATAGGAGGGGAGTTTGACGTCTATCAATAAGAAACATCTCAGTAGAATAACATCTCATTTTACACATGGTATCAAATTATAGATCCTAGACCTAAACCTAGAGAGAAAACGAGAGTGATCCTACTTTGAGAAATCACCATCTCTTCTTAGCTTGGCCTCCCACCAAGAATCATTGTGGCCTCTATGGTCATCTCCTCCCTTATTATTTATAAAAAAATTATTTCATAGCATGCTCGTTGGCCTTTCATCCCACCTTGTCACACACTAAGGTTCCCCCTGAACATCTTCCCGAGAATCTTCACACACGTCGAAACTATTCAAAAATCTCCACAAGTGATAAGTCATGAGCAAAAAATCCAGGTGTTGCCTTGCATCCACCTGGGCTAAGGTCCCTTACCATCATTAGTGCTGTAAATAAGCCACAACAATCTTGTCAAAAAGCTTGTCCCCTTCCATATTAATGCCTCATTGCTAGAATCTCATGGTCTTGCTAGAAGTAATGTAGAAGCCCAATCTTGGTTGGGGATGTCATGCTACTTCAGGGCACCACCAATGAAGAGGCACATGTCTGTGTGATCATGTCTACAATGGCAGAATAGCCATATTGCGCGAGACCGTCACCCTCAATACCTTAAAGTCTATTGTATGCTAAAAATGCAGTCAATCTTAGGCACTCTATCTCATCGAGATGATCATTGTTGTTCTCGATGTTAATAAGAGGCCCTACTCCCTCAACTTTGAGCCAAGATGGTTAGAATAGCGTCTCGAGTCACTGTCGTTGTGATTATATCCAAACACCTTAGCATAACACACACATTTCAAACATGAGTAATGCATGTGTGTATTTCCTTAGAGGCCTAGACTCTAATTTGCGTATAGCTCATAATCGTACATGGCTATAAACTGATAACACCAAATTTTGTGATGTTTTTGGCCCTTATTTCGTTATCAAACCTTCCCTTTTAAACTATTTTCCTCTCCTTTTTGTCATGTTTTTGCATAAACAGGCCACACAACGCTCTTAACTCAATATTATCATCTTTTGCAGAGTTTTCCTTGATTTTTAACTCATATATCAGCAAAAAGGCCCGTCCCAACCCACAAACGTGTTCCACCTACATCGGCCTTCCTACCAACCTGACGACCGATAAGCTCACTGCCCGACAGGGCAGCACGATACACTACCGCGTGCCACGAGTGTGTCGTGTAAGAGGAAGCGGATGAGTGACACGCCATTTACCCGACAGGGAGCCGAACTCACCACGACTGCCGAAGCGTGTCGCGCGATACATGCCACCCATCGGCAGGCGCCACTCGTAACATTGACTGACACACTCCCAACCCGACATCCTTGTGACGGGTGATGAGCATATCGGGCACCCCTGAATCCACGATAATAAGAGCTGATGAAGAACACGTGGCGTCTGGAGCACCATTACTTCCTCCAACCGCTGCCTATAAATAGCAGCTACAAGACTCTAATGGGACGGGTCAGAATCTCTTGAAAGCCAACTTAGGAAAGCATCTGGAGCTAGCATGTCGTGCCTCAAAGGTGTGCCGGGCGATTCTAGGTGAGCACTTCCCCATCCCAAGAGGGAGGGAATGGTTCACTTAGGGTTGGCCCCAGGCACCGCTGCAGGCCGATATCGGCCAACAAGGACACCTGATAGGAGTACCCGATACTAGAAGCAACACTCTGGCCCAACGCGATACCAAGCCCGATACACATTACCAGTCACGGTGTGTCGCCCGAGAGGGTGCCGCCCGACATGATCGTATCGGGCATGGGTGCCATGCACGATACGTCCGCCCGTCATGAGTGTGTCGCCCGAGAGGGTGTGCTGCCCGACACGGGCGTATTAGGTAAGGCTCCCGCCCGATATCGGGCTGGAGGGTCTGCTACTGCCCATCGCCCTTCTAAATCAAGAAGGCGTCATTTATCTTTATTTATTTCAATCATTTACTCTCTTTACTTACGCAATGTAATCAGACCCTTTTGTGTTAATGGAATTAGAAGAGTTTTAATTATCTGCTGCTTTATGTTTGGCCCCTTTTGTTGGATGATTGTTTTGTTTAACATATGAACTCTAGCTTGTACGCTTGGATCGCATTTCGCCTAGCTACCGAATCGTGTTTCCCATTGTGGCAACCTCGAGAGAGGTGTTGTGGCTCTAGTGTTTGGTCCGATACTGGAGTACGAGAGTGCCCAGGATCGGAGTTGCTTTAGTGACATTTCCACTCTAACTTAAGCCCAGCAACCTCGAGAGTGGTGTTGATGCGTAGTTAGAGGTACCTACTTCGAGAGGAGGGGTACATGATGTTTCTACTACCGCTTGTTTTACCGAAGCTTTCTCCATCATTCCTTACTTAAGCAATAGTATTATCTCTCTGTTTCCATTGCACAAAAACTCCTAAAAACTAATAAACCTTTAAAATATTAATTTTCCTCATAGCTCCAGTTGGAGATAGTTTTCTTTTGTTTTATCGATCTTGGCCTGTTGTTCCCTTGGGGAACTTTTATCATCTCCTTACCCATACTGGAGTGTAACGTGTCAATTCCGCGTTCCCAACACTACCACCCTTGTCCCTATGTTCGACCCCGTATATCTACTTTGACCCTGTAAACAAAGTTGCGGGGGCCTAGAAGGTTTCAGGTTATAAATTTAAAAGTCCAACTACTTCAATTCCGCTCCACTTTTCGGACACACGATTTAGGCCGGTCAACTTTTTGGCACCGTTGCCGGGGACAAGGCAAAATGGTACTGTTGACGAACCTGAATCCACTAACTACACTCCAGTGCCTCAAGCTTAGAAATGAGCTTGACAACACTCCCTTTTTCCTTTTTTTATATTTTAACCTGAAATTAGTAATTCTTATTATTAACACAGGTTTTCTAAACTTGGTTTTTCATGCTATTCAACTACTCAGAAGGGAGGCGTTCATCTCAATTTGAGCACCGACATCATCAGACATGCCACCTCACGTCAGACCACCCCATTCAGAAGGTGAGGGACACGCGAGAGCTAGACCTCACTCACCTCCGCCTGAAGACAATGATCGCTATGATGACAATGATCAACCTGAAGATCCAGAAACAGAGCAGTTTGAGGATGACCATCACCGAGATAGATGTCGTCATCATCGAAGGCACAGAAGGAATCAAAATAATCAAGAACAACACCAGAGAGACAGCAACAGCGACGATTCAGATGAAGAAGAAAAGACCCTAAGGGAGTTAGCCTCCACCAAGGCTAACAATTCCAGATGTCCTGTTGTCGTCCCGCGATTCAACGCCACCAACTTCAAGCTGAAGCCATCAGTCATCTCCATGATTCAGAATAAAATCTTTAGGGGGAGTTCGAAGAATGACAATCCCTATCACCATTTAGATGCTTTTAAGAATATCTGTGACATCATCAAGATGCGGGGAGTCCCCCATGAAGTAATCTATTGCAAGGGTTTCATCTTTTCTTTGGAAGATAAGGCTCTATCCTGGTACCTGGGGCTGCCACACCAATCTCTTAACGGATGGAGTGCACTGGAGGATGCCTTTGTAAACAAGTTCTATCCTACCGAGAAGACCGTCCAGAACATACAAAGGATCACTTCTTTCATGCAAAAGCCGAGCGGGAATCTCCATGATGCCTGGGAAAGATACCGAGAATATCAGAGGGACTGCCCTCATCACAACTATAAGAAAGGTTTCTTGATAGCTACCTTCTACAACGGTCTAACTCCTGAGGAAAGGGTTTCACTGAATGCAACATCAGGTAGTGACTTTCTGGGGAAGAAGCTGAGCAGATCTGAGAAGATCATCAAGAACATGGCCAAGCTGCAAGCCGACAATGATTACGATAGATCAGATAGGGGACAAGCTAAGAAGGCTAGTAAAGGACCTTCTTTTGAATCTAAGTCTATGGAGACTATCACCTCTCAGATCCAGAGGATAGCAACTGATGTGAAGCAGCTGAAAGAATCTAGTGGAAAGGGAAAGAAACAAGTCAAAAAGTTCATGAAGTGTGTCACCTATGGAGAGGGTGGACATGAGGTAGATAACTGTATCTACACCCAACCCGACGAATCGAGCGAAACTGAATTTGAGGATGAGGAGACTGAGAATGTCTCTTTCATTAATTTCAAGAGTCCAGACCATAAGTACCAAGGTCGTCAAGCGATGAACACCAGTCAAGGTCGAAGTCAAGCCAAAGAGCAAGGCCAAGACGAAGTTTCAAACCAACCAGACTTGGTTGGACAGTTATTTGATTTTGTAAAGAGACAAGATACCATCAACTCTGTGCTTTCAAATCCAGGAGTTCTGAACTCAATGCAGGTCTAGATGGCGGATATGCAGACGCGCCAACGACAAATCGATCAATAGTTGGCCCAGATGGCTGAATTGATAAAGAATCCCTCGGGAAAGATACTCTTCAACACTGAATCTACCAATATGGCAGTGCTGAGATCCGAAAGGACAGTGGAGCATCATGAAGAAGCCATACCAAAACCTGAATTGAGGACTGTGGGTGCAAATCCCGCAGAAGATGACAATCGACAAGCTGATGATAGAGAACCTAAACAGAGGTCCTTGGAGGAGTTATCTGGTAGGAGAAGCCCTTACGCTCGCAGGATGCCTTTTCCATACAAGCTGATAAAGGCACACCTGAAGAAGAGCCACGAGAAGTTCATGGAATCAATCAAGAAACTTCATCTCAAAGTTCCCTTTTTGTATGCCTTAGAAGAGATGTCGACTTATGCTAAGTTTCTCAAAGACTTGATTACTAAGAAGAGAAGGGGAGGAAGAATTGAAACTGTGCATCTAGCAAGTACGTCCTCTGTTTTCGTAAAATCAGATTTGCCCAAAAAAAGAAAAATCCTGGGGCTTTCACAATTCCTTTCTCCATCGGAGACAACGTCGAATGAAAAGGGGGATAGTATCAGCCTTATGCCCCTAAGCTTCACGCAAAGATTAGGCTTGATCGATATGGTCAGAACCAATATGATAATTGAATTAGCAGATCATACCTTTAAGAGGCCTGTTGGCGTTGTTGAAGATGTTCTAATCCAGGTAGGAAGTTTCTTCATTCCGTGTGATATAGTTGTCATTGATACCGTGGAGGACCCCTACTGTCCCATCATCTTTGGACGTCCTTTCCTGGCCACAGGAAGGGCGTTGATCAATGTTTCTGAGGGAATAATCACTCTAAGGGTCAAACATGACCACTTAGACTTTAAAGTAAAGGATGCGATGAGAGGACCATCCCTGTCGGAGTCTGTTTGCTTTGCAGACAGCTACAACCAGTTCTGTGAAGAGGTAGAAGAAGACATCCTGATGGTGGACCCTCTCGTGAGGGCGATAAGCAGTCAAGATTCTGACTTTGAAAGTCCAGAAGTTGTGGAGTTTCTCGGTTTTCTTAACCAATCTGATGAAGACTTGAGAAACAAGGATGAGGTGGTGGAAACTGTTAAGTTTGCCTCTCCTGAGGAGGCGCCACAAGAAAGGTCACCCAAGGCCAAACCTGAGTTGAAGCCGTTACCAAAAGGGTTGAGATATGAATTCCTAGATGAAGATGAAAGGAACCCTGTCATCGTCAATGCCAATCTTACAAAAGATCAGTTGGACAAACTTCTTGAGGAGTTAAGACTCCATAGGCGGGCTATAGAATACTCAGTTGAAGACATCAAAGGCCTTAGCCCTACTTTGTGTATGCATCACATCAATCTGGAGGAATCCACCAAACCTCTGGCTCAACCCCAGAGAAAGTTGAATCAGATGCTGAAAGAAGTCGTCAAGAAAGAGGATTTTATCAGGTCCCCATCCTGCCAAATGACCAAGAGAAGACAAACTTTACCTACCCCTACGACACCTACGCCTTCAGAAGGATGCCCTTCATCTTGTGCAACACTCCCGCTACATTTCAATGCTGCATGATATCAATGTTCTCAGATTTTCTGGAGGATATCATGGAAGTTTTCATGGATGATTTTTCTGTCTAATGAAAAGACTTCGATACCTGCCTGAAAAACCTCGCTTTGGTTATGAAAAGATGCAAGGAGAAGAGTTTGGTTTTAAATTGGGAAAAGTGCCATTTTATGGTATAAGAATGCATCGTTCTGGGACATAAATTTTCAAGGTGTGGCATCGAGGTGGACGTTAGCAAGGTTGAAGCCATATCCAAGCTTCCTCCACTAAAGTCTGTGACGAGAGTGAGGAGCTTCCTCGGGAACGTCGGATACTACCAAAGATTTATAAAGGACTTCTCAAAGATTTCAAAACCGTTGTCCAATCTTCTGGTAAAATATGTTGAATTCATTTTCTCTGATGATTGTCTAATGGCTTTTTAGGCTCTAAAGGATGCTCTTGTCTCACCACCTATCCTCCAAGCTCCAGACTGAGATTTACCTTTCGAGCTTATGTGCAACGTCAATGACTATGCAGTAGGAGCGGTCCTGGGGTAGAAAAAGGATAAAAAGCACCACGTGATCTGCTACGCTAGTCGCACGTTGGATGAAGCTCAGTTAAATTATACAACTATAGAGAAGGAGATGCTTGCAATAGTCTTCTCTTTTGATAAGTTCAGATCGTACCTCATCGGGGCAAAGGTCAAAGTATACATAGATCATCGGGCTATAAGATACCTCATGCAGAAGAAAGATACAAAGCCTAGGCTGTTGAGGTGGGCCTTGTTGTTACAAGAGTTCGACCATGAAATAGTCGATAAGAAGGGTGCAAAAAATGTGGTCGCTGACCACTTATCAAGGATCATTGCAGAAGGACAGAGGGAACCGCTCATTAATGATAATTATGCCGACGAAGCTTTGATGATGATCGAAACCAAGGAATAGAATTTACCCTGGTTCACAGATATCTGTAACTATCTTGCCTGTAGAGAACTGCCCCCTGACATAACTTATAACCAAAAGAAGAAGTTGTTAGAGGATGTGAAGAATTACTATTGGGATGATCCTCTCCTTTTCAGAAGATGTGCTGATAACTTGTACCGGAGATGTATTCCCGAAGAAGAGATCCCAAACATTCTGAAAGAGTGTCACGCCTCCCCTTATGGAGGACATCTGGGCAGTGAAAGGACTACTGCCAAAGTGCTACAATCAGGTTTTTACTGGCCCTGTTTATTCAAAGACGCTACACAGTATGTAAAGGTCTGTAAAGAGTGCCAATTGACGGGCAATATTGGATGAAGAAATGAGATGCCGATGGCAAATTGGGTTGAAGTGGAGATCTTTGATGTATGGGGGATTGACTACATAGGACCGTTTCCCCCATCAAGGGGTTATCGGTACATTCTGGTGGCAGTAGACTATGTATCAAAATGGGTAGAAGTTGTTGCAACTCAAACGTGCGACGCTAAGTCAGTGATCAAGTTGTTCGAAAAGATGATTTTTCCTCAATTCGGTGTACCCCGTATTGTAATAAGAGACGCTGGGTCACATTTTGGAGAAAGACAGTTTGAAGCGCTCCTACGAAAGTATGGAGTTAAACATAAGATCGCTACGCCCTACCACCCACAGACTTCCGGGCAGATAGAGGTTTCGAATAGACAAATCAAGCATATTCTGGAAAAGACTGTCAACCGGACAAGGAAGGATTGGTCAATGAAGCTTGATGACACACTTTGGGCCTACAGGACTGCCTATAAAATGCCCATTGGAACCACCCCCTATAAGTTGATCTACGGAAAATCATGTCATCTACCCCTTGAGCTGGAACACAAGGCCCTTTGGGCAATTAAATTCTTGAATATGGATCTAGAGAAGGCGGGAGAAAAGAGATATTTGCAGTTGTAAGAGATTGAAGAATTAAGGATGCATGCTTACGAGAATGCAAAGATCTATAAACAAAGGACGAAAGTGTGACATGATGCCCACATAAGGAGGAAGGACGTAAGTGAAGATGATAAAGTTCTATTATTTAAATCCTCCATTTGTCTTTTTCCAGGAAAGTTACAAACGAGATGGTCCGAACCGTTCACCGTATCAAAGATATACCCATCTGGAATGATGGAGCTATATGAAAAAGATGATCCGACCAAGGTTTTTCAAGTGAACAGGCACAGGGTGAAAAGGTACTATGAAGATGAAGCTTTTGTTAGGAGGGAAGAGATCAACTTGCAAGATATGGATACCGTTGAAGGTGAAAAGTGAAGGACCTAAAGCGGTCAAGCTGGCGATGCAAACTACAACGCTCCTTGAGAGGCAGCCCGAGCTTTTACTTTTGCTAGAATAGGATGTTATTTACTTTCTTGCAAGACAAAATTTATGAACATTTGGACTGTAATAAGGCCCGAGTCAGCGCACGTGCCACGTGCACTGACTCTTCTGTTTTATGGGCCACCGCTGTGTTTTATGGACCTTGATGAGTAATACTATCTAAGGTCGGGAGCTTAACCTTAGGCCAATGATGTTTTACCCATCAACCGCCTTTCCTTCGCTTTGTTTTTAAGTTTTTTTCATCAAGTTTTTTCCCTGAAATCTTCGTATCGGGCAGCTACTCAGCAGGCACGCGGAACGCGCTCGTATCGGGCGACAGTATATCAGGCATCACATAAGCTGTGTCGGACGACACGCCCGGGCCGCGAGAACCCGTATCGGGCAAGATGAGCATTTAACCTTGATTAGACGGATGGGACCGCTCGTCTCGGGAATGGCTTGTCTCAACGGCCGACGTGTGTCCCGAATTTACCCATTTTACCCCCAGTTGAGATTTCTATATATAATACGGAGGTTTTACCGTGTCGGGCTACTGCATTTACTCTTCTAGCTACCCGTATCATGCAGTAATTCTCCCTTTGCTCGTGTGTCATCCAAATAGCTTTTGCTCTCGTGTCGCACAAGAGCTTCAGATAGTAAAGGTATAGCCCGACAACCTGTTTGCCCGACACGAGCTTCATATCGCGCACAGCGTATCGGGTTGGCAACTTTAGTTGATTTTCCTTGTGTCGCCTGAAACGTGTGTCATGCAACACATCTTTCACTCACGTTTGTCCAAGACGCCATATCGAGCAATAACCGTGTCACCCATCCTTGTGCCGCCTAGCTTGTTCTTGTTATCGGGCGACACATTTTTCTATCAGGGAAGTCCCTATCAGGCAGTTTGTTTCACACGTCTGTATCGCCCGACACACCCGTGTCGGGCAACGTGTTTGACACACTACTTTTCTTCGTATCGTCCAATTTTGTATAGCCTATGATGTTCTTTTGATGGACAACACCCAGACTTTGTATCGGGCCGAATTTTATCGTGCAATCAGTTTTTCTTTTAAATGCCAGTATCAATTTTAAGTTTTTCCTACATAACATTTAAATGATCAATGAACTTGTTTAATGACAACATATATGGCCCGTACAAAGCAAACCGCCGTTCGAGTTGACAAACATGACAGAAGAATTGACACTGAGGCTGCAGCTGAAGCAACAACGGTCGGGAAGAAACGCTAGAATCCCAAGGCAGCTGGGCATTCAACCGCTAAGAAGTGAGCAAGGACGGAAGAAGTAATGACTCCATTTTCTTTCTCAGAGGATGCAGCCAGAACAAGTGCAGCTCTCAAGAAGGAAACACAAAGCTCGTGCAGATTATGATGATGATAACCGACCTATGGTAGACAGAGAGCTCTTGAAAACACTTGTGGATACTATATCCAAAGAAGATGCCCCCCATGAAGAAGGTGGCTTCATGGCTGATGAACCCAAAATACCCACATTCAATCCAGAAGCCACTGGAGAAAGACTTCCACTGATTTTCTCTTTTGGAAATGGTCCTAAACCACCACAGAAGATAGACTATGATAAGGAAATGGACCTCTCCCGGGGGCTACCAAATCAAGAAAAAGTATTGGAAGAGATAAGTGGACTTCTCTGACTAGTTCAATAGATGATGAAAGTTTAAAGAAACTGAGATTGATGATCAGTCCTTTTGTTCTTGTTCACAATGGATGTATCTTAAAAAGTCCACCTGGTTCAAGGTAATGCCTAATAGTTTTGGGACTTCTTTCTCAGCAAAAGTGCATGACTGATCTCATTGAATCTTGCAATTCTGAACCCACATTTGCCTTTTGGTACAACTGACTGCAACATCTTCATCCTGGGATGGATATCAAATAAAGAGACGCCTGACCAACTCCACCACATCGACTACCATATAAAACAAGAAGAATATGTGTGGGAGCTTCTATCTAGCGCAGGCACGCTCACCATCTAACCCTCACTGGGTTAACATTACCCTACCTTATCTACTTCACAACTCTGGGACAGAGTGCGGAGTAAATTTGGGGGGGGGGGTACCATGTACCATTGAGGGAGGTATAGAAATTTTCCTTCAACTCCACCCTTTTTGTTCTTTCTTTCTTCTCTTATATCATGTGTACATATACATATGCATGCTCATACAAAAATTTTGCAATTTTTTTTTGCTTATTTTGTCTCCATACATATGTACAAAGATGCTATATAGTAAAAACCTGATACAACTTCTTGCCAGTTTGTTTTCTATGTGCCCAAGGAGATACATGTTTTGTTATGTCTTTCTGATAATGCAACCTCAAACAACAAAAGACTATGACTTTCCACGCCAAAAATTTTGGAAAATAATCTCACAACAACCAAGAGACGTGTATGCAGAAGGAAAAAGTTGCCCAACAAAATCCCAAAAAGAGAGAATAGCCTTATGAGAGTGAATAAAAGCATGAGAGTTGTGCCCAATAAAAAGAAAGAAAAAAAAGAGAAAAAGAAATATATACACACTTGTTTTCCAAAAAAGTACCCATCTTTAGGCATGGTAGATCTGGGGCAGTGGTACGTATGATGTGAAATCACTGCTCTAAAGCCAACTGACTTGGACTGCAGGGACCACTCGCCCACTAACGGACTCGTACCTGGATGGACTGATGGAAAACAAGAAGAAAAACCCAAAAAGCCTTAAGCCTACCCAAGCACACAACTTTCTACCCCCAAAAGCTGTTTGGTGTGAAAGCTAACTTGGAATCATGCACCCAAGTCTCACTGAAGCTGTAGAGAATTTTTTTGCTAAAATAAGGTAGGAGAAATAAAGTCTGTTGTTCGTGGTCGGGCCGCATTCTCTGTGAGACATCTCAATGCTCGCTCAAACCCATGGTATGAAAACTATACCAGTCAAGAAGAAGCATCACAAAACAAAGTTTAAAGATTGATTGAGGACAATCAATATGCTAAGTTTAGGGGAGTTGATAACACCAAATTTGTGATGTTTTTGGCCCTTATTTCATTATCAAACCTGCCCTTTTAAACTATTTTCCTATCCATTTTGTCATGTTTTTGCATAAACAGGCCACACAACGCTCTTAACTCAACATTATCATCTTTTGCAGAGTTTTCCTTGATTTTTAACTCATTTATCAGCAAAAAGGCCTGTCCCGGCCCACAATGTGTTCCACCTGCATCGACCTTCCTACCAACCTGCCGACCGATATGCTCACTGCCCGACAGGGTAGCACGATACACTTCCGCACACCACGAGGGTGTCGCGCAAGAGGAAGCGGACGAGCGATACACATTTACCCGATAGGGAGCCAAACTCGCCACGACTGTCGAAGCATGTCACGTGATACAGGCCACCCAACGGTAGGTGCCACTCATCACGTTGACCGACACGCTCCCAGCCCGGCATCCTTCTGACGCGCAACGAGCATATCAGGCACCCCTGAATCCGCGATAATAAGAGCTGATGAAGAACACGTGGCATCCGGAGCACCATAACTTCCTCCAACCACTGCCGATAAATAGAAGCTTGACACACGTAAACCGTGCGTGCAAACGCAAGTATACGTATCATGTAATATAGGCCTTGTGAGGCCCGAGTCAAACTTAGGGAAACGTGAATTTTAGTAGACTACTACTAACTGGTTGCGATCAGCTAAACCGATTAAAAGAGTTGATTGGTTTGAAAAAGAAAATAAAATAAAGTGAAAACAAAGAGAGCTATGATTAAATGTTGGTTTAATAAAATGAGAATGGGATTCCTTAGGATTGCCGATTTCACCACGGGGTCTTGTTATACCGAATATCTTGCATAAATAACATAGATTTTATCGAATCTTGGATAAAGAGCCTGTAATCAAGATTGCCCGCTTTCACGGTACAATCCCCTACCCAAATCTAAGCCAATTCTACTTTCATATCAATTTATATCTTAGATTAGGCACATTAACGATGACTCTGGGTATCTCTCCACTATCCGTACGTCGCCTAGTCTAAGGAACGCATAAGATGGTGTATAAAAGTGGGTTTTCTGACCTTTAATCCCCTTTCTAGAGTAATTATTAGTCTAATTCTTTTCCTATGGTCATGAAGCATAAGTAAATCAAGCAATCTCCACAATTATATATCCAAGAAATGAGAATTCTATATCAATTCATGCAAAAATTCAATATAACAGTTCCTCGGGCTACTCCCGGGTCCTGAGGAACAATGGGGATTAGCCCCGCATGGTTGACAATGGAGAATACATAGGAGTAGAGAAGAAAAATGTGGGAAACATGGACAAAACTCGTGTAACCCCTGATACGAAGGTGCTCCTAGAGATCCTCCTCAAGAAATGCGCGTTTTGCAGTCTTCCGACAGCAAAATCGCCCGTCGGAGGTGCCTGGATCGCTCGGTTGACGACCTTAGTCTCTCATCTCCTCTCTGTCTCCCTCCTTCTTGGATGTTGTGCAACACAATATGAGATCCCCCTCGGGCCGTCCGTGCTCTTCTTAGGTCATAGGACCACTTTACGGCTCCGAAAAAGCTCAACTGTCGGATTAAAACGCTCCGTTTTAGTGCTGAAATTCGCCAGATCCCGACATTGTCGATAGTATCGACCCAAGGTCGATGGTATCGACCATGATACATGTTTTTCCTTCCAAAATCATGTTTTGGGGTTGCTTTCTGATAAAATGTCGATACTATTGACACCAGGGTCGATAGTATCGACTTTGGACAATGCAAAAGTGCCTGAAGAAGTGCCGAAACATGTGTATAAGTCCGGGGATTATATAAAATAATATAAATATGATAAAAGAAGTATAATTTGATGCAAATAGAGTTTAAAGGCCAACTATAGTGAATTATGCAAATTTAATCAAGAAAATGACAAATACATGCATAAAACAGATATAAAATAAGCCTATAAAAGTGACTCAAAACCCATGCATCAAACTCCCCTAAGCTTAAACCTTGCTCGTCCTCGAGAAACAACACTTTGGATCTGGTTGAGATAAGTCAGCAATAGGACATAAATACATGAAATGAATCTACATCGTCCCCACTTTCTTTCCACAAACTGGCCCTCATTGACCACTGAACACTAACTGCCATCCAGGTGACCAAAGACCTATGCAAAAGATGTTCGTCCCCCAATCAGTGAAACACTATCAATTAAAGCAGTTAATATGATAAACTCATTTGGTCCATACTTGATGCATCTTGTGATCTCCTATCTACGTTGCTCATTTCCTAACTACCATCTAAATGGAAGTAGATCTCCTAATATTAATGATATAGGAGAATATCATGGGTGGCCTACCAATTAGAGCAACGGGTGGATGGGATAGGTGGTTGTGGAAGAGATGGAAGCACATAACAGTCAATCATGCAATACAGAAATTAATGACCTATCATGATGCAAAATGCAAGTGAAAATGTCCTAATGCTATATTTTTGGTGGAATGATGCAAGCACTATCATTCCATATCATTCCATCTCAAGGTGAGATGGAATATAAAAAAAAAACTACACCATGTGCTTATTCTTCTTAGTTCTCAGGTGAGAACATGTTCCTTTCTCCCTCTTCTTTTTTATTACTTCTCAATTCTTTTTCTTCTTCTTTTTTCTTCTTCTCTTTTTTCAATTTTTCTTCAATTTTTTTTCAAGCCCTTATTTTCATAGATGACAATGAATTATTTTTTGGGCTCACTTCTTGTTACATAAATTATATATTTGAAGCATTCTATTTGGAGGGTATGGATCAAGCTCACCACCTTTAACGTTTTCAGAGTAACATAAGATACATGGTGTACTATATGCTCAAAAGATGCAAATGCAACTACATGATGATAGTTATGCAATTAAATGACACACACCTAAGGATAATGTGCATGTATAACTACTCTATCTTTTTTTTCATTTTCATGCAAAAAAATATGTGAAAAAAGATATAATGCAAGACCTATCTACATGATATGCAATCAAAAAGTGAAAGACAATAATGTGTTCCCATTTCTTATGGTGGAGTGTGAATGAAATTGCGGTGGATCAGATCACAAGACTAATTGACAGAACCTTCTGAAAATATCATATGTCCCTCTCTAAAGACCTGTGTATAGGGTAACTGAAGGATTTCTCTCTTAAACTTTAGTCTAAGGTCACGTTAGCGTTTGGTCGGTTTGGGCTCAAACATCCTTGTCAATCACTTTTCCTTGGACAATAAAGATGGTCATTCATGTCCCCATGTCCTGAAGCTGATCACCCAAGCACTTCCTCAGTTATGCAACTCAATTACTAACAAGAATAAGCTCAAAAAGTTCTCAAAATGCTCATTTTTATGTGCACACAACCCAAGAGTAAAACTTGCAATTGAAACCATGCATTTATTGCTGCACAGATTACACTAGATAGATGTGGATCCTACAAAAGCAGTAAACCTAGAAATAAAAACAACTAACATTTCAAAAATAAAAGAAACATGAATAAGTAAGTAAAAACTAAGATAAAGGGTTGTTCCAACACCCCCCAAGCTTGAATAAGACTATGGCCTCATAGTCAACATTCTCACTTAAGAGGTGGAACAACGGTACCATTGACTTTGAAGTGTGGTGAAGAAGGATGGTTAGATGCTCAAGTGGACCAAGTGATGCTTGCTATCTCCCTCCTTTTTGTGGCCCATTTTTGTGTCCTAGTGGTTATAAGACATGACTTGCTTCATCCATCTTTCCTCTGCAAAAAATGGTTCGAAAAAATCTCATTTCGATACCTTTTACGACCTATTTTATGTAGCTGTCCTGCAGGTGTCGATACTATCGACCAAGGTCAATGGTATTGACCCAGACTCAGCAATTTTGCTAAATCGACGCATCTAAAAGCCTAGGAACTCAAAAGTGTCGATACTATCGACCCTAGGGTCGATGGTATTGACTTTACTGGCACCAATTTTTCTGTAAATCTTCAGGAATCTCGATACTATCGACCCTAGGGTCGATGGTATCGACTTTTCTTCAGCGTTTACTTCTCCAAACTCGATACTATCAACATGGGTGTCGATAGTATCGACCTTAACATTCTGCACACTTCAAAACACGAGTTAGGGTACCATTTTTACAAAAATTATAAAAACCTAAGCAAAAACTAAGTACATAAAAATAAAAGAACATAACCAAACATAAAAATGAATCGAAAGTTGGGTTGCCTCCCAACAAGTGCCCTTGTTTAATGTCTTAGGCTTGACATAAAGATACCTTTAACCTGGGTTGTCAAGAGATGTCTCCAATGAGTCATGTGGTAATTTGAATTTAACTCTATCATCACCAATCCCAAGTGTCAAGTAACCTCGCCCAATGGCAGTGATTACATCAGCCATAGCTTGGAACGACCTTCCCAATAGCATCTCACCTCCTTCTAGCTCATACATGTCCATGACCACAAAGTCAACAGGGAAGATGAATTTGTCGACCTTGAATAGAACGTCCTCGCATATACCTTGTGGCTTCACAATGGATCCATCCGCCAACTCAATAGTCATGGCAGATTTCTTTAGTGTTGTCTATCCAAGCTTTTGAAACGTGGACAGTGGCATAAGATTAATGCTGGCCCCTGAGTCACACTGTGCTTGTGGAAAATGTTGGCCGCCTATGGAACATGGGATGTAGAAACATCCTGGATCGTTCCTCTTCCTTGGTAGCCGTCCTTGGATTATAGAACTCACTTTTTCATCAACAAAACAAATGTCAGTGTCTTTTATCCACCTTTTCTTGGTGATTATGTCCTTGATAAACCTTCCATATGTTGGAATTTGTTCTATCATTTCCACTAACAGAATATTAATATGGATCTTCCTAAACATCTCCAAAATTTCTTGTAGTTCCTATGTTCTTTCTTCAGCCTCAGACTATCCAGGAAAGGCATGTTTAGGTCCTTCGCTCGCTTGTGTGGTGGAACATATGGAACTTTAGGGGTCTCCTCCCCTAAGCTTGCTTCAATTCCACCTTCTAGGATAGGATTTGACACATCATCCGTGGATGGCATGACTTGTGGCTGCTCCCCTCTCTCAGTGAATGTAGCTTCACCATGACGCATGGCCTTCACCTGCTCCTCTTGCCTAGGTGTGGGCGCGGCCGCGATGTGCTCTTGGAGGATTTTTCTGAATGGACAACATCCGCCTGGTAGTCCATAATGACTGTGAGGATACAGTATTCTTGGTGTAGCCTCCGTATCAAAAATCATTTTGGTTTTGTCCTAGACCTCCACCACCGGGGGCTCTACCTCAGAAATCATAGATATATATTTCACTTGATGATGTGCTTGAACAACATCTGCATTCCCAGCCTGTCTTTGTTGATTTGTATGCTTCATGGCCGCCACTTCATTGGAAATTTGGGTCACAGTCGTCTCTAGTGCCCTCATTTGTGCTCCATGACTTTGCAATGTCTTCCCAAATTTATTCAAAATCTCGCCCTGACACTGTAACTGCTTGGCGAATGTACTCATCATCTCTTGATTTTGTTTCACCACCTGGCTAAGCAATTCATTATTCTTTTCCTCTAGGCTAGGAAGCATCTTCTGAAAATTGTGTTCCTTCCTCCAATCATAATTGTTATTTCTATATCCCTGTTGATGCATATACTTTGCATGTGCTTCGTCATTAGACCCATTATCCTATTTCTCTAGGATCTTCTTGGCTATAAGATCCAACTTGTCATTAAGCACTTTGATGGCCCTTGCTTCATGTGTAATGCCAACCTGCTCGGGTGCATCTCTTTCACCCCAAGACTGCTTTTTGGACATGTTCCTTAGAATCTCCCAACACCTTGTGCCTGTGTTGTTCAAAAAGAAACCATAACCCGATGAGTCCAAATTGCTCCTATCATGTTCATTTATGGCGAAGTAGAAAATTTTAGCTTGCTTCTCCTTGTCTAAGCCGTGATGTGGACACTTCCTCAGCATGATCTGGAAGCACTCCCAAGTTTCAGAGTATGTTTCACCGGCTCGCTGGCTGAAGTTGTGTATCTTCCTCACTAGATCGTTTGTCTTTTCAGGCAAGAAGAACCTCTCAAAGAACACCTCAACCATGTGATCCAAAGATTCAATGTACTCATCATCCAGATTGTGCAGCCATTCCCAAGCATTGTCCGCTAAAGAACGGGGAAAAAGTTTCAGGTAGAGTGTCTCTTGCGGGAACCTGTCAATCTTTATCATATCACAATTTTCCACGAACGTGCTGATGTGGGTCATCAAATCCTCATTTTTAAGTCCATGGAAAGCCTGCGATTTGACCAACTGAATAAGCCCTGGATCAATCTTGTAACTGGGTATGTTGATAGCTTGTTTCTTGATTGGCCGCTTCTGCACAGAAGAAGAAGAAGCCTTAATCCTTTCCCAGATCGTCTGCTCATTTTCTTCTCTGTCACCCATTATTACTTTACTAGTACCTGAAATTTCAAATGGTAGTGTATGAATCGGTACTAATAATTAAAACAATGAATAAGATTTGCAATTCAGTTCAAAAGATGAAAAGAAAAAAAAAATTACAGGAATTAAAAGTGGCCTAGTATGGCCGCTCACAGCACTCGTAGTGCTAAAATTCACATTTCCCCGACAACGGTGCCAAAAACTTGACACGCATAAACCGTGCGTGCAAACGCAAGTATACATATCAATGTAATATAGGCCTTGTGAGGCCTGAGTCGAACTCAGGGAAACGTGAATTTTAGTAGACTACTACTAACTGGTTGCGATCAGCTAAACCGATTAAAAGAGTTGATTGGTTTGAAAAAGAAAATAAAATAAAGTGAAAACAAAGAGAGCTATGATTAAATGTTGGTTTAATCAAATGAGAATGGAATTCCTTAGGATTGCCAATTTTACCACGGGGTCTCGTTATACCGAATATCTTGCATAAATAACGTAGATTTTATTGAATCTTGGATAAAGAGCCTGTAATCAAGATTGCCCGCTTTCACGGTACAATCCACTACCCAAATCTAATCCAATTATACTTTCATAGCAATTTATATCTTAGATTAGGCGCATTAACGATGACTCTGAGTATCTCTCCACTATCCGTACGTCACCTAGTCTAAGGAACGCATTAGATGGTGTATAAACGTGGGTTTTCTGACCTTTAATCCCCTTTCCAGAGTAATTATTAGTCTAATTCTTTTCCTATGGTCATGAAGCATAAGTAAATCAAGCAATATCCACAATTATATATCCAAGAAACCAGAATTCTATATCAATTCATGCAAAAATTCAATATAACAGTTCCCCGGGCTACTCCCGGGTCCTAAGGAACAATGGGGATTAGCCCCGCATGGTTGATAATGGAGAATACATAGGAGTAGAGAAGAAAAACGTAGGACACATGGAGAAAACTCGTGTAACCCCTGATACGAAGGTGCTCCTGGAGATCCTCCTCGAGAAATGCGCGTTTTGCAGTCTTCCGACAGCAAAATCGCCCGTCGGAGGTTCCTGGATCGCTCGGTTGATGGCCTTAGTCTCTCGTCTCCTCTCTCTCTCCCTCCTTCTTGGATGTTGTGCAACACAATATGATATCTCCCTTGGGCCGTCCGTGCTCTTCTTAGGTCATAGGACCACTTTACGGCTCCGAAAAAGCTCAACCGTCAGATTAAAACGCTCCGTTTTAGTGCTGAAAATCGCCAGATCCCGATGCTGTCGATAGTATCGACCCAAGGTCGATGGTATCGACCATGATACATGTTTTTCCTTCCAAAATCATATTTTGGGGTTTCTTTCTGATAAAATGTCGATACTATCGACACCAGGGTCGATAGTATCGACTCTGGACAATGCAAAAGCGCCTGAAAAAGTGCTGAAATATGTGTATAAGTCCGGGGATTATATAAAATCATATAAATATGATAAAAGAAGTATAATTTGATGCAAAAAGAGTTTAAAGGCCAACTATAGTGAATTATGCAAATATAATCAAGAAAATGACAAATACATGCATAAAACAGATATAAAATAAGCCTATAAAAGTGACTAAAAACCCATGCATCAAAGCTACAGGACTCCGATGGGACGGGTCGGAATCTCTCGAAAGCCAACTTAGGAAAGCATCTGGAGCTAGCGCGTCGTGCCTCAGAGGTGTGCCGGGCAATTCTAGGTGAGCACTTCCCAATCCCGAGTGGGAGGGAATGGTTCACTTAGGGTCGGCCCCGGGCACCGCTGGAGGCCGATATCGGCCAACAAGGATGCCCGATAGGAGTACCCGATACTGGAAGCAACACTCTGGCCTGACACGATTCCAAGCCTGATACACATTACCAGTCACGGCATGTCTCCTGAGAGGGTGTCGCCCGACATGATCGTATCAGGCATGGGTGCCACGCATGATACGTCCACCTGTCATGAGTGTGTCGCCCGAGAGGGTGTGCCGCCTGACACGGGCGTATCGGGCAAGGCTCCCGCCCAGTATCCGACTGGAGGGTCTTCTACTTCCCGTCGCCCTTATAAATCAAGAAGGAGGCATTTATCTTTATTTATTTCAGTCATGTACTCTCTTTACTTACGCAATGTAATCACACCCTTTTGTGCTAATGGAATTAGAAGAGTTTTAATTATCTGCTGCTTTATGTTTGGCCCCTTTTGTTGGATGATTGTTTTGTTTAACATCCAAACTCTAGCTTGTACGCTTGGATTGAGTTTCACCTAGCTACCGAATCGTGTTTTCCCATTGCGGCAGCCTCGAGAGAGGTGTTGTGGCTCTAGTGTTTGGTCCGATACTGGAGTACGAGAGTGCCCAGGATCGGAGTTGCTTTAGTGATGTTTCCACTCTAACTTAAGCCCAGCAACCTTGAGAGGGGTGTTGATGCTTAGTTAGAGGTACCCGCTTCGAGAGGAGGGGAAAAAGATGTTTCTGCTGCCGCTTCTTTTACTGAAGCTTTCTCCTTCGTTCCTTACTTAAGCAATAGTATTATCTCTCTATTTCCGTTGCACAAAAACCCCTAAAAACTGATAAACCTCTAAAATCTTAATTTTCCTCATAGCTCCAGTTGGAGATAGTTTTCTTTTATTTTATCGATCTTGGCCTGTTGTTCCCTTGGGGAACTTTTATCATCTCCTTACCCATATCGAAGTGTAACGTGTCGATTCCACGTTTCCAAAACTACCACCCTTGTGCCTATGTTCGACCTCGTATATCTATTTTGACCCCGTAAACAAAGTTGCGGGGGCCTAGAAGGTTTTGGGTTATAAATTTAAAAGTCCGACTACTTCAAATCCACTCCACTTTTCGGACACGCGATTTACGCCGGTCATGAACCTACTAGAATTAGGGCTATTTGATCCAGGTACAATCCTTGTGTTCAAGTTGTAAGGTGAATTGATCAGCTGAAATGGCTAGGACATAGTGTTGATAAGGTGGAATTCATTTTGATGCATGTTGATTATCAAGATTATTCAATATAAACTCTTCATTTTGCCCCATCATGGCAAATATAATGTTGTAAAATGTATTGGGATGAAGACCAATAAGAACAAGGCATGTGTTTTGTAGTGGTATTGACCCCATCTTTCCACTTTCCTAGAAAGCCTCCCCCTAAATGTTTCATGCATGATGTCAGTTGGATCGAATTTTTGACTTAATCCTCATAGTGAGAACTCTATCCCCACCCCCGCACCCCTACATTTATTAGCCTAAGGGCTGTACAAACGTGCATTTTTGAGTCACATAAAGATCTAATTATCTTGCTACTCAGATCTGCCTAATCAGACCATGTAACACATTGGCTCACATTTTTGGTTATATCAATGACATATTGGACATACAATACCACATGCTATTTTATAAATCAGTAAAAAAGAAGGGGTGCCACACCACTTTTTTCTTCACCTCCATGTGGTTCCCATAACCCACATAGGTGAGTACCTTTGGTTGAATTAGGGATATTCTATGTTGCATATTGTAATGCCTATATTCCTATGATTTTATTTTTCCTACTATGCCTATATATCAATAATGTTTTGTTCTTCCTACTGTGTCTATATATTATTGGAAAATATGGGCACATAGCATAGCAGTGGAAACAAAAATTTATCTATCTATATTCCCATATCGACAAGATCATGTCAATTACTATGAAATGGGAAAGATAGTTTAATGAGTTATACTTGATCTTGGAGCAAGTCCAGGGATGACAACTTGTTGCAGTTGCAACTATCTTCTAGTTTATCTTGGATGGTGGTTGTGTAGATCCTGTTCTTCACCACGAACAATGAATAGGACATCTTCTACAACAAATCACGTGGTCTCGTCATGGACTATAAATTGGCGTTTCCCTCCTAGCAACAACCAAAGGACTCCTTACTCTAGATTAGTCCACACGAACCAACTAGAACTGCTATCATTCAACTAGAATAGATAATAAGGAGTTGTCCCTCCCATTGGCATACTCGTCACCAACTTTCTCTCCCACAACAATGATCCTCAGTTGTTCTCTCCCATCATTGTCCCTCCCTATTCAGGTAGAACTTGCTTGGGATCTCTTGGTTACCAAAACCAGAGTGGACAACAATTGTCAGAGAAACTAATTCTCAATTGTCTGTGTTATTGTTATGCTCTGGGAAGCCCCCGATACCCCTCTATTTATAGGCTGTGTTAGGGTAAGGGTTCCCAGTCTGTTCGGGATCTATGTGGATGTGGAAATGACTGGAAGATCATGGATTTTTGCAACCTGCGAACCATGAGGCAGCCGTATGGTGACCCAGACACTTGTCTAACATGTAAGACAGCCGTATCATTGTTTCTCAATCACATTCAAAATTGGCAATTCATTTCCAATTAATGCTAAACATTAATTTCTTGCATCACAAGAATTGTGCAATAGAAACAATCAAATTTTCTCATGAATTTAGGAAAGTTGCTAGAACCTTCCATCGACCCAACCAAGGAGATCAGTTCACCAGGTGAATTGGTTGTCTTGATCAGTTGAGACAATCGATTCACCCACTGAGTCGATCGGTTGGGTCTCATTCATGTAGTACTCCAGCCAATTTAGTTCCTGATCAACTTGACAACCCAAACGGATGTGTCTCCCTATGAGATGATCATCTGGTACACCAAACAACCATGTCACCCTATGAGAAAATTGGCTGGGGTGCAGTCAGCTGATTTGTTGTGTGAATTGAGTACCTAAACACTTTAGTAATCAATCCAATCATCATTCAAGATTAAACTCCTCTTCTAGATGAGTTCCTTTGTGTGTGACCCTATAGGTCCCATATCACGTTGGTAGTGAATGTCCATAATTAGATTATGACATCACAAGTAGAGAGTGGTGCCTAGTCGCACATCAACACTATCCAAGTGATTGGAAAGTTAGAGAACAACTTCAACTTACAATCTATGTAAGGTGTTGTAGTGATTGTTCTCTTATATCAGGAGTGAAATCAAGGCATGGACTTGTCATCCTCTTAATGCTCATCTCATATTTCTTGAACCAAGAGCAGACTCTCTGAGATAATGCGACCTCAATATCATATATTGATCTACATGTACATGCACATGCATTTCTCAATCTCTCTTATCAAGTGGTGAGGATATCATACTCCAGTATGAGGGAAAAATCCCATATCTATCACTCATAGTCTATCCCCATGTGTCAAAGTCACCCAATCATCACTTGTATCACAACTCATGCTTTGAGATTATATTTGACGATGTCAAAGTGTACCCAACGACATGTGATGAGTGTAGTGATTTCAGGTCTAAGAATCACATATCACCACTTTCACTATGAAAGATGATTATGACTACCAATGATGGTTTCCATGTGTCACTCTCAAGGTGGGTCTGTCTGATACATTGTTCCCTAACATGTATATGTGTTCTTGGTTTGATATTGCAATATCATGACTAATGAGATTCAGTCATCAACCAACCCACACTCAGTTTTATGTGTTAATGGTGTCTATCTACCTTCCACAGTAACAACCGACTAGGGACATAATAAGAATTTACATACTTTTAGCATTCATATGATCTCATTCTCCAAGTCACGTCACTGAGTATTTTCATTGTTTAGACATTCATAATGTCTCCTCATTATCTCATAAATGAAGAAATATAATGAATTGGAAGCTTGCCTTTATGAGTATTAATCAAATCCTTTATGGTATATGCCATGTCAATCATCATATGATTGGATCTATGGGCATACCTTACCAACATATATCTATAGTGTTTTGTTTATCCTACCTTGCCTTTACACTGATAGTGTTTTATTTCTATAGTATCCATTCTTCTACCAATGTTTATGAATTTTCACTCCAACCACTCTCATGATCCTTTTTTGGTTGGTGTGAGGAGGAGAATAGAGGAAGATGAGTAGATGGGAGAGATGAGATGGAGAAAAAAATATGAAGATAAGGATCCATGTCACCCAACTATATTATCTAGTTTCTGCATACTCTACTATATTTTGTTGACATCTACTGTGGCACATCTTTCCTATAGTAGTGTATCTCATACACATGTCGACCTACTATAGATTAATATTCTTATGACAATGTTCTTATCCCAGCTACCGTACATTATTTGGTGTTGGTGCTTCTTTTTTGGAGCTACTTCAGTGACAATGATGACTCATGAATTCTACAAATATATTCTAGCATCCACAGTGCCCTAGATGCTCATCAAACTTTCAAAATTTATTTGTGGTTGTTTCTACTAGTTTGACAATTATCAAATTCAAGGGTAATCGACTTCGTTATTACTACTTATGCATTAATGTTATCTTCATCAAGGGGAGAAGACATGTTTATTTTTACATGCCATCTTCTTCAGGAGTAGTGCTCGAGTGCATAAGTTGTTATGTTGCAAGACTCATGGGGAGACATTTCTTGTCAGGGGAGATGAAATTTGTATGGGTTATTTTATGTTTTTCATGTATTAACAAGTTGGACATGTGTTTCACCCATGATCCAGTCTGAGGGGATGTGTTGGAGTTATTGTTATTTATATTGTTTTTGTAAATGTGACTAAGAATGTTTATACTATCAAGGTTAAGTTTTCTTTCTTGTACTTTCCTTCTCTCCTATATATAGGAGCGTAGTTAACCATCTACCAATAAGAAACATCTCAGTACCCTCACGTCGAACTTTCCAAAATAAGTCCCATGACTCCCACCATAAAAGTAATTGTAATTGTAGGTAGAGGGATCTTATGGTGGTGGTTGTGCAACTTGTGCCTATCTAGGAGGATACCCAAAACTAGAATCAGCCAGAGAAGATAAATATGTGACTGAAATTCTCATGCCCCCTACTCATTCAGCCAAACAAAAATAATCACTTTGGTATTGAGGGTGTTGGAGGAAGAGGTGGAGGTGATGGTGCAACATTATATTCTTTATTATATGTACCTACCATTACTATGAACATCATATATGTATATTGTTTGGACAATAATGGATTCAAATTTCTTATAAAGAATGGTCAATGTTCTATTAGTAAAGACGAGACCTTTTATGGTAGTGCCCATATGTCCATTGGTCTAAACTTGTTAGATCTGGATACAAGCATGTATAATGTAAATAAAAAGTCTAAAACTCGATAACTCAAGACAAACATATATTTGACATCGTCATCTAGGGCACATAAATGTGAAACACATTTCTAGACTCCATAAAGATGGTTTGCTAGACTCTTTTGATTTCAAATCAATAGAGACATCTGAGTCTTGTTTACTGGGCAAGATGGCAAAGACTCCTTTCACCAGAGACAATGAGAGAGTGAGTGATCTATTGGGACTCAGGCATACTGATGTGTATAGTCCCTTTAGAATAAATGCTAGAGGTGGTTACCAATACTTCATTAGCTTTACTGATGACTTCATTAGGTCTATGAGTACTTTGTTGGGAAATTAGGCGACAGATAAGGAAGTGGAAACAATTTTTTTAACGCTCGATTCCCTAATCAACATGATCTCATCAACAATGATGTATCTAGGAAGGAAGGTGACAAGAGTAATACCTGGCCATGGAGCCCATCCAATATCAACTCTTGTAGTAGTGTGCTTCTTCTCCAAGCGGCACTTGAGTAGTTGTCAGCAACAACCTCCTAGTGCAAAACCACCTATGGAAGTTGACAGTGTCCTCCTAGTGGTAGGAAACATCCTCCTCGCCTCTAGATTAGTCCACATGGACCACCGGGAACTCCATGTTGCACTAATAGAACAAATAGGAAGGATTTGTCCCTTCGAACATCAACCTAATAGGGTTGATTCACTCTCCCAATTGTCTCTCCCTAGCTATCCCTCCCTTTGATGAGTAGGATTCGCTCGGGCACACTTAGTTACCACAATCAGACTTGACAATAATTATCATAGCTTATTGTTGTGTCTGGGAAGCCCTCAACACCTTCCTATTTATAGGAGGGTCAGGGTCAGGCAGTCGATCTAGGAGTCGAAGAGACAAAATTCACAAATTTTCTAGAAGCTACAAATGGTGAACCGGTCGGTTCACTTTCTAACAAGTCGGCTCAAAGGTGAAATAGTCAATTCATTCCTTGAATCAGTCAGTTCATGTACTTTCATATTCTGAATCAAATTGGTAGTCAATTTTCACTTAATGAAAAACATGATGTCAACATCAATCCTTGATCTGATCAAATTGAGAACATGGCAGTTCATCACATGGAACATTCATCTCAGACCTTTCAACAGGTCAGTTCACTTAGTGAACCAGTCTGTTCATGCCCTAGTTCAACCATTGATTAGCCAATGTTGTTTCCAATTGACCTGCCACTCCAACTAATTGGTTCAACACTTAAACTGGTAAGTTCAGAGTCCAGTCAATCAAATTTAAAGCATTTTTTTAAATTGAATACCTAAACACTTTTAGTAATCAATTTAAACATCATTAATGAATAAAATCCTATTCTGAGTGCATCTGATGTGTGTGACCCTATAGGTCCCAAATTATGTTGGCAGTGAATGTCCATAACCAACTTATGACATCACAAGCAATGAGTGGTATCTAGAAACACATCATTGCTACCCAAGTAATTCAGAAAGTTTGAGAACAACTTCAACCTATAATCCATTATCAGTGTTACCATGATCATATAGTTCCTTTGTCTCTAAAGTCTGGATTGAACTTGAGGCATGAAATCTTCATCCTCTCAACATTCAATCCATGATCCTTGAACTAGAACAAATTATCTGAGATGCATGTGCGTTCACATATCACATATTGAATCAAATGAGTATGGCCATACATTTCTCAGTCTCTCTTATCAAGTGACATGGATATCAATCTCCTATAGGAGGGAAAAATCTCATCTACATCACTCACACTCAGTACCAATGTGTCACAGAGTACCCGAGCATCACCTTTATGGAAACCCTTATTCAAGGTCTTGTTGGATGATGCCAAATTAAAATGAATGGCATGTGATGAGTGTAGTGATTTCAGGTCCAAAAACCACAATCACCACTATCACTATGAGAGCTAATTCTGACTACCATTCTATGGTCACCATATATCACTCTCAAGGTCAGTCTATCCCATAGACTATTCTCTAAAATGTATTTATGTGCTTGACTTAATATCACATATCATGACTAATGAATTCTTTCATTAGTCAACACACACTCTAGTCTTATGTATCATGATCGTCTATTTTTCTTGCACAGTAATATCTGACTAGGAACATAAAAAGAATGCATGTAATCTTATCATACATATGATCTCATTGTTCAGGTCCTCAACCTGAAGACATATGTCATTGAGTAACATCATTCTTTAGACATCTACTTATGTTTGTGTCATCATCTCATGATTGAAACAAACATAATAGATAGAATTACCTTTATCACTATCAAATTAGGTAGCTAATGCCTCATTGCAATCATCATATGATTGGCTCTCTGGGCATACATACCAACAAACTCCCACTTGCACTTAGAGCAAGTCACCCACAAATCTTTATTCCAAGTGATCTTAACATGTCTACCATGCTACGCAGGTGCTTTTATAGCAAGTTAACAATGTTTGCTTCTAGTTGGTATTTTGCAAGTTTCACATCTCCTTGCTATACAACTTCTCGTATGAGATGCAAGTGCCACAATATGTATCTAAGATTCCTTGCCTAACCAGTAGCTCCATTGTTGTCACATTATCTCTACTGTGCATCAATGGTTTGGAACCTCCCACAAGTTGATCTATATGAAATTCTAGATCCATACAATATCCTTTGATGTGTTCATAACACCAAGATACTCGACTTTTATTGTAGAGTTAAACAATTGTATCTTGCTCAGACCTTTTTCAACTTATAGTTCTTGTTTTAAGGTCAAACACAAATTTAGATTGCAATCTCTTTCATACTGGAATCTTGAATCAGTGTAACCCTTTACACCCAACTCCTCCATATTACCATAACAAAGGAAAGGATCCTCTTAGTGCTTCTCAAGAACTTAAGGTTGCCATTTATAGTAGTGCAATGACTCCCATTGGGATCTAACTAATATCCACTCGTCATGTCCAATACATATAAGATAACAAATGATTTTGTATCCTCTCATCATGTCTAATACATGCATGATAACAGGATGAATACATAGCATTGCATACATGATATATCCAATTGCAAATGCTTATGGCATCTATCCATGTGTTGTAATACCTTACAATAATTGAGACACTAGGATTGTAAGAGTCTAACTCCGTAGAATATTGACAAGTTCTTTCTTATTGGGCCCTGCATGTTGAACCCTTTCAACATCTTGCCAATGTATGTTATCTCACTTAGGTCAAGAAGCTTTCTAGATATCTCTATAGATGGATTCATATCACATAGGATTTCCTAAACTCCTGATGAATACATATTCAACATAATATTCAATCGCCATCTTGGGCTCATTTTGATTCAATCCATCTGATTTCTTCTCCTAACTATCACAATATGCAAATTTACTTAATTGATGCAATTATCAAGATTATTAAGTGAGTTTATATCAATATTATGCAGGTCATGATAAGGTTGTGCCATCAGGTGGCACCCACATCCTTTTAACCCTAATCCACCCTCAACATAATCATCACTACCCCTTGCTTCATTCCATCTTTATCTCCATCAATCATCATCCAAACCAAACCCTAATAACTGGGGACCCACCTTTCTAATCCCTTGATCTACCCTTACTCGAGATCACATCATCCCTGGTCTGGACCAAACGGTCTGACCAATCGGTCTTGACCTATCGGTTTCATCCATTCGGTTTCAACCTATCAGTCTTAACCATTCATCCATACAGTCTCAGACTGTGAGCATTTACACACCATCAGATCACAGATCGATGACCCCCATCCATCCGACCACACAGTCTTAACCATCCATTTCCTTAGCGGTTTCATACTCGATCCCTTCCATACGGTCTCAAGACTGTATGGGCAACCTCTACCTCAAGACCATTTGGACTTAACTCTTCTCCAAGACCGGTTGGGCAACCTATTCAAGACCGTATGGAGGTCTTACCTCCCACTTTCCTTCTTCTCTTACCTCCTTCTCTGTCCAACCGGCTAACCCTAACTAGCACCACCGTCACTTGCCACAGAATCCACCTACACCTCTGCCTTCTTCTTCCTCCTTCCACCCAACCTAAAAACCCTAGTGCCTGTTTAAGTGCAACCCAGCCACCGTGATGCCTCGTCTCCATCCCTGCCGCCGCCAACACCTCCTTCTTCCCGTCTTCCTCTTCCTTCCCTCCCTACCTACTACATTAAGCCTTCCTCATGCATTGCTTCTCCTTCATCTGCCATAGTGATCACCGCCCAACGCCCGAAGATCCCACGCCTTGATTTGCAAGCCACCATCGCACAAACGGTCTTCAAGTCTGATCAAAGGCACACATTCTACAAGACCGTGTCGCAGCATCCCAGAACGCCGAGGCTGATGGCAGCAGACCATTTGAAGGCCACGAACGCAAGGCCGTCTAGAGTCGGAACAACTCAAAACTATTTGGACGACGTTGAGAGCAGAGACTGCTAGGGCAGTGAACGTTGGAGCAGAGATCGTTTGGATTAGTGTCGGTCTCCAAGACCGGTTGCGTAAGGCATAGATCTACAAAACCATTTACTAAAGACCATTTTCTCCTCTAAAGCAACCAAACCGTTTGGGTAAAAGCAACCAAACCGATTGGAGATAGAGACCGATTGAGAAGTAAAGACTGTATGGTCATATATCCAAAACTATTTGGACTTCAAAACTCAAAGACCGTTTGGTCAGTACTAAAGCAAGACCAGTTGGAGGCATTTCACTCCAAACTGTTTAAACCATGTAAAGGGTTCACATCAAAAATGTGGGGCACCAGTCCAGTGCCTATAAATTGGACCAGTAGGGCCCTCATTTAGGCATCGGATCTGAGACACTGACAGGATGCCTGAATACAAGTCCGATCCAGATCATCACGTAGATCCACCTACTGCTCCTGCTGTGATTAAGGGGACCAAGGAGAGAAGGAAGGAGGAGTGAGAAAGACTGACCAGTCTGTCTTGGAATCCCTCATTCCTCATCCAGATCTACTCCGAAACGACATAGAAGACCGCATCATCTTCACCAAGCTGCGACCACCTTCTACATCATGCTCATGGTAGAATCTTCCCTCTCTCTCATTCTTCTTGTTTCTCACATCATTAGTGAGTAGTTCCTTTTTGCTGGGGTGCGGGGACCAACCCCACTGCCCATGCAAGCATGTTCCTTTGTTAAACAATCCATGGCAATGTATATAACGTTTCATTTCGTTGTTAATCATTAATGTTTGTAGTTTGATTACCTGCTTGCTTTCATCTTGTTCTTCCCTACATTGTGAGAACTTCTATATGTAGGGTAGAATGTCATTTAACGAGGTTGACTCCCAAACTAAAAATAGAATGGGACTCCTTGAGGTCGTAAGTGTATGATCTGTGAGGGGACGAGCCATCTATCCTATGGTGATGCTTGTGTGTGCCTAACGTCTGTATAGGGGGCCCACAACCTTAGTTAGATTTTGTATCTTCTTTGTTAATCGTTGATGTTTGGTTGTAGATTAATCGACTACTTGCTTAATGTTTAGTATGGTTGACTCCCAAACTAGAAATAGAATGGATTTCTTGAAGTCGTAAGTGTATGATCTATGAGGGGATGAGCCATCTAGCCTACAGTGACACTTCTATGTGCCTAATGCCTATATAGGGGACCCACAACTTCAGTTGGATTTCTATATCTTCGGAGCCATAAGGGAGTGATCTGGATGGTGACAAGACATCTGATACCTAAGGTGATGTTTACACAAGCCTAATGCCCATATAGGGGGTTTTATAGCAACTCCATTTGGATGGTTATATCTTTCCTGGATGTTTGATGTTTGGATGTGTTTGCATGTGTAGTGGTGGTGAAACCCGGGACCATCCCAGCGATTCCATATCATTAATCTAGATCCAACTTCAATTCTGCTAATTTCTTTCCTACAATTAGTTTAATTAACCTCAAATCAACCAATCGTTCTAAATATTAGTCTTACTTGAGCTAGATTTGACTAACAACAATTCTTAAAAATGTTTTCTCTTGGGATTTGATCCTCAACTCTATTGTGATAAGACTCGTCCACTTGCGAAGGGTATTATTGCCCAAGGTTTTGGTAAAATCTTGGGGATTTCAACCCTGAGTGAATTTGTTAGTGCGATAATATTCCACGTCAAATTCTGACACCGCTGTCGGGGACAACGAAATCAGTTATTCAAATCTAGTTCTTTTAAGGCTAATCTAGGTTTTTGTTTCTCTTTTGATACAATTGATTATCTACTTGAATTTCACTCTACTTCATCAATCTTACATCAGATCTTTTCATTTTAGGTACCTCCAAGTCTGGTGTATGCACTGTTTGAATAGTCCCAGACTCACCACTAGCTTTGATCCGGAGATAGACATAACCTTTCATCGTTAAAATAGAGAGAACCAAGCAAGAATGGCTCAAGAAGAGGAAATAGCCCGAAGGGTGGATTAAGCCATCAATGCACAGAGAGAAAGACTCATGCAAGAAGCTAGGGCTGCAGGTCAAGAAGAAATCCTAGAAACACAAGTAGAAACGCAAGCAGTATAACTACAAAAGGATCTTAGGGAGTTCTCAATCCCTAAAGCTACTGATGTTCGTCACCCAGTTCAACCTCCTCCCATCCATGCTCCTAATTTTTAGATAAGGGCACATTGGATTACCTTGCTTCAAAACAACCCATTCTATGATAAACAAGGTGAAGATAGTCAAGAACACCTACTAAGATTTATTGATCTATGTGCCATAACAAAGAAAAATGGAGTGTCCGATAATGCAATTAGACTCCATCTTTTCAAGTATTCACTTGCTGATAGAGCTATAAGTTGGTATAACTCCCTGCAATGCGAACCCATCACTACTTGGGAACAACTACAAAATGTTTTTCTGGAAAAATTCTACCCTCCTTCTCTCACCTCTGAAATTAGGGGTCGAATAACAATGTTCACTCAAGTCCCTGGAGAAACCCTTACTGAAGCATGGGAAAGATATAAAGACCTTCTACAAAAGTGTCCACACCATGGAATCCCTAAAAATCAACTTATTGAAATCTTCTATGGAGGTGTGGACGATGATATCAAGGGGGTTTTAGACTCCTCATCTGGAGGAAACTTCATGTGTCAGAGTAATGATAGCGCATGGAGGGTTGTCACCCTTGGAGCTGAAAATCAAGCTAATTGGGGTAGGTCTGTAGACAAAGGAGTGTTAAAGGTGGCTATGGCTGAAGTTATTCCCGAATACAAGTCTATTGCTGAGACCCTCAAAATCTTAGTTGCCAAGCAATACCATATTGAATCATCCCTTGCTGCATTAGGAAGAGGACGTTCATCCCCTCAACAACAGGAACAGATCAAGTCAGCTTCATTGTTCTGTGAAGCATGTAAAGGTATCAATCATTCCACTTTAGCATGCAATGTTCTATATGATGTGGTTCTAAGCAATGCTTATGGATAAGGAGATAATGGTCAAATGGAAAATCTTAATTATGTCAACACCATTCCTGGTCAAGGATACTACAATCCAAATCAAAATAGGAACCATCCTGGTTTTCAATATGGAAATCCTTCAGGAGCAGAAAACTCACATCAACTTGGTTCTAATAATCAGCAACAAGGACCACCAGGATTCTAGTATAACCATCAACAAAACTTCAGGAATCAAGGAAACTTTAGGAGTAACTTTCAAAACAAGTATTACAATAATTATCAGAATAATTCTCAGTTCCAAAATCCCAACCAAGTCCCCTACCAACAACAAAAAGGGCAACAAGCCATCCCCGTCTCTCCTGATGACAAGCTATCGGCAATTGAGAAAATGTTGCAGTCACAGTAGACAATGATAGCTAACTAGCAAGCCCATCAAAAGGCTATTGAATCTCAACTAGCTCAACTGGAAGCTAGCATGAAGCCCCCAGCTAGAGCCTTTGCTGGCCAACCCGAGAACAACCCTAAGCATCCCGAACAATTGAAGGCTATCACCACCAGGTCTTGAAAAGACTATTCTAATGCTCCTGTCAAGACACATGTGGTTATTACAGACGAGGATGAATTGATGATTGTTCAAGACTCTAAAACACCCGAGTCTCAACCAAAAGAACTAGTGACCGCTGATAAGAAAGATGAGGAAAGTTCTGAAAAACCTGCTACAGAAGAAGAAGAAGCAACACCAGAACTTGATATCCCTATATACAAGCCTCATAGACCTTTTCCAGCTCGACTGAGGCAAATGAAGCTTGATACCCGTTTTAACAAGTTCAAAGAAGCTATGAAAAAGCTTCATGTTTATATTCCCTTTTTAGATGATCTGGCTAAGATACCAGCCTAGACGAAGTACTTAAAGTCACTTATAACAAGAAAATATATAACTAAGGATTATGAGACAGTCATGTTAGAAACAACCACTTTAGACATCATTCAGACTATGATGCCTAAAAAGCAGAAAGATCCAGGATCTTTTGGGATTTCATGCCATATCGAAGATTCTTCATGTAAGAAAGGATTGGTAAATCTTGGTGCTAGCATCTCTATCATGCCACTCAGCCTTTGCAAGAGGCTAGGGTTTGCTGAACTTCTCCTGACTGATATGAAAATACAACTTGCAGATAACACTATCACTCTACCCTTAGGAATCATTGAGGATGTCCCTGTCAAGGTTGGAAAAGATTCTTATGTCCCTTGTGACTTTGTCATCATGGATATAAAGGAAGAAACTAGATACCCTCTCATCTTTGGATGTCCGTTCCTCGCCACTGCAAGAGCCCTAATTGATGTTGAAGCAGGAACCTTACTGCTCAGACTAGGAAAAGAAACCCTCAAATTTAAAGTTTTTGAAAGTATGAGAAGACCGAGTATGCAAGAAGAAGTTTACTTGATTGAATGCATAGAGTAGATGTCACTCCTCACATAAGAGGATTACGAACAAGAAGACCCCTTAGGAGTGGCTCTAACCAATCCAAATGCAGCTAGTTCAGCTGATGAACAAGTGAAAAGTTGTGTTCTCGACCCTGATACTACTGGAGAAGATCCTAAAGCCAAATTTGAGGAACTTAAAGCTGTGGATGTTCCTGAAGAAACATGTGAGAAACCACAAACTCCTAAAATGGAACCCCTACCTGAGGGATTGAAGTTTGTGTTTCTAGATTACCTCAAAGTCTTGACGAAATTAAGGAAAAGAAGAAAAGCAATAGGTTACAAGATGAGTGATCTCACCGGGGTGAGTCAGGCGCTTTGCATGCACAAAATTCCCATGATGGAAGATCATAAGCCAACTGTTGAACACCAAAGGAAACTTAATCCAAATATGAAGGAAGTAGTTCGTCTTGAAGTCCTTAAATTGCTCAAAATTGGTATTATCTATCCAATCTCCGATTCACCATGGGTAAGTCCTATGTACGTTGTCCTGAAGAAAGGTGGGACTACAATGATACAGAATGAAGAAAATGAACTCATCCCCACTCGAACAGTCACAGGGTGGAGGATGTGTATTGATTATAGGAAGTTGAACAAGGAAACTCGAAAGGATCATTTCCCAATGCCTTTTCTTGACCAAGTCCTAGAAAGGTTGTCCCACCAAGAGTATTTCTGTTATCTCAACAGTTACTCTGGATTCTATCAAATACCTATACAACCAGATGACCAATAGGAAACAACTGTTACTTGCCCATTTGGAACATATGCCTTTTGAAGGATGCCGTTCGGACTCTACAATGTGCCTGCAACCTTCCAACGTTGCATGGAAGCTATATTCGCTGGTCTCACTGAAACTATCATGGAAATTTTTATGGATGGTTTTTTTGTATATGGAGATTATTATGACTCATACCTGAAGCATCTCTCCCTTGTCCTCAAATGGTGTGAAGAAGCACATCTTGTGTTGAACTGGGAGAAGTGTCACTTTATGGTAAAGGAAGGCATTGTCCTTGGTCATAGAGTCAACAATCGAGGAATCGAAGTTGACAAAGTGAAAATCGAAGTGATTTCCAAACTCGTTATTCCAACGAATGTTAGAGAAGTTCGCACATTCCTAGGTCATGCATGATTTTACAGACAATTTATTAAGGATTTCTCCAAAATAACCAAACCTATGATGAATCTTTTGCTAAAGGATGTTGAGTTCCACTTTGACGAAGAATGTGTTAAAAGTTTCAACAACCTAAAGCATGCTCTTACAACAACACCCATCATCAGATCTCCCGATTGGGATCACCCATTTGAAATTATGTGTGATGCCATTGATTATGTTGTGGGAGCTATTTAAGGATAATATATAGAAAAGAAACATTATGTGATCTACTATGCATCGAAGACCCTTGACAAGGCTCAGAGGAATTATGCAACTACCGAGAAGGAACTTCTTGCAGTCGTGTATGCCTTTGACAAGTTTAGATCCTACCTCATAGGTTCAAAAGTCATTGTCTACACAGATCATGCAGCTATTCGTTACCTCCTAGCAAAGAAAGATGCAAAATCCAAGTTGATAAGATGGATTCTCCTCTTATAAGAATTTTATCTAGAGATAAGGGATAAAAAAGGTACAAAGAATGTTGTGGCAGACCACCTCATTTGCATCCACACTCTAGAAACCAAGAAGATCCCAATTAAGGACTCTCTTCCAGATGACCAACTAATGAAAGTCTCAGAAGCTACCCCCTGGTACTCAGACTATGTGAACTACCTCTCCGCTGGTGTCATCCACCATGAATACACCGAAAATGCACTAAAGAAATTCATGCATGATGTGAAGCAGTATCATTGGGATGAGTCGTATCTCTTCAAGATCTGTGCTGATGGTCTTTGCAGACGTTGTATTGCTAAGGAAGAAGCCCAACTCATTTTAGAGCAATGTCACTCAGGCCCAGTTGGAGGCCATATGAGTTCTAAGAAAACTGCTTTAAAAGTCTTGCAATGTGGTTTCTTTTGGCCAACCCTATCCAAAGATTCCTACAATTTTGTTCTATCATGTGACACATGTTAAAGAACGTGTAACATAACAAAGAGAGATGAGATGCCACTTAAGATGTGGCAAGAAGTTGAGATGTTTGATGTTTGGGGTGTGGACTACATGGGTCCATTCCCATCTTCTCATGGATTTTCCTACATCCTAGTGACGGTGGATTAAGTCTCAAAATGGGTTGAAGCCATACCGACCGTTGCTAATGATTCCAAAACCATCATCAAGATGTTCAAAGATATTATTTTCCCTCATTTCGAAGTCCCACGAACTGTGATATCTGACGGAGGTTCTCATTTTCTTGAAAGAATCTTTGAAGCATTACTGAGGAAATATGGTGTAACTCGCAAGGTAGCCTTACCCTACCACCCACAAACAAGTGGATAGGTAGAGGTTTCTAATCGATGACTCAAGGCTATTTTCCAAAAGACAGTAGGCCATAATCAAAATTGGTCAGTGAAAATCAATGACGCATTGTGGGCCTATCGAACCGCTTTTAAGACTCCCCTTGGAACTACACCATTTCGTTTAATATATGGAAAGTCTTACCACCTGCCTATTGAACTCGAACACAAAGCATGGTGGGAAATAAAACAACTAAATTTTTATGTGAATAAAGTAGGTCAAGCCAGGATTCTACAACTCTAGGAGCTGGATGAACTCCAGATGACAACTTATGAAAATGCACATATCTACAAAGAATGCACGAAACTTTGGCACGATGTCCATCTGAAAAGAAAGGACATACAAGTAGGAGATTGAGTTCTATTGTTCAACTCAAGATTGAAGTTATTCCCAGGGAAACTCCGTTCTCACTGGTCTGGACCCTACATTGTCAAGAGCATCTCCCCACATGGTGCTTTCTCTTTATGGAGTGAAAAGTCAGGCGGATTTGTGGCAAATGGTCAATGCCTAAAGAGATATTTCACCTCAACTGACATAGGCACTAAAGCAATACTGAAACTTACCAATCCAATAGATGAACCGTAAAGTCAAAGGAATCAAGTCGAGCCATCAACGTAAAACAAAGGCGCTTGTCGGGAGGTAACCCAATTAATAAATTTGTGTTACTTTTTATTCCAAATTAGAATTTTATTTAATTTTGTTTTTAATTTTTAGATAATTTTGCAATAAATAAAAATCACATCGCGAGATGCTATCTTGAGTTCTGATTGGTCTCCATTTTTGAGATTTTTAGATGGATGACGTACGTTGATTGGAACACAACCACAACTGCTGGCCCAAACAACATGAATTTTCCCCTCCATCTTGGATTTAGGGTTTTCTCGGGATGAGCAAATTTCTAAGTTCGGGGTGGAGGGTGGGTGGTATGTACTTTACTTTCCATTTTCACCCATCTACTTCAAACTTAAGATTTCATCGTCGCATTTTTGACCAAAATTTTCAAAAAAAAATTAAATCCTTCAAAGAATTGGACATATACTTGATGAATTTTGACGCTTTCTATTTCATTAAAATCCATTACCTTGCCAGCAATGCATTTGGAATCATTATACCCTCCTTATTTCGAAGCAGATCCTCAAAAGGACCACTTTTTGAAACAAGCCTTTTTTATCGAAATCATCTTGTGAAGCTTATGATTCCTAACATGGAATCTCCACTGGATCCTCATCAAGTCATTATTTGAGCAGAGTATGATAAAGAGAATGACCTGATGCACAGAATTGTAAATCAAGTTACATTCTGATCTGAACTCTCTTCTACACTTCTTCTATCATCTTCGTACCCCTCCATTCATAAAAAAGAAACAAAAAATAGACAAAATAGTGCCAAACCCTAAGTTCGGGGTGGCACGCCAGTTCCCTCTACATTCATTTTTTCCATACCCCTCACAAAGTAATATGGACATACCACTAAGAAAAGCACTACTACAGAAACACCTTTTAGCTTCGGTTGTTTAACCCGCTTTGGCGTCGGTTTCCGAGCGACGCCTATGTGGGCGCCTCTAAAGGTCTAACACTTCGGCGTCGGTTTTTTAACCGACGCCTATTTAACTTACAGGCGTCGGTTGTTTATAGAAAACCGACGCCCAAAGGGTTCGCACCACAGAAAATGGCATCATCTAGGACACATTCTGCGTCGATGTTTAATTGGTAATCGACGCAGAAAGTGTCCTAGATGACGCCATTTTCTGTGGCGCGAACCCTTTTCGCGTCGGTTTTCTATAAACAACCGACGCCATACTTCAAGACGAAACGGCCGTGCTTCCCTGCACGTCCGTGTTTAGTACTATAGGCATCAGTTTTATATGAATAAGCGACACCTTTTCCACCACGGCCGTACTTTCCTGCACGGTCGGGTTGTTTGTAATATTAGGCGTCGGTTTTTATCCAATAACCGACGCTATATGTCTTTGCTGACGGTTTTCTGTAAATAACCGATGCCTATATTTTTTTTTCATATCAGTTTGCAGGCCTGCTGTGGCTGGTCAGCAGGATGAGAACCTGCAGTTCAGTTTTCTGAACTGTAGGTTAACGACATCCATTGATATCATCCTACAAATAGGCCACAAACCTGCAAAAGTCCCAAGGAAAATTTCACACAAGTAGATACATTCAGACATCAATTCAATTCTCACATTCACACATATAGAAACATTCAAATACATGTATTAACATTCAGAAATATTCATTTACAAAGTATCATTCATTATCGCTATCAACATCCCAATTATATCTTACAGTTGCCACTGCTTGTATGGCTTTTTCCCATTCTTCTCTTATTTCATCTAATGCTTCCATCGTATATGGAGCATGTATATTTTTGAAGTGTTTACCTATAGTGTGGTCAGTTTTAAACACATGCAAAGAGAATGATGTATATATATAAGTAATAATATAAAAATAAGATTGATATATTTCATACTAACTAATGAGACTATATATAATACCTCATGTATGTTATCGATGTCCAATGCGGCATGTTGGATAATCATCTGCATAAATCACATCACATAGTATGCACATGCCCAGCCATTGTCTTGTGTAGCGCACTATAAATTGAAACATACAAAATAATACAACTAAGCACAATTCACATCAATAATATATACATTGGAGTCGGGAACTTACTTGTACGTTCTGCCAATTTATTGGCTGGTTCTTTTTCGTTGGGACCGTTCCTCCAGCCTTTTTGAATGCATCTAAACCCCTACATGTTAATATAACACTGTAAATTGCATAAGTAAATAGTAATGTAATAACAGATGTTAACAGATACAAAAATGAAATATTTCTCACCAGAATAATGGCATTCTCATTACGTGTCCAATTTTAGTGTTTAATGTACTTCCCGTGGGATCTAGATAATAAACAATGAACGTCCCGGGGACAATAACTAGTAACTCCCAATGTCTACCGCTAGAGGTAAAAAGTTAACAATTAATAACTCAAAATGCACAATAAAAATGGAATTTTCTTAAGTCCAAATTATAAATAAAGTAAACTTACTTGACATTGAATGGAGCTATTATTATCTTCTTGTTTTGCTGACCGAAAATTTTAAAAGCATCTATACAGTATTGTTGAACACTATCCGGGTCTTAAGCTACCATACTAATCAATGATGGAATCAAAAATCCCACATGATCAAATGAAAATTGTTTGCAATGATCTTCGACTAAGTAGCTGCAAAACATGTATTACGTATGCATTAATATATAATAAACCAGATCACCGGATCTTACACAAGGTATATGGATGTATAAACAAGATCTCACCTTATCCATGTCTCTATCATTGATGTATTCAGCCAATCATACATAAACAACTCAATAATATCTTGTATAAATAAAGAGCTATTGTATGATTGACCTGCATAATCTGCATCTAAAGAAACAATTATCGTGCAATGTATATTATGTGCCCGTAGCCAACATGCCATTCCCCTACAAGCAGGACCTAACGGGTATGTTAGGTCAGTTGGAACCCAAGTTGGTAATGCGGGAAGTGGAGGTGGAGGCCTAGGTGCTCCTGGTGTCTTCTTTTTAACCTGTATATATAATTTCAGATCAGTTGACCTCATATATACACATTAACAGTCTAAATCAATGTAAATTTATCTTACAATTTCAGTAGTGTAGACGACATCTGCTTTGGGCCACAATATGACCCCGCCTTCTGCCTCAGCAAGTGTATCAATATCCGGGTGGGGATATGGCAATGTAGCTTCCCTCCAATCGGGTAACACACGTAATGGGCCCATACAAACGTAGCCCTGTGGCATTGGAGTCCCGTGAAACCTTTCCCTAGGAAGGGACGGGTAAGCCTGCGCCTCTGCAACAACATAGTCTTGTATTCTTAAGCGGCATGGCTTCAATGCCTACAAATTTACGTAAAGAATGTTATACATATATACATATCATCTTGAAAACATATCATCTTGAAAAGACTAGCTACAATGTCATAAACAATACTTACAGAAGACGTGTTAGGCGATGGGTCTCCAGGATTACTCACAGTCTGTGCATCAGGAGAAGAGTGGGTCGCCATAGGCTGATTGGAAGCCTGAGACGCCTGCCACCCTAGCAATTCTTCCTTGACCTTCTCAGCAACTACTTCATTGACCTTTTTAGCAACTATATCCTCGACTCCCTTATTCTCCTATACATGGATAAAAGAAACATTAGCTTCTTATTATTGAATTTTCTTTTGCAGTAACATTCTAAAAAAAGAATAGGTTACCTCTTCTTGAGAAAGTCTCGCTCTGGGTTTGCGCTGGGATGGCCCAAAGAATGCTTTGATGCCCACACCAGTGCCTGCACCCCTAACACATCCAGGATGCTCTGGGTTACCCAGAGCAACTGTCAATTCATCCCTTGTGCCCTGAGGGATGAACGTGCCTTGTTTCCTCTGCTCGTGCAGCTCCCGCTAATCACCATCAACAGAAATTGGTAAGTTAACACCACAAATAATCAATATTCAAATGATTGCTCTAAGAGTTGTATTTTACCATTTTCGCAGCCGCCTCAGTAGTTACGGGCTTCTTTATTTCACCCTTCTTGTTTTGCCTCCCAGCTATCCATATATCATGGCGAGGCATGGGTGTGGCAGACTCCTGAGTAGGAGCAGACTCCTGAGTAGCCGCAGACTCCTCCTGAAGTCTTTGGCGAATGCTTGCATAGCCTTTTGGACCCATAGTGTGGTCATGCACATTCAGTGCACGCCTTGCTTTTTGTGCGTCACTGAGGGCCTAGTTAGTATGCACATTAATGATTTGGTTAGTAGCACTAAATGTTAATCTTGAATAGGTGAATACAATGTATATTAACTAAATTGGGAGTGACGCCTAATACCTTGAATTCTTCAGATTTTCTTGAAGCAACAAAATTGTCCCAATCTTCTTTGTCCAAGAAGTTCCATTGTTCAAGGGCTGACTTCTTCTTCTTATCACCCTCTTTTATGTATTCTCTGTTTAGATTTGTCCTATAATTCCTAAGCATCTTTCCAGCGCGTTGCATCACACTTTTACGATGCAACTTCTCATCCAATGCAAACAGATTCTGTAAAATAGAAATGTTATTAACTAGTATCCAAAATAGAATTGCAAATAATAGAATTTGTAATCTAAAAAATAGAATTGCAAATAATAATAACTCACGCATAAATCCTTCCATATCAAGTCTTTTTTCCCCTGAGGAACTTTATGCCAATTATCATACTTAACACCACAATGGCTCCGAGTGGTACACCCAAGATAGTTTACAAAATTATTGCGGTTCACTCCAATTGCATTTCCTCCATTATCAAATTCCACAACCAATTTGGATCCACTGCCACTTAGCGCTATTAACTTCTTCAACAGAGTGATGCCCCTTTTCTTGTTAAGTGTTTGGTGCTGCGCATCAAGTTGCTCCAGTGCTTCAGTGGGTACATGTGCATCATCAACCTAAAATTTGACAAAAATAAACACACTGAATTAGCCCAATATAGAAATATAGGATATATGACATAACTAGAAGATAATGAATTTTATAGAAATACAGGATATGTTTTTAGAACTTACATTGGTATCCTCGCCATGCTCGTCATGGATAACATGCTCATCATGGACTTCATGCTCATCATGGACATCATGCTCATCATGGTCAGCCATCTGAAAATGTCATTAAAAAGGCAAACATTTAGCATTTGTATTAACTAGAAAAAGGCAAACATTTAGCATTTGTATTAACTAGAAAAAGGCAAACATTTAGCATTTGTATAAACTAGAAAAAGGCAAACATTTAGCATTTGTATAAACAAGTATATATTAGGAAACAAGTATACACTTATCAGAGAAAACAAGTATATATTAGGAAACAAGTATATATTAGGAAAAGATTAGGGTATACACTTACATCCTAAGTGTATAATGTGATGTCATTCTTATATATAATAAATGTGTACCACCTATCCCATCCTTGAACACCTAATCTCACTAGTAAGTGTATAATGTGTATTGGGTTTTCAAGAAAATTTCGGCAGCATTTCCGCGCTGTTCTCTAAGTACATATGTACTTAGAGAACAAATGGGGAAATGCTACCGAAATTTTCTCGAAAACCCATTACACATTATACACTTACATCCTAAGTGAGATTAGGTGTTCAAGAACAGTCCCAAACCGGGGACTATCCAAGATTTACTCCTAATGAGTCAATCTTGGACGGGTTTCTAGGCCAACAAACACAATAATAGATATCTACAATGAAGCCGGACTCCATACAAACAGTATATAATTTAGTGATTGTTCATTCTAATTTATACCAATGTACAAGTAATATAAAGAACAATGATTGTTCACTTTCTAGGCCAACAAACACATGCGATGTCATTCTTATATATAATAAATGTGTACCACCTATCCCATCCTTGAACACCTAATCTCACTAGTAAGTGTATAATGTGTATTGGATTTTCAAGAAAATTTCGGCAGCATTTCCCCACTGTTCTCTAAGTACATATGTACTTAGAGAACAAACGGGGAAATGCTACCGAAATTTTCTCAAAAACCCAATACACATTATACACTTACATCCTAAGTGAGATTAGGTGTTCAAGAACAGTCCCAAACCGGGGACTATCCAAGATTTACTCCTAATGAGTCAATCTTGGACGGGTTTCTAGGCCAACAAACACAATAATAGATATGTACATGTTAGGGTTTCATCACAATTGATGTTAGGGTTTCATCAATGTTAGTGTTTAATCAAATCAAATTAGGATGCTAGAATGGACAAGTTTAAATCAAATTAGGGTTTAAATCAAATCAAACACGGCCGTGGCTGTGTTGCCCTACCACGGCCGTGCTGGGCAGCACAGCCGTGCTCCCCAGCACGGCCGTGGTAGGCCATTCTTCTCAGTTCTCAGTGAAAGAAGTAGAACACTAACTAGTCTTAGGTTTTGAAGTCAGAGCAGCAAGCAGAGCAGAGCAGCGGGCGGCAAGGAAGAAGACAAGGAAGAAGGTGCTACGGCTAATACCTTGTGAGCAGCGGAGGCAAGCAAGAAAACAACGCCGCAGTAGGGTGTGAGCAGGGAGGAAGGAGCGGGCGGCGGCGGTGCAAGGAGGAAGGCGGCGGGCGGCGGCGGCGACGCAGAGCAGTAGCAGGGATCGTCGGCGGCGAGTGAGAAGCAGCAGGCACCAGGCACCAGGCGGCGATTTTGGGAGAGCGGCGACGAGCAGCGCACAGGAGAATCGATGAAACAGGAAGAAAGGGGGAAGATTCGGGTGATCGGACCTCTATTAAGTTGGTCAACGACGTCAGTTATCTAGGACAACCAACGCCTATTATCTTCAGCGTCGGTTGATCATAATAACCGACGTCCAATTAGACAATCTTTACCCCAAATTAATTGGCGGGAACTATTATCAGCGTCAGTTATCCAAGGATAACCGACACCAAAAGTGAAACTTTTCGCGCAAAATTTCATTTCACACAGGCGTCGGTGAATTGTTAAACAACCGACGTTGTATGTGACCCAGATTTTTTTTGCTCGAAAATTGGATTTCGCGGGCGCCTTTAGGCGTCGGTTGGTTACACTCAGCCGACGCTGAATACAAAGCGGTACCCGTGTCTAGCTGGTCTTCAAATATAGACGTCGGTTTGCATAAATAACCGACGCCGAATATTATAGGCATCGGTTGTCCGAAATAACCGACGCCTAGAAAAGTGACACTGAACGCTATTTCTGTAGTAGTGTTAAGATGCCAAAGTGCACACAAATAAATGCAATCTCGAGTCAAATAGTGGAGAGATTCGCACAAAAAAAATGCAATAAATGAAATTGCAAACCATATAATAAAAATCTTGAGTCGAATAGAGGAGATATTTAATTCTTCCTTCCATACCACCCTTCACTCCCTTTTCTACCTAAAGGCACAATGAATGCCTCCACTACCCTGAAAACACCAGTGTCAGATCGGATGCACACTTGTTGTTCTGTGGGTATCTCTAGACGTGTACAAAACTTTTTGACACACTTGTTGTTGGAAAAAGTGAGGAGGAAGTGATGTTGGGAAATAAACTCAGGAACGAAGATATGGTAAGACGTATTCAGTGGTCTCAGGAAGTTGAGATGCGTAGTTATACTGAGCAGAAAGAAAACAATTGTGATGTGAAGATGAGGCAACCACACGAGTTGAAAGTATTCATTTGGCAACTATTTCAGATTTTTTGTTACTCGAGGATGAGCAATGTTTAAGTTCAGGGTATTTTGATAAATGCATATTCATCATAATATTCAATCGCCATCTTGGGCTCATTTTGATTCAATCCTTCTGATTTCTTCTCCTAACTATCACAATATGCAAAGTTACTTAATTGATGCAATTATCAAGATTATTAACTGAGTTTATATAAATTGTATGTAGGTCATGATAAGGTTGTGCCATCAGGTGGCACCCACATCCTTTTAACCCTAATCCACCCTCATCATAATCATCACTACCCCTTGCTTCATTCCATCTTTATCTCCATCAATTATCATCCTAACCAAACCCTAATAAGTGGGGGCCCACCTTTCTCAGCCCTTGATCTACCCTTACTCGAGATCATCTCATCCCTGGTCTTGACCAAACAGTCTGACCAATTGGTCTTGACCTAACAGTTTCATCCATTCGGTTTCAACCTATCAGTCTTAACCATTCATCCATATGGTCTCAGACTGCGAGCATTTCCACACCATCAGATCATAGATCGACGACTCCCATCCATCTGACCACACAGTCTTAACCATCCATTGGCTTATCAGTTTCATACTCTTTCCCTTCCATACGGTCTCAAGACCGTATGGGCAACCTCTACCTTAAGACCATTTGGACTTAACTCTTCTCCAAGACCAGTTGGGCAACTTGTTCAAGACCGTATGGAGGTCTTACCTCCCGCTTTCCTTCTCTGCTTACCTCCTTCTCCATCCTACTAGCTAACCCTAACCAACACCACCATCACCTGCCATGACATCCACCTGCACCTCTGCCTTCTTCTTCCTCCTTCCACCGGACCTACGAACCCTAGCGCCCATGTAAGTGCAACCCAGCCACCGTGACACCTCATCTCCATCCCTGCCACTGCCAACACATCTTGCTTCACTTATTCCTCTTCGTTCCCTCCCTACCTGCTACCCTAAGCCTGCCGCGGGCATCACTTCTCCTTCATCTATGGCAGTGATCACCGCCCAACGCCCAGCGATCGCGCGCCTTGACCTACATGCCACCATCATGCAAACGGTCTTCAAGACCGATCAAAGGCACACAGTCTGCTAGACCGTGTGGCAGTATCCCAGAATGCTGAGACCGATGGCAGCAGACTGTTTGAAGGCCACGAATGCAAGACCGTCTGGAGTCAGCACAACTCAAAACCGTTTGGACGACGTTGAGAGAAGAGACTGCTAGGGAAGCGAACATTGAAGCATAGATCATTTGGATGAGTGTCGGTCTATAAGACCAGTTGTGCAAGGCATCGATCTGCAAAACCATTTATTGAAGACTGTTTTCTCCTCTAAAGCAACCAAACCGTTTGGGTAAAAGCAACCAAACTGATTGGAGATAGATATCGATTGAGAAGTAAAGACTGTATGGTCATATATCCAACACCGTTTGGACTTCACAACTCAAAGACCATTTGGTCAGTTCTAAAGTAAGACCAGTTGGAGGCATTTCACTTCAAACCGTTTAAACCATGTAAAGGGTTCACAAAAAAAATGTGAGGCACCAGTCCAGTGCCTATAAATAGGACTAGTAGGGCCCTCATTTAGGCATCAGATCCGGGACACTGATAGGCTGCCTGAACACAGGTCCAATCCAAATCATCGCGCATATCCACCTTCTGCTCTTGCTGTGATCAAGGAGACCGAGGAGAGAATGAAGGAGGAGTGACAAAGACTAGCCGTTCTGTCTTGGCATCCCTCGTTCCTCGTCCAGATCTGCTCCGACATGACGTAGAAGACCACATCATCTTCACCGAGCTGCGGCCACCTTCTGCATCATGCTCATGGAAAAATCTTCCCTCTCGCACTTTCTTCTTGTTTCTCGCATCATGAGTGAGTAGTTCCTTTTCACTGGGGTGTGGGGACTAGCCCCGCTGCCCATGCAAGCATGTTCCTTTGTTAAACCATCCATGGCAATGTATATAACTTTTCATTTCGTTGTTAATCGTTAATGTTTGTAGTTTGATTACCTACTTGCTTTCATCTTGTTCTTCTCTACATCGTGAGAACTTCTATATGTAGGGTAGAATGTCATTTAACGAGGTTGACTCCCAAACTAGAAATAGAATGGGATTCCTTGAGGTAGTAAGTGTATGATCCATGAGGGGATGAGCCATCTAGCCTACGGTGACCCTTCTGTGTGCCTAACACCTATATAGGGGGCCCACAACCTTAGTTGGATTTTTTATCTTCTTTGTTAATCGTCGATGTTTGCTTGTAGATTAATCGACTGCTTGCTTAATGTTTAGCATGGTTGACTCCCAAACTAGAAATAGAATGGGATTCCTTGAAGTCGTAAGTGTATGATCCGTGAGGGGGTGAGCCATCTAGCCTACGATGATGCTTCTGTGTGCCTAACGCCTGTACAGGGGGCCCACAACTTCAGTTGGATTTCTATATCTTAGGAGCCGTAAGTTTGTGATCTGGATGGTGACGAGACATCTGATACCTAAGGTGATGTTTACGCAAGCTAACGCCCATATGGGGGGTTTTGCAGTAGCTCCATTTGGATAGTTATATCTTGCCTAGATGTTTGATGTTTGGATGTGTTTGCATGTGTAGTGGTGGTGAAACCCGGGACCATCCTAGTGATTCCATATCATTAATCTAGATCCAACTTTAATTCTGCTATTTCCTTTCCTACAATTAGTTTAATTAACCTCAAATCAACCAATCCTTCTAAATATTAGTCTTACTTGAGATAGATTCGACTAACAATGATTCATAAAAACGTTGTCTCTTGGGATTCGATCCTCAACTATACTACGATAAGACCCGTCTGCTTGCGGGTGGTATTATTGCATAAGGTTTTGGTAAAAGCTTAGGAATTTCAACCCCGAGTGAATTTGTTAGTGTGATAATATTCAACGTCAAATTCTGGCACCACTGCCGGGGACAACGAAATCAATTAGTCAAATCTAGTTCTTTTAAGGATAATCTAGGTTTTTGTTTCTCTTTTGATACAATTGATTATCTACTTGAATTTCACTCTACTTCATCAATCTTGCTTCAGATCTTTTCATTTTAGGTACCCCCAAGTATGGTGTATGCACTGTTTGAACAGTCCTAGACTCACCGCCAACTTCGATCCGGATATAGACAGAACCTTTCATCGTCAAAACAAAGAGAACCAAGCAAGAATGGCTCAAGAAGAGGAAATAGCCCGAAGGGTGGCTCAAGCCATCAATGCATAGAGAGAAAGACTCATGCAAGAAGCTAGGGCTGCAGTTCAAGAAGAAATCCTAACAGCGCAAGTAGTAGTGCAAGCAACAAAACTACAAAAGGATCTTAGGGAGTTCTCAATCCCTAAAGCTGCTGATGTTCATTACCCAATTCAAACTCCTCCCATCCATGCTCCCAATTTTGATATAAGGGCACATTAGATTACCTTGCTTCACAACAACCCATTCTATGGTAAACAAGGTGAAGATAGTCAAGAACACCTTCTGAGATTTATTGATCTATGTGCCATGACAAAGCAAAATGGAGTGTCCGACGATGTAATTAGACTCCATCTTTTCAAGTATTCACTTGCTGATAGAACTATAAGTTGGTATAACTCCATGCAATGCGAATCCATCACTACTTGGAAACAACTACAAAATGTTTTTCTGGAAAAATTCTACCCTCCTCTCGCTTATGAAATTAGGGGTCGAATAACAGTGTTCACTCAAGTCCCTAGATAAACCCTTGCTGAAGCATGGGAAAGATATAAAGACCTTCTACGCAAGTGTCCACACCATGGAATCCCTAAAAATCAACTTATTGAAATATTCTACAGAGGTGTGGACGATGATATCAAGAGATTTTTAGACTCCTCATCTGGAGGAAACTTCATGTGTCAGAGTTATGACAATGAATGGAGGGTTGTCACCCTTGGAGCTGAAAATCAAGATAATTGGGGTAGGTCTGTAGGCAAAGAAGTGTTAAAGGTGGCTATGGCTAAAGTTATTTCCAAATACAAGTCTATTGCTAAGACCCTCAAACTCTTAGTTGCCAAGAAAGACCATATCAAATCATCCCTTGCTGCATTTGGAAGAGGACGTTCACCCCCTCAACAATAGAAACATATCAAGTCAGCTTCATTGTTCTGTGAAGCTTGTAAAGGTACTGATCATTCCACTTTAGCATGCAATGTTCTATAATGATGTGGTTCTAATCAATGCTTATGGACAAGGAGATAATGGTAAAATGGAAAATCTTAATGTTGTCAACACCATTCCTGGTCAAGGATACTACAATCCAAATCAAAATAGGAACCATCCTGGTTTTCAATATGAAAATCCTTCAGGAGTAGAAAACTCACATCAACTTGGTTCAAATAATGAACAAAGAGGCCCACCAGGATTCTAGTTTAACCAACAACAAAATTCCAGGAATCAAGGAAACTACAGGGGTAACTTTCAGAACAAGAATTACAATAATTATCAGAACAATTCTCAGTTCCAAAATCCCAACCAAGTCCCCTACCAAAAACAACAAGGGCAACAATCCAACCTCGTCTCTCCTGATGACAAGCTATCGGCAATTGAGAAAATTTTGCAATCACAGTAGATAATGATAGCTAACCAGCAAGCCCATCAGAAGGCTATTGAATCTCAACTAGCTCAACTGGCAGCTAGCATGAAGCCACCAGCTGGAGCCTTTGTTGGCCAACCCGAGAACAACCCTAAGCATCCCGAACAATTGAAGGCTGTCACCACTAGGTCTAGAAAAGACTATTCTAATCTTCCTGTCAAGACACATGTGGTTATTACAGATGAGGATGAATTGATGATTGTTAAAGACTCTAAAACACTTGAGTCTCAACCAAAAGAAGCAGTGACTGCTGATAAGATAAATGAGGAAAGTTCTGAAAAACCTGCTACAGAAGAAGAAGAAGCAACACCAGAACCTGATATCCCTGTATACAAGCCTCGTATACCTTTTCCAGCTCATCTGAGGCAAACAAAGCTTGATACTCGTTTCAACAAGTACAAAGAAGCTATGAAAAAGCTTCATGTTGATATTCCCTTTTTAGATTCTCTAGCTAAGATACCATCCTGGACGAAGTACTTAAAGTCACTTCTAATAAGAAAATATATAACTGAGGAATATGAGACAACCAAGTTAGCAACAACCACTTCAGACATTATTCAGAGTAAGATGCCTAAGAAGCAGAAAGATCTAGGATCTTTTGGGATTTCATGCCATATCGGCGATTCTTCATGTAAGAAAGGATTGGAAGATCTTAGTGCTAGCATCTCTATCATGCCACTCAGCCTTTGCAAGAGGCTAGGGTTTGCTGAAATTCTCCCAATTGGTATGACAATACAACTTGTAGATAACACTGTCACTCTACCCTTAGGAATCATTGAGGATGTCCCTGTCAAGGTTGGCAAATATTCTTATGTTCCTTGTGACTTTGTCATCATGAATATAAAGGAAGACACTAGATTCCCTCTCATCTTTGGACGTCCGTTCCTTGCCATTGCAAGAGCCCTAATTGATGTTGAAGCAGGAACCTTGCTGCTCAGATTAGGAAAAGAAACCCTTGAATTTAAAGTTTTTGAAAGTATGAGAAGTCTGAGTATGCAAGAAGAAGTTTACTTGATTGAATGCATAGAGTAGATTTCACTCCTCACATAAGAGGATTACGAACAAGAAGACCTCTTAGGAGTGGCTCTAACCAATCCAAATGTAGATAGTTCAGCTGAAAAACAAGTGGAAAGTTGTGTTCTCGACCTTGATACTACTGGAGAAGATCCTAAAGCCAAACTTGAGGAATTTAAAGTTGTGGATGTTACTGAAGAAACATGTGGGAAACCACAAACTCCTGAAATGAAACCCCTAACTGAGGGATTGAAGTTTGTGTTTCTAGATGACCTCAAAGTCTGCCCAGTCATCATAAATTCTGATCTTACGAAGGAACAAGAGGATAAACTCTTGACAGAATTAAGGAAAAGAAGAAAAGAAATAGGTTACAAGATGAGTGATCTCACCGGGGTGAGTTAGGCGCTTTGCATGCACAAAATCCTCATGATGGAAGATCATAAGCCAACTGTTGAACACCAAAGGAAACATAATCCAAATATGCAGGAAGTAGTTCATCTTGAAGTCCTTAAATTGCTCAAAACTGGTATCATCTATCCAATCTCAGATTCACCATGGGTAAGTCATGTGCACGTTGTCACGAAGAAATGTGGGACTACAGTGATACGGAATGAAGATAATGAAATCATCCCCACTCGAACAGTCACAAGGTGGAGGATGTGTATTGATTATAGGAAGTTGAACAAGGCAACTCGAAAGGATCATTTCTTAATGCCTTTTCTTGACCAAGTCCTAGAGAAGGTTGGCCCACCAAGAGTATTTCTATTATCTCGACGGTTACTCTGGATTCTATCATATACCTATACATCCAGATGACCAAGATAAAACAACCTTTACTTGCCCATTTGGAACATATTCCTTTAGAAGGATGTCGTTCGGACTCTACAATGTGCCTGCAACCTTCCAACATTGCATGGCAGCTATATTCGCTGGTCTATCATGGAAATTTTTATGGATGATTTTTCTATATATAGAGATTCTTATGACTCATGCCTGAAGCATCTCTCCCTTGTCCTCAAATGGTGTGAAGAAGCACAGCTTGTGTTGAACTAGGAGAAGTGTCACTTTATAGTAAAGGAAGGCATTGTCCTTGGTCATAGGGTCAACAATCGAGGAATCAAAGTTGACAAAGCAAAAATCGAAGTGATTTCCAAACTCACTATTCCAACGAATGTTAGAGAAGTTCACGCGTTCCTAGGTCATGAAGGATTTTACAGACGGTTTATTAAGGATTTCTCCAAAATAACCAAACCTATGATGAATCGTTTGCTAAAGGATGCTGAGTTCCACTTTGATGAAGAATGTGTTAAAAGTTTCAACAACCTAAAGCATACTCTTACAATAACACCCATCATCAGAGCTCCCGGTTGGGATCACCCATTTGAAATTATGTGTGATGCCAGTGATTATGTTGTGGGAGCTATTTTAGGACAATATATAGAAAAGAAACATTATGTGATCTAGTATGCATCGAAGACCCTTGACGAGGCTCAGAAGAATTATGCAACTATCGAGAAGGAACTTCTTGCAGTCATGTATGACTTTGACAAGTTTAGATCCTACCTCATAGGTTCAAAAGTCATTGTCTACATAGATCATGCAACTATTCATTACCTCCTAGCGAAGAAAGATGCAAAACCTAGGTTGATAAGATGGATTCTCCTCTTGCAAGAATTTGATCTAGAGATAAGGGATAAAAAATGTATAGAGAATGTTGTGGCAGACCACCTTAGTCGCATCCACACTCTAGAAACCGAGAAGATCCCAATTAACGACTCTCTTCTGGATGACCAACTAAAGAAAATTTCAGAAGCTACCCCCTGGTACTCGAACTATGTGAACTACCTCGCCGCTAGTGTCATCCACCCTAAATGCACCAGAAATTCACTAAAGAAATTCATGCATGATGTGAAGCAATATCAATGGGATGAGTCGTACCTCTTCAAGCTCTGTGCTGATGGTCTTTATAGATGTTGTATCACTGAGGAAGAAGCCCAACTCATTTTAAAGCAATGCCACTCATGCACAGTTGGAGGCCATATGAGTTCTAAGAAAACTACTTTGAAAGTCTTGCTGGTTTCTTTTTGCCAACCATATCCAAAGATTCCTAAAATTTTGTTCTATCATGTGAAAAATGTCAGAGAACGGGTAACATAACAAAGAGAGATGAGATGCCACTTAAGCTGTGGCAAGAAGTTGAGATTTTTGATGTTTGGGGTGTGGACTACATGGGTCCATTCCCATCTTCTCATGGATTTTCCTACATCCTAGTGGTGGTGGATTACATATCAAAATGGGTTGAAGCCATACTGATCATCACTAGTGATTCCAAACCCGTCATCAAGATGTTCAAAGATATTATTTTCCCCCATTTCGGAGTCCCATGAACTGTGATATCTGACGAAGGTTCTCATTTTCTTGAAAGAAGCTTTGAAGCATTGCTGAGGAAATATGGTGTAACTCACAAGGTAGCCTCACCCTACCACCCACAAACAAGTGGACATGTAGAGGTTTCTAATCAACAACTCAAGGCTATTTTGGAAAAGATAGTAGGACGCAATCGAAAAGATTGGTTATTGAAAATCTATGACGCATTGTGGGCCTATCGAACCGCTTTTAAGACTCCCCTTGGAACTACACCATTTTGTTTAATATATGGAAAGTCTTGCCACCTGCCTATTGAACTTGAACACAAAGCATGGTGGGAAATAAAACAACTAAATTTTGATATGAAGAAAGTAGGCCAAACCAGGATTCTGTAACTCCAGGAGCTGGATGAACTCTGGATGACATCTTATGAAAATACATGTATCTACAAAGAACACATGAAACTTTGGCACGATGGCCATCTGAAAAGAAAGGATATACAAGTAGGAGACCGAGTTCAATTGTTCAACTCAAGACTGAAGTTATTCCCAGGGAAACTCTGTTCTCACTGGTCTGGACCCTACATTGTCAAGAGCATCTCCCAACATGGTGCTTTCTCTTTATAGAGTGAAAAGTCAGGCAAATTTGTGGCAAATGGTCAACGTCTAAAATATAATGAGGTACTATCAACTACCTTTAGCATTAATTGTAAAAGGTCTATATATATCAGTATGTATGAGATCAAATGGAATAGTTTCTCTCTCGGTACATCTAGTGTAGATGCTTTTGTCATATTACTCAGCAAATAAGGCTTGCATGTCTCTATTTGTTCAACAACCAAAAGAGTCTAGATAACCATCACTATGGATTCTAGAAATGCATTTCTCATTTATGTGCTATAGATGAGAATACTATATGTATTCATTGTTTGAGTCATTGACTCATTCAATATCTGTCTCTAGAACTATCAAATATAAACTATAGGACATTGGGGCCACTGTCATACAAGATCATATATTTTAATGCAAATAAATCAAATATACTCATAATATTATTGTTTGTACAAGATAAATGATGTTTTTCATCAATGAAATGTGCATAATAGTAATTCATTAATTCTATTACATGCTCATTACATGAATGATTGATTCTAGATGAGTGGCAACAACTCTTGATCCACATAGTTCTAGCTTACTTATTCTCAGGTCCTAACATGGAGATCTCTATCTCCTTCTTCTTCCTGAGATCCTGTATATAAAGAGGGAAGTTCCTAAAGTGGAGATCTCTATCCCCTCCTTCTTCCTGAGATCTTGTATATAAAGAGGGCAGTTCCTTTTCTAGTGTCCAGGATGGTGATAGTGGTGGCACATTCCTTCCTTATTCACTGCTCCTTTATCTTTGAGCGCAGAAGACTTTGGTTTTTGGCCAGATTTAGAACTCTTCTTAGGTTTTGCTTTACCCTTGGACTTTCCTCTACTGATCATCATCACAGATTTGGGTTTGTCCTTCTTCATTTTCTATTCATCTATCCTCAACATTCCAAGAAATTATGAAAATGACTTGTCAACATTATTCATGTTGTAGTTCATAACAAACTAGTTGTATGATTCTGACAGTGACTATAGAATCACATATGTGGCCAACTCTTGACCCAAGGGAAATAACACTCTAGCAAGGTTCTCCACATCCACAATCAACTTTAGTGTGTGGGGAACTATTCAATCTCCGTGTGCCATGTTTCACTTGAAGAATAACTTCGAGACATCATATCTCTCTTGTCTTGCCTAATCTTGGTACATATTCTTAAGATGTGTAACCATTCCAATAACATCCATGTTCTCATGTTGTATCTGCATCTCATAGTTCATTGAGCACAACATCAGACACTTGGCATCTATGGCATCTTTACAATGCTTCTTATAAGCATCCCTATCATCCTTAGGCACTGTGAGAGAAGGTTCATCTGGCTCTAGTGTCTCAAGGACATAAATCTTGCGCTCCTGAGTGAGAACAATTTTCAACAACCAAAACTAGTATTGGAAGTTATTCCCATTCAGCTTGCCCTTCTCAAGGACTGATCACAAAGAAAACATGCTTGTGTTTGTCATTAGATTTTACAAAATAAAGTTTGCAACTTTAGTCAAAACACTTGTGGTTTATTTGATTTAATAAGTTTGATTATATTATGTAGGCTTTTAATAATTACCACTTCCACTATTTTGTTCAAATTGATACCCCTCACTACCAATTTGGAAGATTGGAGCATGAAACCTTCTAGTGATCCAAGATCCAAAATAATCAAGTTGATACCCAACCAATGCTAGAACTCATAACTTATTATTAAGGTAGGAAACATTTGCTAATTACATCTCATGCAATTTTTGGATAGACAATATGCACAAATCCTTGCCATAGTCCATCTGCATGCTTCTAGCCACTTAATCCTATTAAGGTCACCTATTTAAGCCTAACCCATAAGCCAAAATGATAGAATATGCACCCTTCTAGGATGTACCCACATATCTACCATCATGCTTCCACGAGATAGATGACACACCACACTAGGGCATGCCTACACTTGATCAATCAAGCTTTTCATGTGTGCTTCTTATGGAAAGAATCTTAGACTTAATATTTATTGAGGGATTATATATAAGTACATATACATATTCAATCACCACATACTTATGTATCATATACATGCTATAATCACAAACAAAAAACATGCAATCAGGGATATACGAGAGATTATTATGGCTAGTCTAATACAATTCCTTGGAGCCACAAGGAATTGCTACCACCTAAGGTCCACATCATATGTACAACCTATTCTTAAAAAAGTTGTGCTAGAACCAGTCCGGGTTGATCAGTTCAACTCTTGAGCAGATCGATTGGCCTCCTGGTCAGTCACTTGGTTTCTTGAAACAGTCATATGATTCTCAAGTTCAAGCGACATCTGGACTCCTCCAACTGATTGGTTGTACCACTAGTCGATCAGTTCCTCATGTCGTCCGGCCTCCTCAGTCCTCCAGTCGATCAGTTTGTATCAGAAGCCGGTTGGTTCTTCTGGTACATAATGTCTTCTCATGATGAACCATAAATTAAAACTATCCTATTTCATAATACATTGTAAAAGGGAAAAACCTCGAGTTACATTTGAAGGGAAATGGGAAGAAGAGAATTAATTTACATTTGGAAAGGAGGGGAGAGGCTCGATATGCAAATCGAATAATAATAGGAAATAAACCAAACAACCGAGCACACAATACACATGGGTTTTGGCCACAACCATGCTCACATCCACCATCAAAACACTTTTAGGGTGACACATATTGATTGCATACATACATATATATACATACATATACATACATACACACACATACACACACACACACACACACACACACACACACACATATATATATATATATATATATATATATATATATATATATATATATATATCTATATATATATATATATATATATATATATATATATATATATACTAAAACCAGTTTAATATTCACTTTGTATGCAATAAAAATAAATCCGATCATATGACTTAAATCCAGATGCATTATAAATTGATGTGGCTCTGATACCCCTATTAGGAAATTGGGCGACATATAAGGAAGTGGAAACAAAATTTTTAATGCCTAATTCCCTAATCAACAACATCTCATCAACAATGATGTATATAGAAAGGAAGGAAACAAGAATTATACCTGGTCCTAGAGCAATTCCAATGACAACTCTTACAGCAACATGCTTCTTCTCCAAGCAACAATCGAGCACTCATCAACAACTATAAGACCCCTAACCTAGCTTAGTTCTTGATCTTTCTTTCTTTGCTTAATAAGATGCTTAAAACTTAATCTAATCTCATGATATGCCTTAATAACATGTGACACATTTATGTTTTTAGTTTTATCCAGTTTGGTTGATTCTTGAGCTAGTTATGTTATATATGTGTTATTTTGGACCAAGTTGCAATTCACCCATGTTGATGGTTTATCTTGCAATTTGTAACATGTTGGTTGTGCCTCCTATGTTTTAGCATCATGAGAGAGAGAATGGTGCATAGGGGCACCTTGTTGGACTTTGGTTGATGAGGTGTCATCATGTGTGGATGCTAGGGTTTGCTTGGTTTGTATGGATGCATCAATTGGTGGTGGTTTCAACAATGTTGTTGATCCTATTTTAGTATCTCCCAATGTTCTTTTTGTTCCTCAAAAGTGTTGCGACCAATATGCTTCTTGGTTGTGTTTTTTAGCAACCCATATGCCTTATCATTGATCTAGGTCAAAATGCTTTGGCTTGTGTTGATGTGTTGTGACCCTTTGCTTTGGGTGTCATGGGTAACCATTGTTACCATGATAACCTTTGGTTTTATTTCAACTGAAAAGGGTGTAGTGGACCAAGTGGTCACTACATGACCTTGGTTTTATCTATCTTTGGTGCATGCATATCTTGAGTTCTTGCATAGCTGAGGTTTTTGAGGGACAAGTGTCCTTAGAGGTTCTAGTATGTTGACTTCTCATATCCCCCACCTCTATCCTACCCTTATGTACTTATATCCCTTATTTTTCATGCAAGTAACCTCTTTGGCACTCTCTTATTTCTCCATTCTTACTTTGAGTTCGGCCTTGTTCTTGGTGGTGTAAGGGAAGGTGCTGAGCTTGAAGAAGGTGGTCATTTTCCCCTTGCATGTGGTGATCTAGGGTTGAAGCTTCTTCCTTCTTTGATCCTTTAGTTATCTTTATGCTTGGTAAGTGGCGTATCCTTATAGATCTCATTTTTCCTAAACCCTACCCCTCTCTTTCTTCTCTTTGCCAAACCATGGTTCTCCATGGTTTTCTTCTTGAGGGACTTCTCTCCCACAGAGTCCAAATCCATGGTTCTCCATGGTAGTACCTAAGTGAGACAAATATCTCCTCTTTCCCCTTTCATTTTCAGCCTAGGGCTTGTACTCTCTCTCCTTTGAGCTTTGTTTTACCTTGGTTTGTTCATTCTTTTCTAAAGGTGATCTTTCTTGGTCGTGGATTTGATCCAATATTGGTGTTTCCTTCTCACTCTTGGAGCTACTTGGCTTTTAGAGTTGATCTTCACCTCAAGGTGGGATATATAAATTTCCCCTAATGTATTGTTGCATATTATCTTGCTTCTATGTTGCTATTTTATCTCTAAAATATGAGATGCTACCTTGATTTAGGGTTGATGATTATGTGGTAATCTTTTCATACATTGCTCTTTTTCATAAACCCTAATTCTTGCACCTGAGAATGTATGGATGGTGGAGTTCTTGATTCTTACATGCAACATCTTGATCGTTGGTTTTATCACCATGATCTTGTTTTGGTTATCATGTGGTAGATGGAGGTTTAACTCTTGTTTGCATGCTTTTGACACTTGGTTTTCCCTCTCCTATTTTTTTTTCATGTTGCTCCTTGTGACGCTTGTTTTAGGATTTGGATGATTACCATCTCCATGAGTATTTCTTTTGGCAAATCTTTGGTTTCTTGGTGTTAATCGCCTATTTTGGTCTCTATGTTATCGTGACTGCTGTGGTCTTTATGCCTTGATGCATGTGGTGGGATCATTACATGTAATGTTGATGTTGTGGTCACTACACATGGGTTTCCTATTGTGGTAGTAATTATTTTTTTTTATGTTAGTTGCTACCCTTGATCCTTGTTATGTTTGTTACATTTGGAAGCGTTGATGGTTGCTACCTGGTTGATGTGTTGCGGCCACAATGTTTGATGTTTTGAGATTTTGGTCACCACTTGTGATGGGTTTTGTAGTCTCTATACATGACCTAAACCTAGTGGTAGCTAGGGCATTCGTTTCCTAGTGGTCACTAGAGGTGGTACTAGCTCACAGGGTCACTACATGTGTTGTTTTCATAAATGGTTGTTGTTGATGATGATGTTGGTCTATGTGTTCCAAGAATGTGGGAAGTGGTAATCAATAGGGAATGATATAGTTGCTATTATGGAAATCTTAATTGGCCAACTATGAGTAACCTTAAACCTAATCCTTGAGTACATGATGTAATACTTATCTTGCTTAAGTGACAAGCATGTAATGAAGTATTCCTCTCTCTAATTGTTGTAACCTAATTTGGACGTTGAATGAGCATCATGACTAATGATTAATGTGGTGTCATGTGTGTGGCACATATGTGGTGATTATAAGCCTTGATGAGGCAAGGTGATATCATGATAATGCTCTCTTACATGAACTATGATTATGGTCTAATACCTTAGTGATGGTTTAGTGCCTATTTTGAGGTGATATCCTCTAGTGATGTGATGAGGGATTTGTTATCCTATGGTGATGTGATAATGGTGATATCCTTGTGTATGGAAGTGAGACATATCATGTGGTGATGTAATTAGCTTTATGTTTAAGACATTTTATATCTTCTGACATTGCAAATCCACCCTTATCTTTGTAGAATATGTTTAGGATTTGTATGGTGTAACTCGATTGATGCACGATAAAAGATACCCAATTGACATAAGTAATCAAGTGAAATCCTAATCATGTAGTTTCCTTGTGACATAGATCCATTCTAGTATTAGAACTTGTTGGATTGTGAAACGAATCTTCCCACGGGAAAACTTAGAGTGCATATTGTTGAGTATGCAGGGTGCTTGGAGAATACCTTGTCATCCAGATCCCAAGTATTTTAAGAACGGCTATGGTTGTGTCTCGGTGATTATATTATAGGATAAGATTTTGGAGGACAACTGTGGTTGTACCTCAGTGGCAGTGTTCCATACCCTGGTGTCTAGCATCGTGACCTGTACCAAGGTAGGCTAGGTATTTTCAACTTGACTATATGTCGCTGGTGGCTGTTGATGTCGGGTTTTAGGGGAGGCAGAGAAGGCAGTGGAAACAAAAAAAATTTCCTCCCCAAACCCAGAACAAGGAAACGCGTCAATGTCTATACAATACGAAAGGATGGTTTGTGGAATCATACCTTGTCCCGAGGCTTTCTCGGCGACAATACCTCGTGCCTTGCACGGTCTTCACCTCCGGTCTTGGACGGTGTCTATGCAGCTCCTGGTCGCACCAGGACTGACTACTCCTGGTCTCACTGGGACTGTCGGGATTGACAGTTGTCCTCCGAGCGAAAGAAACCTCCCGCCTCTGAAGTAGTCCACACGGACCACCTAGAACTCCAATCTCCTTGTCTCACAAGGAATTGGAAGGAGTCGCACCCTCCTGTCAGCGTACTAGTTGCCAACACACTCTCCTGCCACCAGTCGCAACTACAATTGCCTTTCCCTTGATGTGCCTCCCTTATTGGGTAGCACTTGCTTGGGCTCTCTCTCAGTTACCAAAACCAGAGAGAACGACAACTTCACAGAGCAACTGGTTGCACTGGGTAGTACTTTGAGAAGCCCCCAATACCCTTATATATATAGGAGGGTCATGGGACAGGGTTCTCCATCCCGGGAAATGCGGGACTAAAAGCAGGAGTAGAAGGGTTTGAGATTTTCCACAAAACAACCAACTCGCAACCTAAATCTATCATTTCATTTCTGAAACGGTCGGTTGGGACCTGAGTCGGTCGGTTGACACCTCAACCGATCAGTTGGGACACCTCAACCAGTCGGTTCACTTCTGAATCGGTCGGTTCGTGGTCCTGGTCAGTTCCTGGTAGTGATTTCAAGTCAAAGAATCACACTCACCACCATCACTGTGAGTACTGCCTGTGACCACCATGTCATGGTTCCATGTGTCAAACTCACAATGGGTCTGTCTGGTACACTTGTTCTCTAACAAGTAACTATGTGTTTGGTTTGATATCTCTATATCATGACTAATGAGATTCTGTCATCAACCAACACCACATTCTAGTCTTGTGTGTCATTGTTGTCTATCTACCTTCCATAATGACATCTGACTAGGGACATAAAATAATGTACAAACTCTTAACATCCGTATGATCTCATCGTTTAGGTCCTAAACCTGAAGGCATATGTCATTGAGTACTTTCATTCTCTAGAAATTCAATTTGTTCTATCACTATCTCATATGACTGAACCAGAAAGAATTGGAAGCTTGCCTTTGATGTTTATCAAATCAATCTTAATGTATCCCACCAATCATCCCATGATTGGCTCTCAGGGTATACATACCAACAGACTCCCACTTGCACTGCGAGCTAATCACCCTTGAATCATATTCATAGTGATCTTCAAACATGTCCCACATGTTACTGTGCTCTAGTGCGAACATAGTGAGCTATGGCAACACCTTGCCAAAGTCAGTATAAATTGCATGTCTCACATCTCTTCACTGTACGTCACACGTATGAGATGGAGTTTCCGTAATATATGATCTAGTATTCCTTTGCTAACTTTTAGCCATATTGCATGATCAAGGATTCCATACTTGTCATCAATGAGCGGAATATCTATAAGTTCATCTCATGAACTTCCAGATCCGTATAGTATCCATTGCTATTCTCTAACACATAGATAATCGACATTTCCTTTTAAATGGTTTCATTGGAACACTTCCAATTATCAACAAACTTTCACTTTTATATATCCTATATATTTTGCGATTAATTTTCTGTCCTTTCGGAAGTTTGCATCAATGTAACTATTTACATTGAACTCTTCCTTATCTCCATAGAACTAGTACTTCTCAAGTACTTATCAAGTTCTCATGGTATTCCAGTAACCCTTACTGGAAGTAGACAGACATCCACTCATCATGTCTCACATACGAGTTATTAGGATGAGCACATCATATTGCCATGTCCTACATATAAGATGATGAATGCATTTTGTTCTTTCCATGTCGATACATGCAAGATAATGGGATGATTACATACATGATAGATCCACATCTATTCTTAGTGTTCCCATTCTTCATAAGAATTGGACACTTGGCCTTGGGATACTAATTCCATGTAACATGGACATGTTTTCTCCCACTGAATCTGTGTACACTGAACCCTTCAGTACAGATTGCCAATGTATGCTTTCTCTTTTTAGATCAAGAGGTTTTTGAGAACTATCTTTATAGATCTATTTGTTGGTATGTATGCCCTGAGAGCAAATCATGGGATGATTGGTGGGATACATTAAGATTGATTTGATAAACATCAAAGGCAAGCTTCCAATTCTTTCTGGTTCAGTCATATGAGATAGTGATAGAACAAATTGAATGTCTAGAGAATGACAATACTCAATGACGTATGCTTTCAGGTTAAGGACCTGAACGATGAGATCATACAGATTCTAAGAGTTTGTACATTCTTGTTATGTCCCTGGTCAGATGTCATTGTGGAAGGTAGATAGACAACAATGACACACAAGACTAGATTGTGGTGTTGGTTGATGATAGAATCTCATTAGTCATGATATAGAGATATCAAACCAAACACATAGGTACTTGTTAGAGAAAAAGTGTACCAGAAAGACCCACCGTGAGTTTGACACATGGAACCATGACATGGTAGTCACAGTCAGTACTCACAGTGATGGTGGTGAGTGTGATTCTTAGACCTGAAATCACTGCACTCAACACATGTCGTTGGGCACACTTTGACATCATCAAACGCAGTCTTGAAACATGGGTTGTTATGAAGGTGATGATTGGGTGGCTTTGACACATGGGGCTTTTGAGGGGTGAGTGATAGATATGGGATTTGTCCCTCCTGAGGGAGTTTGATATCCAAGGCCACTTGATGAGTAGGATTGAGATAGGCGTGCACACACATGTGTGAATCAGTATGTGATATTGATGTCATACATATCTCGTTAAATCTACTCTGAGATTAAGAAAGTGAATGAACGTTGATAGGATGACTGTTCCATGCCTTGAGTTCATTCGGGATATCAGTGACAAAGGAATTATACATTCACTGTAACACCATTCACAGATTGTAGGATTGAAAGTTGTTCTCCAACTTTCTACTTTCACTTGGGTAGCACTGATGTGTGACTAGGCACCGCTCTTTGCTTGTGAAGTCATAAGTGTTATGGACTTTCACTGCCAACGTGAAATGGACCTGCAGGGTCACACACATAGGATTTAACCTGGAAGAGGAGTTTTGTCCACAAGTAATGTTTAGATTGATTACTAAAGGATTTTAGTAGTTCAATTAAACACTCAATCAATTGATAGCTCAATATCATAATGTTCAAGGCATTGGACACATTGATTGGAGTATCGGATTGATTGAAATTGCAATTGAATGATTCTACACAACCTGTACTCCCAACTGATCGGTTCATGTGATGAACCGGTCGGCTGAGGTTGCTGAACCGGTCGGCTCAAGTGTTGAGCCGATCGGCTCAAGCCCAGGGTGAACCGATTGCTTCAAGTGTTGAAACGATCGATTCAACTGGTGCAACCGAGCAACTTGGGAAAATAGGATTGGTGAGAATTTTCCTTTCATTTCAAATTGCCCAATTTGATTGGGAAATAGGATTGGTATTCGATACCAATTAGAAACAAAAGAAGGAAAGTCAATCGGGAACCGACCAGGACCACCAACCGACCGGTTCACTTGTGAACCGACCGGTTGAGGTGTCCCAACCAATCGGTTGAGGTGTCAACCGACCGGTTCAGGTCCCCAACCGACCGTTTCAGTTATGAAGCGATCGGTTCAGGTTGCGAGTTGGTTGTTTTGTGGAAAATCTCGAACCCTTCTACTCCTTCCTTTAGTCCCATATTGCCCGGGATGGAGAACCCTGTCCCATGACCCTCCTATATATAGGGGTATTGGGGGCTTCTAAAAGTACAACTCACTGCAACCAGTTGCTCTGCAAAGTTGTCCTTCTCTCTGGTTTTGGTAACTGAGAGAGAGCCTGAGCAAGTGCTACCCGCAAAGGGAGGCACAACAAGGGAAAGACAACTGCAGTTGCAACTGGAGGAAGTAGAGTGTGTTGGCGACTAGTACGTCAATAGGAGGGTGCAACTCCTTCCACTTCCTTGTGGGAAAAGGAGTGTGTAGTTCCAGGTGGTCTGTGTGGACTACTTCAGAGGCGGGAGGTTTCTACCGCTCAGGAGGACAACTGTCAATCCCGACAGTCCCAGTGAGAGGAGTCATCAGTCCCGGTGCGACCAGGAGCTGCACAGACACAGTCCAAGACCGGAGGCGAAGACCGTGCAAGGCGCGAGGTATTGTCTCCGAGCAAGCCTCGGGACAAGGTATGATTCCACAAACCATCCTTTCCTATTATATAGACGTTGACGCGTTTCCTTGTTCCGGGTTTGGGGGAGAAATTATTTTTTTTCCGCTGCCTTCTCTGCCTCCCCTAAAAACCCAACAGTGGTATCAGAGCCACGTCAACTGCTCTATATTTTAGGAATATCGATATGATCGATTTTGGTTTGTCGCCTTTATTTATTGCATACGATGTGAATAAAATTGGCTTTATGCATGTCCAATCCTAAATCCACAAATCCAATTTTACATATATGATATGTATTATTAATGCACTCGATACGCGTCGCCCATAAACGAGTTTTGTGGTGGATGTATAGCGTGGTTATGGCCAATAAACCCTATCTGTGTATGGTTGTTTGTGGTTGCTTGCATCTCGGTCTGCGCACCGATCTTCCTTCTCCTATTCCTGATATAACTTGAAATAATTCGAGATTCTTTCCTACCTTTGCTCCCCCCGAATGTAACTTGGGGTTTCCCTTTTAAGCAATGTAAAATTAGGATATATTTTATTTCCTGTTATGTCAAAGAATGGAGGACATCTGACGACAGCTGAGACGATCGATTCAAGGCATGAACTGATCGTTTGACGTTCCATACGATCGGTTCAAGGAGTGAGCCGACCAGTTGATGACCGGTTCGAGGAGCAAGACGAGCGGGTGGCGGCCAGAAGGAGATGCATGATGACCAGGCGAATCGATCGGTTGGAGGAGCCAACCGATCAGCTGGTGGCACCCAGACGACCGGCCTGATGGCGAGCAGATCATTCATATAATGAGTTGATCAACTCAGAAGGCAAGGCACAGAGTTCATCTTGTACAGGTTGCATGTGATGTAGACCTAGATAACCATGATTCCTCTTGGCTCGAGGAATCACATTAGGATGGCCATAATCATCGCTTTTATCGTTTTGCATGTTTTCTGTGGGATATATCATGTATAGGATACATACTATGTATTGTGGTGATTGGATATGTATATGTATATAAAAACCAAATCCCTCATTAAATATTAAGTTTTAGATGCCTTCCAAATGTGACACACGTGAAAAGCTTGATCGACCAAGTGTGGGCACGCCCTAGCGTGGTGCACTGTCTATCTCATGGAAGCGTGAAGGATGGATATGTGGGTCTTCCCTAGCAGGGTGCATATTCACCGTGTTTGCTTTGGGTCGGACTTAACAAGGTGATCTAGATGGGATCTTGTACCTTGAGGCATGGAGATGATCATGGCAAGGAGTTGCATATGACATCTTATCAAGAGTTGCATATGATGCAATTGGCAAAAGTTGCCTACCTGAGAAATCTATGTTGTGGGTGACAGCCCTAGCTGGTCCATGGCTTAGAGGATTTCAGGATCTTGCCCACTAGAAGGTTGTACGTTGCAATCTTCCGAATTGATGGTGAGGGCTATCAATTTGAAGTAAAATAGTGGGAGTGATAATTAATTAAAGGCCTAATTTTATCGTCAACTTTTCAAATCAATCAAACAAGTCAAAAGAGTTTTGGACTAAAATTGCATATAATTCCTTTTGTTAAAATAAATGGTTAATCAACAATAATCACTTTATTTGCGATCGGTCTTTGAGACCAACAAATTAAATGGGAATAATTCCACGACTGGTTAGTATGATGAGAAGTGTTCTCAAAGAGAGAAAGCTCAAAGTCCTGGTTATACCAAGACCAGATAAACTCAATCCCACCACATCAATGGCTGAAAGTATACTTATGGAAGCATACCGAGGAAGACATTGATGAGGAGTGCTTGATGTTGTGTTCTCTGAACTATGAGTTGCAGAGACAACATGAGACATATGATGTCTCCAAGACACTGTCCTAGTATGTCATGATAGAAGGAGATCCAGTAAAGTATTCACACACTCAATGTGATTGGGTATGTGGAAAACCTAACTAAGAAGGATTCCCTCTGAGCCAAGAGTTGGCTATTGGTATGATACTGCAAATGTTGCGAGAATCATACAATTCATTATAAACTACAACATGAACAACTTTGACAAGCGTTGACAGAGTTGTTGGACATGTTGATGATAGTAGAGGCAAAGATGAAGAAAGACAAACCATAATCTTTGATGTGATCAAAGAAAAAGGTAATTCTTAAGGGCAAGGATAAGGGCAAATCAAAGAAGTGTTCTGATGCTAGCCAGCAATCCAAGCCGTCTTCAGCCTCAAGGCACATGGGGAAAGGGTGTATGAGGGAATTGCCCTCTATATCTGGAAGAACAAAAGAAGATGAAGGAGGGGATGGAGATCTCCACCTAAGGTATCATGAAATGAATCACTTCTTAATCTGAGTTATATGATACCAAGATATGGATATGTCATATATGATATGCAAGATCTGCAAAGAAGTGATGGCCTTTGTGAAAGGACCAAGAAAGAAGTACCCATCATTGGAGAAAGTGTTGCTGCCAAACATAGGAGTATCTTTCAGTTTATTTCAGCCTATAAGGCACAAAATATAGTTGAGAACTACTATTTCATATATTGCTAATAGATAGAAACACTTTATTTTTGCATATTGTATGACAATGATGGCAATTAATAAAGTTGATGTTTCAATCTTAAATATATGATTTTTGTGGCAATGCCTTGTTTATCTTGTGATACATGGTATGCATAAGATGATACCTAAAAGTTATAGATAACTCAAACAATGAAATTAGCATCAATCATGAGAAATTCATTTCTAGTTTCCATGTGATGGATAAATCTAGACTCTTTTGGTTAGAGAACCAGTAAGAGACATGAATATCTTGGACATGATTAATCAATCTTCACTAAAGGTAGTGGGAGAATGATTATCCTATTAGGTATAATACATGTGATGTATTTACATACCTATTGGAACAAATGCTAATACTTCAAATGGTGTTTAGAGAAATACCAATATGAATATCTTGAGTGTTCAAGATTATCATAGATGAAGTGCAAATTTGGTAAAGTGTTAATTCTTGATGAGATCAATGAATGAAATACTTGGACCAAATGTTTGAGATCCTTATGAGTGATTATGATAGTGTATCATAGTGAACTCATGATTAAGGCATGGTGATGTCTAAATCAAGAAGGAATCATACTCTAAGGAGTTGGAGAATGATTATCAAATAACTAAATTCTTCTTAATAAAATAATACCCCACACTAATAAAAGAAATTAAGAATCACAAGGGTTGTGAGTTCTTATATCCTTGACAGATACACCTCAATTATCTATGTGATGAGTTATTCATGTGATGAGTCAACTATCTAGATGAATATGAGGAACTGAATTTTGAGTTATGGTTTATGACCATTACATCCTAAATGGCATCCATGTGAACCATAAGGTATGAACTTGATGGTAGCACCCATTGGATGAAATCCATAAGTGCAAATGAGTCTTAAGTGTTAAGACACATGGATAACATTTTGAGAAGGATGATGCTTGTTGATTGCAACTTGATGACTAAGACATTTGGCATATGGATACTAAAACCGCATTCCTATGAGGAATAAAACAAGGATGTGTATGTGACACAACCTATGAGGTTTATGAATCCACTAATGAAAATGAAGTCTATAAGTTACAATGGACTAATCAATGTGATTGATTGAGTACAAGCAACTCAGAATTGGATCTTTACTTTGATGATATCGTCAAAGAGTTTGACTGATATGTCAAAGATAAAGAAGGGATCTGTGATTTAGTGGGAGCGTATTTACATTCCACATATTGATGTGAAATGGAAATGTTCTAGAATGGAAATCCAAAAGTGGAAATTATCTTTAAGGAAGATAGAGACTTTTTCTATGTGATAGGAATAGAGATCTATAGATATAGTTCTCAAATAACCTCTTGACCTGAAAAAGGAAAGCATACATTGGCAATCTATACTGAAGGGTTCAGTATGCACAGATTAAGTGGGAGAAAACCTGTCCATATTACATGGAGTTAGTATCTCAAGGCCAAGTGTCCAATTCTTATGAAGAATGGGAACACTAAGAATAGATGTGGATCTATCATGTATGTAATCATCCCATTATCTTGCATGTATTGACATTGCAAGAAAAAATTAAATGCATTCATCATCTTGTATGTATGACATGGCAATATGATGTGCTCATCCTGATAATGCGTATGTGGGACATGACGAGTGGATGTCTGTCTACTTCCAGTAAGGGTTAGTGGAAATCATAAGAACTTGATAAGTACTTGAGGAGTACTAGTTCTATGGAAATAAGGAAGAGTTCGATGTAAAGAGTTACATTGATGCGAACTTTTGAAAGGACAGAAAATTAATCGCAATATATATATAAGATATATAAAAGTGAAAGTTTGTTGATAATTGGAAACGTTCCAATAAAGTCGTTTAAAAGGAAATGTCGAGTATCTGTGTGTTAGAGAATAGCAGTGGATACTATATGGATCTGGAAGTTCATGAGATGAACTTATAGATATTCTTCTCATTGATGACAAGTCTAGAATCCTTGATCATGCAATGTGGCTAAAGGTTAGCAAAGGAATACTAGATCGCATATTACGGCAAATCCATCTCATACGTATGACGTACAACGAAGAGATGAGAGACATGCAATTAAAACTGACTTTGGCAAGGTGTTGTTATTACTCACTATGTTGACACTAGAGCACAGTAACATGTGGCACATGTTTGAAGATCACTATGAATATGATTCAAGGGTGATTGGCTCGCAGTGCAAGTGGGAGTCTTTTGGTATGCCCTGAGAGCCAATCATGGGATGATTGGTGGGATACATTAAGATTGATTTGATAAACATCAAAGGCAAGCTTCCAATTCTTTCTGGTTTAGTCATATGAGATAGTGATAGAACAGATTTAATGTCTAGAGAATGACAGTACTCAATGACGTATGCTTTCAGGTTAAGGACCTGAACAATGAGATCATACGGATGCTAAGAGTTTGTACATTCTTGTTATGTCCCTGGTCGGATGTCATTGTGGAAGGTAGATAGACAACAATGACACACAAGACTAGATTGTGGTGTTGGTTGATGACAGAATCTCATTAGTCATGATATAGAAATATCAAACCAAACACATAGGTACTTGTTATAGAACAAGTGTACCAGACAGACCCACCGTGAGTTTGACACATGGAACCATGACATAGTAGTCACAGTCAGTACTCATAGTGATGGTGGTGAGTGTGATTCTTAGACCTGAAATCACTACACTCAACACATGTCGTTGGGCACACTTTGACATCATCAAACGCAGTCCTGAAACATGGGTTGTTATAAAGGTGATGATTGGGTGGCTTTGACACATGGGGCTTTTGAGGGGTGAGTGATAGATATGGGATTTGTCCCTCCTGAGGGAGTTTGATATCCAAGGCCACTTGATGAGTAGGATTGAGATAGGCGTGCACACGCATGTGTGAATCAGTATGTGATATTGATGTCATACATATCTCGTTCAATCTACCCTGAGATCAAGAAAGTGAATGAACGTTGACAGGATGACTATTCCATGCCTCGAGTTCATTCAGGATATCAGTGACAAAGGAATTATACATTCACTGTAACACCATTCACAGATTGTAGGATTGAAAGTTGTTCTCCAACTTTCTACTTTCACTTGGGTAGCACTGATGTGTGACTAGGCACCGCTCTTTGCTTGTGAAGTCATAAGTGTTATGGACTTTCACTGCCAACGTGAAATGGACCTGTAGGGTCACACACATAGGATTTAACCTGGAAGAGGAGTTTTGTCCACAAGCAATGTTTAGATTGATTATTAAAGGAGTTTAGTAGTTTAATTAAACACTCAATCAATTGATAGCTCAATATCATAATGTTCAAGGTGTTGGACACATTGATTGGAGTATCGGATTGATTGAAATCACAATTGACTGATTCTGCACAACTTGTACTCCCAACCGATCGGTTCATGTGATGAACCAGTCGGTTGAGGTTGTTGAACCGGTCGGCTCAAGTGTTGAGCCGATCGGCTCAAGCCTAGGGTGAACCGATTGCTTCAAGTGTTGAAACGATCGATTCAACTGGTGCAACCAAGAAACTTGGGAAAATAGGATTGGTGAGAATTTTCCTTTCGTTTCAAATTGCACAATTTAATTGGGAAATAGGATTGGTATTTGATACCAATTAGAAACAAAAGAAGGAAAGTCAATCGGGAACCGACCAAGACCACCAACCGACCGGTTCACTTGTGAACCGACCGGTTGAGGTGTCCCAACCGATCGGTTGAGGTGTCAACCGACCGGTTCAGGTCCCCAACCGACCGTTTCATTTATGAAACGATCGGTTCAGGTTGCGAGTTGGTTGTTTTGTGGAAAATCTCGAACCCTTCTACTCCTTCCTTTAGTCCCATATTGCCCAGGATGGAGAACCCTGTCCCATGACCCTCTTATATATAGGGGTATTGGGGGATTCTAAAAGTACAACTCACTGCAACCAGTTGCTCTGCAAAGTTGTCCTTCTCTCTAGTTTTGGTAACCAAGAGAGAGCCTGAGCAAGTGCTACCCGCAAAGGGAGGCACAACAAGGGAAAGACAACTGCAGTTGCAACTGGAGGCAGTAGAGTGTGTTGGCGACTAGTACGTCAATAGGAGGGTGCAACTCCTTCCACTTCCTTGTGGGACAAGGAGTGTGTAGTTCCAGGTGGTCTGTGTGGACTACTTCAGAGGCAGGAGGTTTCTGCCGCTCAGGAGGACAACTGTCAATCCCGACAATCCCGGTGAGAGGAGGAGTCGTCAGTCCCGATGTGACCAGGAGCTGCACAGACACCGTCCAAGACCGGAGGTGAATACCGCGCAAGGCGCGAGGTATTGTCTCCGAGCAAGCCTCAGGACAAGGTATGATTCCACAAACCATCCTTTCCTATTATATAGACGTTGACGCATTTCCTTATTCCGGGTTTGGGGGAGAAATTTTTTTGTTTCCGCTTCCTTCTCTGCCTCCCCTAAAAACCCAACACTCTATTCCTATCACATAGGAGACATCTCTATCTTCCTTAAAGATAATTTCCACTTTGGATTTCCATTTTAAAACATTTCCATTTCACATCAACATGTGGAATGTGAACACGCTCCCACTAAATCACATATCCCTTCTTTATCTTTGACGTATCAGTCAAACCCTTTGACTATATCATCAAAGTAAAGATCCAATTTTGAGTTGCTTGTACTCAATCATTCACATTGATTAGTCCATTGTAACTTATAGACTTCATTTGCATTAGTGGATTCATAAACCTTATAGGTTGTGTCACGTACACATCCTCATTTTATTCCTCACAGGAATGTGGTTTTAGTATTCATATGCCAAATGTCTTAGTCATTAAGTTGCAATCAACAAGCATCATCCTTCTCAAAATGTTATCCATATGTCTTAACACTTAAGATTCATTTGCACTTATGTATTTCATCCAATGGGTGCTACCATCAAGGTCATACCTTATGGTTCACATGGATGTCATTTAGGTTGTAATGGTCATAAACCAAAATCAAAATTTGGTTCCTCATATTCATTTAGATAGTTGACTCATCACATGAACAACTCATCACATAGATAATTGAGGTGTATCTATCAAGGATATAAGAACTCACAACTCCTTGTGATTCAATGTCCTTTATTAGTGTGGGGTATTCTTTTATTAAGAAGAATTCAGTTATTTGATAATCATTCTCTAACTCCTTAGAGTATGATTCCTTCTTGATTTAGACATCACCATGCCTTAATCATGAGTTCACTATGATACACTATCATAATCACTTAAAAGGATCTCAAACATTTGTTCCAAGTATATCATTCATTGATCTCATCAAGAATTAACACTTTACCAAATTTGCACTTCATCTATGATAATCTTGAACACTTCAAGATATTCATATTAGTATTTCTCTAAACACCATTTTGATGTATTAGCATTTGTTCCAATAGGTATGTAAATACATCACATGTATAATACCTAATAGGATAATCATTCTCCCACTACCATTAGTGAATATTGATTAATCATGTCCAAGATATTCATGTCTCTTACTGGTTCTCCAACCAAAAGAGTCTAGATTTATCCATCACATGGAAACTAGAAATGAATTTCTCACGATTGATGCTAATATGATTGTTTAAGTTATCTATAACTTTTAGGCATCATTTTATCTTATGCATATCAAATACCACAAGATAAATAAGGCATTGCCACAAAGATCATATCTTTAGAAATTGAAACATCTCTTTATTGATTGCCATTATTGTCATACAATATGCAAAAATAAAGTGTTTCTATCTATTGGCAAATATGAAATAGCAGTTCATAACTGTATTACATGCCTTTTAGGCTGAAAATAAACTAAAGTACTCCTATCTATGGCGGCAACACTTGCCCCATTTATTGAGTGCTTTACACTTTACATCATGGTATCATATACCTCAAAAAGTGTTACAAGTTTACTTTCATGGCACCTTTAAGTAGAGACGTTTGTCGCCTCCTTCTTCTTTCGTTCTTCCAGATAGAGAGAACAATTCCTTTTCCAATGTCCTGGCTTGTGACAATGGTGGCAATTTCCTTTCTTGATCTCGCCTCCCTTGGCCTTGAGAGTTGAAGACGACTTGGGCTCCTGGCTAGCATCAGAACCTTTCTTAGCTTTGCCCTTGCCCTTGCGGTTGGACTTGCCTTTCTTTCTAGTGATCACCATCATAGACTTAGGCTTGTCCTTCTTCATCTGTATCTCGATTGTCCTCAACATGCCCAACAACTCTGACAGTGGCCTATCAAAGTTGTTCATGTTGTAGTTCATCACAAACTTACTGTAGGATTCTGGCAACGATTGCAGTATCACGTCAGTAGCCAACTCTTGGCTCAGTGGAAATCCCAGTCTTTGTAGGTTCTCCACATACCCAATCATCTTGAGTGTGTGAGGACCAACTGGATCTCCTTCTGTCATGACGCACTTGAACAGTGCCCTTGAGACATTGTATCTCTCTTACCGTGCTTGATCTTCATACATGTTTCTAAGATGCTGAATCATCTCAATAACACCCATGTTCTCATATTCTCTCTGCAACTCATGGTTCATAGAGCACAACATCAATCACTTTGCATCAATGGCATCATCAGAATGCTTCTTGTAAGCATCCCTTTCTGCCTTTGGTGCATTAGGAGCAGGTTCCTCTGGAATTGGAGTATCCAAGACATAGAGCTTTCGCTCTTGAGTGAGAACAATTCTCAATGTCCTATACCAGTCATGGAAGTTTGTCCCATTTAGCTTGTCCTTTTCAAGGACCAATCGCAAAGAAAAGTGATTTTTGTTTGTTGCCATTTGTACTACAAAAGGAAAATATGCAATTTCAGTCCAAAAACTCATTTTTGACTTGTTTGATTGATTTGAAAGGTTGACGATATAATTAGGCCTTTAATTAATTATCACTCCCACTATTTTACTTCAAATTGATAGCCCTCACCATCAATTCGGAAGATTGCAGCATACAACCTTCTAGTGGGCAAGATCCTAAAATCCTCTAAGCAATGGACCAGCTAGGGTTGTCACCCACAACATAGATCTCTCAGGTAGGCACCTTTTGCCAATTGCATCATATGCAACTCTTGATAAGATGTCATATGCAACTCCTTGCCATGATCATCTCCATGCCTCAAGGTACTAGATCCCATCTAGATCACCTTGTTAAGTCTGACCCAAAGCAAACATGATGAATATGCACCCTGCTAGGGCAGACCCACATATCCATCCTTCACGCTTCCACGAGATAGACGGTGCACCACGCTAGGGCGTGTCCACACTTGGTCGATCAAGCTTTTCACATGTTTCGCATTTAGAAGGCATCTAAAACTTAATATTTAATGAGGGATGTGGTTTTTATATACATATACATATCCAATCACAACAATACATAGTACGTATCATATACATGCTATATCCCATAAAAACATGCAAAACGATAAACGCAATGATTATGGCCATCCTAATGTGATTTCTTGAGCCAAGAGGAATCACATGACTGATCGGCTTGCCATCAGGCCGGTCGGCTGGGTGCCACCAGCCGATCGGTTGGCTCCTCCAATCGATCGGTTCACCTGGTCATCGTGCATCTCTTTCATGGCAGCCACCCGCTCGTCTCGCTCCTCGAACCGGTCATCAACAGATCGGCTCACTCCTTGAACCGATCGTCTGGAACGTCAACCAATCGGTTCACGCCTTGAAATGATCGTATCGGCTGTCGTCAGATGTCCTCCATTCTTTGACATAACAAGAAATAAAAATCGATCCTATTTTACATTATAAAAAGAGAAACCCCGAGTTATATTCGGGTGGAGCAAAGGTAGGAAAGAAATCTCAAATTATTTTGGGTTACATCAGGAATAGGAGAAGGAAGATCGATGTGCAGACCGAGATGCAACCAACCGCATACAACCATACACAGATAGGGTTTATTGGCCATAACCACGCTATACATCCACCAAAAAACTCGTTTAAGGGCAACGCGTATCGAGTGCATTAATAATACATATCATATATGTAAATTGGGATTTGTGGATTTAGAATTGGACATGCATAAAGCCAATTTTATTCGCATCGTATGCAATAAATAAAGGCAACAAACCAAAATCGATCATATCGATATTCCTAAAATATAGAGCAGTTGACGTGGCTCCGATATCACTCTCGGGTTTTAGGGGAGGCAGAGAAGGTAGCAGAAACAAAAATTTTCCTCCACAAACCCAGAACAAGGAAACGCGTCAACGTCTATACAATAGGAAAGGATGGTTTGTGGAATCATACCTTGTCCCGAGGCTTGCTCAGAGACAATACCTCGCGCCTTGCGCGGTCTTCACCTCCGGTCTTGGACGGCGTCTGTGCATCTCCTGGTCGCACCGAGACTGATGACTCCTGGTCTCACCGGGACTGTTGGGATTGACAGTTGTCCTCCGAGCGGCAGAAACCTCCCGCCTCTGAAGTAGTCCACACGGACCACCTGGAACTCCAATCTCCTTGTCCCACAAGGAATTGGAAGGAGTTGCACCCTCCTGTCAGTGTACTAGTCGCCAACACACTCTCCTGCCACCAGTCGCAACTGTAGTTGCCTTTCCCTTGTTGTGCCTCCCTTATCGGGTAGCACTTGCTTGGGCTCTCTCAGTTACCAAAACTAGAGAGAACGACAACTTCACAGAGCAACTGGTTGCACTGGTTGTACTTTGAGAAGCCCCCAATACCCCTATATATATAGGAGGATCATGGGACATGGTTCTCCATCCCGGGCAATGCGGGACTAAAAGTAGGAGTAGAAGGGTTCGAGATTTTCCACAAAACAACCAACTCGCAACCTGAACCGATCGTTTCATTTCTAAAACGGTCGGTTGGGGACCTGAGCCGGTCGGTTGACACCTCAACCGATCGGTTGGGACACCTCAACCGGTCGGTTCACTTCTGAACTGGTCGGTTCATGGTCCTAGTCAGTTCGCGATTGACTTTCCATCTTTTTGTTTCTAATTGGTATCAAATACCAATCCTTGTTCCAATCAAATTGGGAAAGTGAAACGAAAGGAAAATTCTCACCAATCCTACTTTCCCAACTTTCTCAGTTGAACTAGTTGAACTGATTGTTTCAACACTTGAAGCAATCGTTTCACCCTGATAATGAGCCGATCGACTCACAACCTGAGCCGATCGGTTCACCAAGCTGAGCCGATCGGTTGGGAGTGCAGATTGTGCAAAATCAGTCAATTGCAGTTTTAATCAATCTGATACTCCAATCAATGCATCCAACACCTTGAACATTATGATACTGAGCTATCAATTGATTGAGTGTTTAATTGAACTACTAAACTCCTTTAGTAATCAATCTAAACATTATTTGTGGACAAAACTCCTCTTCCAGGTTAAATCCTATGTGTGTGACCCTGCAGGTCCTTTTTCACGTTGGCAGTGAAAGTCCATAACACTTATGACTTCACAAGCAAAGAGCGGTGCCTAGTCACATATAAGTGCTACCCAAGTGAAATAGAAAGTTGGAGAACAACTTTCAATCCTACAATCCGTGAATGGTGTTACAGCGAATGCATAATTCCTTTGTCACTGATATCCCCGAATGAACTCGAGGCATGGAACAGTCATCCTATCAACATTCATTCACTTTCTTGATCTCAGAGCAGATTGGAAGAGATATATATGACATCAATATCACAAACTGATTCACACATGCGTGTGCATGCCTATTTAAATCCTACTCATCAAGTGGCCTTGGATTTCAAACTCCCTCAGGAGGGATGATAACCTCCTATTTTAGTCGTTTATCTTAGTCTTTTTCCTTAGTTTTCCATACTCTTTTTAAGTTTAAACTATACATAATCCTAATTTTACCCCTTTTTTGTTAATACACCATCAGACTAACTTTTACCTTTTATATATGCAGAAAAAGCACAAAAAAATCATAAAAGAATAACCCAGCCTCGAGACCGCATGGAGTCAAACGGTCTCAAGACCGCATGAAGCCAACCGGTCTCGAGACCGCATGGAGTCAAACGGTCTCAAGACCGCATGAAGCCAACCGGTCCCGAGACCGCATGGAGTTCAAACGGTCTCAAGACCGCATGAAGCCAACCGGTCCCGAGACCGCATGGAGTTCAAATGGTCCCCAGACCGCATGAAGCCAACCGGTCCCGATACCGCATGGAGTTCAAATGGTCTCAAGACCGCATGAAGCCAAATGGTCCCGAGACCGCATGGAGTTCATACGGTCTCAAGACCGTTTGAAGCCAAACGGTCTCACAGTCCAAATGGTCTTGAGGCCCCAAACGGTCTTGAGGCCCAAACGGTCTCCAAACCGTTTGGACTTCACTCAAAGCCTATATATAAGACCCCAAGGGTCCTCCAAGACGGGGGATCTCAGACGCACAAAGGCTGCCCCTCCAGTTCCAGAGCAATTCCATCCTTCATCCATCTCCCTAAGGCTGCCGGTTTGAGGTCCACATCTCATCATCAAGTTATCTTCTCTCTCATCAACAAAGAAGGTGGGAGGAGAAGATCCTTCATCAAGGCAACCATGAAGTGTGAAGATCGTTGCTCTCTCCACCAAGGGTTCAACCTTCCCTCCTCTGTGGAGATGTCGTTCTTTCTTTCTCTTCTCACCCCCTCCTTTGCTCTTGAGATGAGCGAGTAGTCCTTCTCACTAGGGTGCGGGGAGTAGCCCCGCTACCCATGTTTTCATTTCATGCAATGTAATTCAATCGTTTGCAATAGAGATACTCTCCTTTTCTGCTCAACATCAATCATTTAATGAATGCTTGTTGCTTGATCACCAACTTGTGTTACTTATTGTCTCTTGGTATGAATTGTCTACGTTTATACCCTTAGATCTAAATATCGATTGAATGTTGGTTCTAGATATATGTATTCACCATATGTCTATTTCGGTATCTAGGAGTGCTTTCACGAGTGGAGTAAACTCACTCCCAACGTTGTACTTCCATACTATGAAATGGAATCAATTGACGTATGGAAGTGCAACTTTGGTAAGGTCGAGGAACACACTTCATGAAGGAGTAATGCAAAGTAAGTGACCATTCGTTAGGGGATGGCTGGCATTGCAATACCCCACACTCCTCGTAGTTGGTTATCCGAAAGGAAGCTAAGTCTACAAAGATACTAGCTGATTAGTTTCTCTTTGCAGGTCTTTGTATTATGTTGCATGTTTATGATCCATGTGTAGTGGTGTGAAACCCGGCAACATCCTAGTGGTTTTTAATCGTTGTTTACAACCTTAATTTCTACTTTCTTGCTTTACTTTCCTTGCACTTAGCTTAAAACCAAAATCAAACTTTCGATCTAAATATCAACTGTTAAGTAGTTAAGTATGACTAAAACGTTTTCCATCTTGATTACATCAAGACCGTTGTTCCGAGGATTCGACCCTTAACTATACTACGATAAGACTTCCGCGTGTCCTAGCATACGTGGATGGAGATCTTACCATAGTACTAGCAAGGCTAAACTTAGGGATTCATTCATCTCTAGGATTTTTAGTGGCGTTGCAAAACTCCATCAAAAATTGGCGCCGTTGCCGGGGAACAACGGAACGTTTTAGCTTTTACTTAACAACTTCTTGGTTGATTAGGATTTTACACTTTTTCTTGATAACTACTCCAAGTCTTCTTGATTTCTTCATTTCCTTCCATTATCTTAACGTGTGATTTTCTTTCTACTCAGGTAGAAAATGTGTATGTAACCCCCGCATAGCATCAGATTCTCCCCTGAACCAGAGTACGACTCTGAGGTAGAAAGAAGTTTCCACCTAAGGATTAGACTTAACCGCCAAAGAGCCAGACAGATGGCTGAAGAGAAACGCCTTGTTGCAGAAAGAGTTAACGCCGCCATAGCAGCACAACGAGCACAACTTATTGCAGACACTCGTGCTCAAGTGCAAGCTGAGATTCGAGCTGAGGAACAAGCCCACATCCAAGTAGAGAATGCTGCTGCTCAACTTGCGCTAAGAAACAAGCAACTTCGGGACTACGCAGTCCCGAAGAATTATGAAGATGATCACCCAGTCCGACCACTGATTATTAACATACCAAACTTTGAAATCCGGACGCAATGGATCCAGATCATGCAAGGCATCTCTTTCTCTGGAGCACCCGGAGACGATTGCATGGATCACCTTAAGAGATTCAAGTCACTCTGCCGACTTGTACCTCAAGCAGGAATCGCCCTGGAAGCAATAATGTTACACCTTTTCCACTTCACCTTATCTGGAAGAGCGCTAAGCTTGTACAATGCTTTAGGTAGACACCCCATCATCACTACTTGGACTCCTTTATAAGAAAAGTTTCTTGAGAAATTCTTCCCACCTTCACTAACCTATGAGATTAGGGGATAGATTAATCACTTCGCCCAACTACCTGGAGAAACACTTGCGGAAGCTTGGGAAAGATTCAAGGAACTCCTGAGAAAGTTTCCTCACCATGGCATATCTCAAAATCAACTAATAGAAACATTCTACAGAGGAGTAAGTGATGATATCAAGCAATTTCTATATTCCTCATCTGGAGGAAATTTTATGAGAAAGAATTATGAAGATGCTTGGAATATAGTTACGCTAGGGGCCGAGAACCAATCCAATTGGGGAAGGTCATCTAACCAACCCAAGGGAGTTCTTAAAGTCTACAAAGCTGAAGAATCTATGGAACTCAAGGCCATTACAGAGGCCCTGAAGACTATTGCTAGCAAGCAACAAGCCCTCGAAACTTCTTTCGGGGAATATGACAAGAAGAAAAGCTCTCAAGTTCAACAAGTAAAAGCAGCTGCTGGAGCTTGTGAAGCCTGTCATGCATCTGATCATCCCACATTATCATGTGGTATGTTGTACAATGTCATGATGGATTTACAACCACCCGTGCCGCAATATGAGCCCATTGTTGAGCATCTCGAGGACCAAATGCTAGAGCAAGTCAACTCCATCCATTCAATACATGGCCAGGTGTATTACAATCCAGATAAACCAAGAAATCACCCAGGTTTCCAATATGGAAATCCTGCAGGAACTGCCAATCCTCAACAACAGATACAAGGTGGATCTTTCAGCAAACAACCACTAGGATTTCAGAATAACTTTGCCCAAGGGAATTATAGAAATGGGTTCCAACGATCCAATTATCCTAGGAATCCCTCCTATCAATACCCAGGACTGCACCCACAGCTGCAACAACCTCAGTTGCAGTAGCCACAGCAACCGCAGTTGACAGCACATCCACAGCAACCCCAGGGGCAACAAGTCACTCAATATCAATAGAGGAGTGCTCCTTCCCAACCATATGATGAAATATCTTTGATTAGGCAGATGCTACAATCTCAGCAGACCATGCTTGCGAATCAACAAGCTCAACAAAAGGTGGTGGAGGCCCAATTAGCACAGATTGCTGCTCAGTTGAAACCACCAGCAGGTACCTTTGCTGGGCAACCAGAGGCAAACCCAAGGCATGACCAAATCAGACCTGAGCAACTGAATGCTGTCACCACGAGGTCTGGTCGTGTCCTTCCTGATACCATTAGAATCATCCATGATGATGATGATGTAGCTATTCTTTCACCAACAGAAAGCTCAACTCATGAAAAGGAAAAATCCACTAAAACTACTGAAAGGGAAAACGAAAAGGGACCTACGCCAGAAGCTCCGCTCAGAATTCCTTACCCAGACAAGCTAAAAGGAACCAAAATGGATACTAGGTTCCAGAAATTCAAAGAAGCTATGAAGAAACTGTATATCGATATCCCATTTCTAGATGCCCTTTCTGAAGTGCCCGCTTGGGACAAATACCTGAAAACCCTGCTGTCGAGAAAATATATGACAGAAAAGCATGAAATAGTGAAACTAGCTCAGACCACTTCAGATATTCTGCTTAACAAAATGCCAAAGAAAAAGAAGGACCCAGGTTCCTTCGGTATTCAGTGTTCGATTGGAAATGGCTCTAGCAAAAAGGGATTAGCAGATCTAGGAGCAAGTATATCCATCATGCCCTATTCTATGTGTAAAAGATTAGGCTTTACTGATTTGTTACCTACGTCAATGACAATTCAGTTAGCCGACTCTACCATAACTGCTCCCCTTGGAATTATCGAGGATATTCCTGTCAGAATAGGAACAAATTCTTACGTCCCGTGTGATTTCGTTATTATGGACATACAAGAAGATCTACGATACCCGATAATCTTCGAAAGACCCTTCCTAGCTACCGCCTGAGCACTCATCGATGTAGAAGCAGGAACAATTATACTAAGACTTGGGAAGGAAGCTTTCCAATTCAGAGTCCTTAACAGCATGAAAGGACCAAGCATTCAAGAAGAAGTTTTTCTCCTAGATGCTATATATCAAATGTCCCAGTTAGAAATGTCCGAACCCTCCGATGAGTTGGAAAGTGCCTTGACAAACCCGGAAGTAGAATTTTCGGCAAACAAACTAGTGCAACAATGCCTTCAATATTTAGAAAAAGCTGAAGAAGCCCCAACAGCCACCTTTGAAGAACTCAAGGCTGTCACCATTATAGAAACTACCGAACCACCTAAGGCCCCTGAATTGAAGGCCTTACCCGAGGGACTCAAACATGTCTTCCTTGACAGCGAGAAACTTTGTCCAGTGATTATCAGCTCTACTCTGGAAGAAGACCAAGAAAACAGACTTCTTGATGAGCTAAAGAGACACAAGAAAGCTATCGGATATAAAATGACTGACTTAACTGGTGTAAACCCAGCTTTATGCATGCACAGATTGCCTATGGTGGAAGAATTCAAACCATCGAGGGAACATCAAAGGAAGTTGAACCCTAATCTCAAGGAGGTAGTTCGCATCGAAGTTCTCAAACTCCTGAAGGCAGGTATCATCTACCCAATCTCGGATTCTCAATGGGTAAGCCCCATGCAGGTGGTCCCAAAAAAAGGGGGGACCACTGTTGTTCTCAATGATAAGAATGAACTGGTACCTACTAGAATAGTAACTGGGTGGAGAATGTGCATAGATTACAAAAAACTTAATAAAGCAACAAGGAAAGATCATTTCCCCTTTCCCTTCTTGGATGAAGTTCTCGAATGTCTCGCCCACCAAAAGTTCTTCTGTTACCTAGATGGTTATTCCGGGTTTTACCAAATCCCTATACACCCGGAAGATCAAGAGAAAACTACTTTTACCTGTCCTTTTGGGACATATGCTTTCAAAAGAATGCCATTCGAGCTTTGTAACGCACCAGCCACTTTCCAAAGATGCATGTCTGCTATCTTTGCAGGATTAACAGAATCTATAATGGAGGTATTCATGGACGATTTCTCAGTTTATGGAGACTCTTTTGACAACTGTCTGCTCAACCTGGTTCAAGTTTTACAAAGATGCGAGGAAACAAACCTCATCTTAAATTGGGAAAAATGCCATTTTATGGTAACCGAAGGTATTTTTCTCGGACACAGAGTGAGCGATAGAGGGATTGAGGTAGATCAAGCAAAAGTTGACGTTATCTCGAAATTGTTGCCACCAAAAGACGTAAAAGGGGTACGTGCTTTCTTAGGTCATGCTGGGTTTTACAGAAGATTTATTAAAGACTTCTCTAATATAGCAAAACCCATGACACAACTGCTGACCAAGGGCATGGAGTTTAACTTTAACCAAGAATGTTTGCAAAGTTTCACAACTCTGAAAAATGCCTTGATTTCCGCACCCATACTAAGAGCTCCAGATTGGTCACAACCTTTTGAAATCATGTGTGACGCGAGCGATTATGCCATAGGGGCTGTATTAGGGCAAAGAATCGACAAGAAACCCTATGTTATATACTACGCATCCAAAACGCTTGATGAAGCACAGAAAAATTACACCACTACAGAAAAGGAATTCTTAGCTGTCATCTACGCGTTCGAGAAATTCCGCTCATACCTGATTGGAGCTAAGGTCATTGTCTACACTGACCACTCCGCTATACGGTATCTAATTTAGAAACAGGATGCAAAACCTAGACTTATCCGCTGGGTATTGATGCTTCAAGAATTCGATTTGGAAATCAAAGACAAAAGCGGAGTGGAAAACGTCATCGCTGATCATCTCAGCCGTATTGAAGTCGAGGATGAAGACAAAGTACCTATCTGAGACTCCCTCCCGGACGACCAACTAATGAAAGTCGATAATGGATTCCCCTGGTATTCCGACATTGTTAATTATTTGGCAACAGGAATCATTCATCCGTCTGCCTCCTATCACGATAAAAAGAAGTTCATTCATGACGCTAAGTAGTATTTCTAGGACGAGCCCTATCTATTCCGCTTATGCGCAGATGGACTTTTTCGTCGATGCATTCCAGAGATGGAAATCACCTCGGTTCTTGAGCACTGTCACTCAGGCCCCATTGGGGGCCACATGAGTTCTAAGAAGACAGCCCTCAAAGTCCTGCAATCTGGTTTTTACTGGCCAACCATCGTAAAAGATGCACATGAATACGTGCGATCATGCGTCAAGTGCCAACTATCCGGTGGAATAACCAGAAGAAATGAAATGCCATTGAAAATATGGCAAGAAATCGAACTCTTCGATGTATGGGGAATAGATTACATGGGTCCTTTCCCCCCATCCTATGGATTCATGTACATCTTGGTTGCTGTGGATTATGTTTCAAAATGGGTAGAAGCTCTACCAACCATTTCTTGTGATTCAAAACCAGTCATTAAGATGTTTAAAGAGATAATATTCCCCAGATTCGGCGTTCCAAGAACAATAATATCTGACGGTGGATCACATTTCTTGGAACAAAGCTTTGAAGCCTTATTAAAACAAATATGGAATCAACCATAAAGTTTCTACACCGTATCATCCACAGACATGTGGACAGGTTGAAGTCTCCAATAGGCAAATTAAAGCTATCCTAGAAAAAACTGTCAATCAGCACCGCACCGATTGGTCCAACAAACTTTCTGACGCTCTATGGGCCTACCGCACAGCTTTCAAAACACCAATCGGAACAACACCGTTTCGATTAGTGTATGGGAAGTCTTGCCATTTGCCAGTCGAATTAGAGCATAAGGCCTGGTGGGCCATTAAGCAACTAAACTTTGATCTCAAAGGCGCTGGTGAATTCAGACAACTTCAACTCCAGGAACTAGAAGAATTACGAATGACAGCCTACCACAATGCAAGAATCTACAAAGAACAAACCAAGATGTGGCACGATGGACACATAAAAAGAAAGGATATAATCGTCGGAGACAAAGTCCTCCTATTCAATTCCAGACTAAAAATGTTTCCAGGAAAACTACGTACTAAATGGTCGGGGCCTTTCACAATCAAACATATATACCCGACAGGAGCTGTCATTATTCTCGATGATAATGGAGGAGAAAGGACCGTTAATGGTCACAGATTAAAGAAATACCACACTCCGGCAGACAAATTATCAAGACAAACTATAGGGATCCATGACCCTATAACAACAACATAGCTGGAGTAAAATTTTGTCGAGCCAGCGACGTTAAACCAAGGCGCTACTTGGGAGGCAACCCAAGATTTCTACTTTTTCCATTATGTTATGTTCTTTTATTTTCCTTAGTTTTATCTTATGAAAATACAAAAAAATCTACATAACTAAAACTATAAAAAAATAATCAAAAACAAACAACATAAAAATGCATAAATAAAAAAAAACAAACACAAAAATATAAAAACCTTTCGGCCTTTGCCCTCCCAAGCGGACTTGAAACCGTTTGGACTCCAAACGGTCTCCAAACCATTTGGAGCGAAACGGTCCTCAAACCGTTTGGAGCCAAACGGTCCTCAAACCGTTTGGGACCAAACAGTCCTCAAACTGTTTGGGACCAAACGGTCCTCAAACCGTTTGGGACCAAACGGTCTTGAGACCGTTTGGGACCAAACGGTCTTGAGACCGTTTGGAGCCAGACGGCATCGAAACCGCTTGGAATACAAAGGGTCACCAACCGTTCCCTATAAATATAAACCCTACCCCTTCGTCTTTCTCTCTTTGAACTTCGGAACTCTCTGGAGCGTTTGTGCGAAGAACTGCTCTTTTGCTTCTACTTCCTTTGTTCCCGCGTGACCACTCTTCCGTTCACCAACCACCTGCAAGGTAGTCCGGCGACCACAATGCACACCGCCCTTCCTCCCTACCACCTTCGTCGCCGTTCCTGAACTTTCACCGTCTGTTCAACCATCGCCGCCTTCTCCGCCGCTGGTTTTAATGACCATCCGCACGTCACCATCATTCTCACAATAGTCATCACCTTCGCTTCAGACCACTATCGTCTTCGACGATTTCTTCACCATCATCTGCATCACCGTCATCATCGCCGTCTTCATTGTTGCCGTTTTCATCGCATCATTGGTTTCACCGCTGTTTTCGTCGCCGGCACACCCTCCGCCTCCGTGCCGGTTCACCTTCGTCTTCACCTACTCCGGCAGCCCTGCAGCCTTTCGTTTTCCGAACGGTCCTCAAACCGTTTGGAACAAAACGGTCTTGAAACCGTTTGGGACCAAACGGTCCTCAAACCGTTTGGAACCAAACGGTCTTGAAACCGTTTGGGACCAAACGGTCCTCAAACCGTTTGGAACCAAATGGTCTTGAAACCGTTTGGAACCAAACGGTATTGAAACCATTGGGAACCAAACGGTCTTGAAACCGTTTGGGACCAAACGGTCCTCAAACCGTTTGGAACCAAACGGTCTTGAAACCGTTTGGAACCAAACGGTCTTGAAACCGTTTGGGACCAAACGTTCCTCAAACCGTTTGGAACCAAACGGTCTTGAAACCGTTTGGTCTTGAAACCGTTTGGTCTCCCGCACCCTTTCACCTTTCACAAAAATACAAAAAATGACATAAACTACAAATAAAATCTAATTTGTTTCTCAAACTTTTCGCTCTAACTCATAAATTCCTATTTTTCAGATATGGCATCACCACCAAGCAAAGCCATCAGGTTTGAAGGTCCTGAAATCTGGACAAAAGAGGAAATGCTGGAAAAACATGCCAGGCTTCAAAAGATAAGAACAGACTTCAACAGGACTGGGAAGGCACCCCCAAACGTCAAGATGATGGAAGTCCTGTGCGAACTTGATCGCCTAGAGAAGTTCCTAGCTGAGGCACCAGAAGAAGAAGTTGAAATCTCTTCTTCTGATGATGAAGTCTCGGAGTACAACCCCAACTCCGAGGAGGAATCCCCTGCCAAAGAGAAAAAGGGGAAGCGAAAGGTCCCGGAGACTGCATCTGGGAAGCCCTCCAAGAAGCGGGCAAGAAAACAAGTTCGACCTGTTTCCGCTATGGATCAACCCTTTGCAAAACCTACCACCACCATCTATGCTGCTACCACCATCATCCCTGCAGCTACCACCACCATTCCTGCTACTACCACAACTATCCCCATCACTACCACCACTTTCATTCCCATCACCACCACAATACCACCACCAGAGAACCTCTTCATCCAAACCACCATCTCCACCGATAAAACCCTAAAACCTACCAAGTATGTCTGCTCCAACATACTAATCAAGATGGGGATATATGATCGTATCTTCAACGTGCTAGACAAAGCCAACCTCACCAGGTTGTGTCTAATACCTAAAGTATCTTACCATGAACCCACCGCAGAATTTTTCTCCTTCCTGACCAAGGAGCCCGTTGATATCATGGATAGGTCACGTGATGGAGGTGACAGAAGACTTGTCACCCAAATTTTTGGCAGCAAGGTCGTCATAACAAAGAATATGCTGAACTCCATCTTTATCGACGACCAGGAGCAGCTGCGAAAGGCTAAAACAGTGGGAACTGATCATCCAGAATTCAACAGACATACATTCTGGAAATCCTTAACCGGGATCCCCACTTACGATGCAAAGACGTGCAAGGCATCGAACATACACTCTGGTTTTGTGCGCACTGTACACAAAATCCTCGCTGGCGCACTCTTCCCTAGGACAGAAGGGGGGAACGTTATAATCTCCGATCTTTTTGTTCTCTGGTCTATTCTTAACGAACAGCCAGTTAATATCGGTCGTCATCTGATCCAGAAATTCTCAATCTCCATCCTGGGGAAAGAGATTTGCATGGGGGGTCATGTCACATCTATCATCAAATATCTTAAGATGGACAAACCTTTACCCCGCTGCACGCAACTGAAGGGCGACATCCTTACCAACGAGCAAACGCTGAAGAACTCGTTCATAATTAAGGAAAAGGATGGGAAATTACATTATATATTCTGCCCTATGGTCAAATCATCAAGGACTCTCCTCCCGCTTCCGGAGTTAGCAAACTATGACACAACACAGCTCCTCTTCTCTGACGAGGAGCTTACTCACATGCTAGCTTCGGTCAAAATACTTGAAAGGAAAGCAACAGCGGGACAAACAGAGATGAGCATCACTGCCCCGACAGCCCGACCAACTAAGATGCCTGTCAAGCGACCTTCCAGGAGGCAGCTGCGGGCCCAACAGCTTTCGGGGACACCAACATCTCGACCAAATCCAGAGGCCGAGCAGCTCCATGAAGAAGTCTTAACAACATCCTCCATCGACTCTTTTATCCAGAGTCTCCACGAGCAGCTAACCGCTGCCACTGCTACCACCACTCCGCCTTCCACCATTCCAACATCTACCACTCCCTTCCTCCCCACATCCACGCAACCATTCACATCCACCCATCTTTACTTCGGGCTTCCCTTTCTCCATCCCTATGCCCGACTTCACCACTTTTCCATTCACTTCCGCAGTTTCCACCCCATCATTATCACTACCACCACTTTCGCCTCCAATCCCACCACTTTTCACATCTGCCACCACCCCGACACTGCTGGTGACTACATCCACAGTCACTACGCATCTCGGGGCATCATCAGTGTCTCTTCCGCAAGACACTAACACCGTCTCACACAGACCCCAGTCATCTCACCCTTCCGCTCCTGGGGTCCCTTTTACTAACATCGGTGAGGAATTCGGCCGTCAATTTGATGCTGTCCGAAACCTCCTCACCGGTCCTTCTAACATATTAAATTCTATTTTTTCTTGTGTACAGGATTTATCACGACAGGTAACCAAGATCGACGAACAACACCGAGCTTTGCCTACCTTCCTCCAAGGCATCCAGCAACGACAGGACGAAGTGGCTAAGCAAGTTGAGCACATCAACAACCACACCAACAACCTGCCAGACCTGGTCCTTGGAGAAACGCGTCAGTAAGAAGCTACAACACAAAAAGTCGATGAGATCTCCAAACAGACTCAACCTCTACCAGAGAATCTCCGCAAGCTTGAGAAACATCAAGAGGCCCTGAGCATGCGCTTGGCTACCATTGATGATACACTTACGCAGCTACATCATCACCAAGAGGAGGCAAATAACGATGAAACCCAACAGCTACGTGCCCAAGTCACAGAACTGACAGCACGTCTCCTCTCCGCCGAGGGCAGATTCACAGACCTCAAAGAAGCTCACGATGCATTGCTCGAAAAACACGAGCATCTGCAAGTGGCTTTCGACGAGCTACAAGCCACTCATCGGCGGTATAAAAAGTCTGCCAACAAAAAGCAAACAGACGAAGCTGCGGATGACAAAGATGAAGATGATGAAGAAGACGACGACTCCGACTCATCTGCTGACTCTAACAAAGATACATCTTCGGACGACAAGCATGATGACGGAAAAGACCCCGGGCATGCAGCAGGACCCTCCCAAAAAGGGTCCGACAAAGGTCACCAGGACAGTGACCACCACCCCAAGTCCCCACACAACGACAATGTCAACATGTCATATGGGGACCAATTCTTTGACTATTCAGCTATGGGGTCCATCGGGGAAGCTGCCAAGGATGCGGCCTACGTTGAGTTACAACAATGCATATTAGGAACCAGCGCCAGCCCGCCAAAAATCTCTGCTCTCTTCTCAGCACCTTCTCCCCCTTACCAAGACAAGGCAGACCGAGTAAGTCTAGACACGAATGAGGATCTTGATTCTGCCTCTGACTTGGACGATAATCTAGAGGGCCATGTAGATGCCTTCGAACAATCTGCTTCTCCTCCACCACAAGAGCTTCCCCCGCCACCTCCTCTGCCGCACAAAATGCACGATCTAGATATGGCAGCCATCTCTACTTTAGATGCTCAGGACATTTTTATACTGAACACTATAGTGGACGATGCAAAAGTAGGGGACGACATAATCTATCATAACACCAAAACTAGGCGTAAGTTGACACGCGAAGATTTCCGTTGCATCCTACGACCTCGGTCCACGGTGCCAATGGCGATCTTCCGTGTCCTCCTCGCCAATTGTATAGAAACATATAGAAGTCACAAGCGGCAACAACCGGTTTTTAATGCTTCGCTCGCTTTGTCTTTTGGCCTTTTATACAAAGACATACGCGAAAAATCGGTTGAGCGGATGCGTGTCGGTTTGGCAAGAAGGGCACGCTATCTTACACTGCCCTTCCAAGTCTCGGACCACTGGCTTTTTATGATCGTGGATACCGAGGCTCGGGATGCCAAAGTATACAACTTCTGTAGCACCGAGCTACCAGCCGACACAATAAATTTCGTAGGAGAAGCAGCAGGAGAAGCCAGGTGTATACCCTTCTGGCTGCTTAAATTAATCTGGGCTGCACGCCCATCTCTTCGCCAAGACTGGAGCCAACCATGGTTCAAAATCATAAACCCTCCAGTCCAACAACCAGGAAATCCCATTCAACGACCTGGTAGCTGAAGATTTTCATTCCCTACGAGGACGCTATGCCATGGAACTCATCTGTGATAGACGATTCTTCAACGACCCAACTATGTCACCAGATAATGTTCCTCGGTACCTTTTCTCAGCTGTCCAACGACGAAAACGGCGACCTTTCCGACAAGTTTTAAAAGAGTCAGAGCAGATCAAGTCGCCCGAGCAAGATAAAATTAAGAGTGATCTTGCTTACACCATCAACCCAACATTTCTTGATTTTGATCGCGATGCTTGTAAGGGTCTGAACGATCTTGAATTGCGTATCATTATGGCGTGACTCTCCGCAGACAAATATGACCTGGTATTCATGTCTCGAGACATACTCGTAATGGCAGATTCACTGCGAGAGACTCTACAGGATAAGGGATCCCTTTCTGTCAGCCTCATGGCCGCCTACCAGTTTCTACTTGGCCAAACCAACCCAAACACATACATGGCGTCTCCATATATGAAAGATGATCTCCTAAAGCTCAAGAACTTTGGCACAACCGAGGCACTGATCTCATATCTCCAACACACAACGCCGAAGTTCATCATGTTACCCATCCTATATCATGAGCATTGGATTCTTCTGGCAACAAACCTCCCAGATGGAACAACCACCATATACAACAGTTCCGACAGCCAGTTCAACGCTCGACAGCGACACTACGTCGTGACGCCAAAGACGCCAACAGAAGTAGTGGCAAAGGAGTGCGCCGAGAAATTAATCGATCTTCTGATTCAGCATACAAAGGCGTACGACAAAGAACATTTCCATCGCCCCGCCTTCTGCCACAAATGCCCCCAGTAAATAAGACAATCGAACGATTGGGGGTTCCACGTCCTCTACTGGATGTACACCATCGTTGTTCTTCAAAGACCAGTAGAGGAAATGACTGACGTGGACTACCACGCTTTACGAGGACAGTTCGCATCCAATCTACTTCGTTCCCCGGGGGCAAATGAAGATTTACCTTAACCCGCGGCCCTTGTCCTAATGACTTCTCACCCTATCACTTTGCCACTCTGCGGACAGAGTGCGTGATAAGTTAGGGGGGGTGCATTAGACAAGGGCAAGGTATTAATTTCTACACTCCTCTTTCTATCTAACACTTTCCATACAATTCCTTATTCTTAAAATCCTTTTTACTTAATTTCTTCTTCAAAAATAGTCACCTCAACTAACCCTAGAATCATGTTAGTCCCTACAAGTAAATAGCACTTAGACATCGAATGGCGATTTATCAATTTCCACCCACTAGTGATTTCATATTTTTGCTTCAATTCTTCATCTGACTCTCCACAGGTCAAAATCAAGGCAAAAATAAGCCAAGATCTCGAGGATGAGAGGGAAATCAGGCAACTTCCAAATCAAAACGTTCTGCAAGTGGACCACAAACCAAATAAGTGCACGTTGAAAAACTTTAAGAACAGCTTTCCTCTCTTCAAAATAAAAGAGGCTCGGCCGCTCAAAATAAATCCTCAAAAATCCCAAAACCCAAGCCTGTGAGTTATTGAATAAAAGCCAGAGAGACGAATAAAATTATGAGAGTTGTGCCACGCATAAGGATCTATACGAAGAACTGACGAAGGTCTCACCCGGCCGGCACATTCCACTGCCCTCACAAAGGCAGATGTGTCGTGCCCGGTAGTGAAACCCTAAAGTTTCTAAGTATATGAAAGGCTCATAAAGGACTCACCCGACCGGTACATTTAGCTACCCTCATAAAGGCAGATGTGTCGTGCCCGGTAGTGAGATTCTAAAAAGCATAGACAGCCCCTCCCCCACTTGAAGGGGGAGCTACACTTCAAAGCCTATAGCCAACCCTCATACCCTTTCTAGCTTCCAGAAGGTTTTTCAGAGAGGTATAAAGCTGATTAGAGTCAACAACGTGCAAAAAATAAGGTGGTCCCAATGCAAACTTTGAGATACGGAAAGAACCTGAGATCCAAGCAACTCTCGAAATCCGAAAGAATCAAGGCATGCAATAAGACTTGATATGACCCCAGGGGAACTCAGGTCAAGAATTGAAACAAGAGTATGGAAATCCTAAATAAAATTGCCTCGCCATTACATGTCTCAGCTCTATCTAACTTGAGGACAAGCTAGACTCTAAGTTAGGGGGGGTGATAACCTCCTATTTTAGTCATTTATCTTAGTCTTTTTCCTTAGTTTTCCATACTCTTTTTAAGTTTAAACTATACATAATCCTAATTTTAGCCCTTTTTTGTTAATACACCATCAGACTAACTTTTTCCTTTTATATATGCAGAAAAAGCACAAAAAAATCATAAAAGAATAACCCAGCCTCGAGACCGCATGGAGTCAAACGGTCTCAAGACCGCATGAAGCCAACCGGTCTCGAGACCGCATGGAGTCAAACGGTCTCAACACCGCATGAAGCCAACCGGTCCCGAGACCGCATGGAGTTCAAACGGTCTCAAGACCGCATTAAGCCAACCGGTCCCGAGACCGCATGGAGTTCAAACGGTCCCCATACCGCATGAAGCCAACCGGTCCCGAGACCGCATGGAGTTCAAACGGTCTCAAGACCGCATGAAGCCAAACGGTCCCGAGACCGCATGGAGTTCATACGGTCTCAAGACCGTTTGAAGCCAAACGGTCTCAAGACCGTTTGAAGCCAAATGGTCTCACAGTCCAAATGGTCTTGAGGCCCCAAACGGTCTTGAGGCCCAAACGGTCTCCAAACCGTTTGGACTTCACTCAAAGCCTATAAATAAGACCCCAAGGGTACTCCAAGACGGGGGATCTCAGACGCCCAAAGGCTGCCCCTCCAGTTCCAGAGCAACTCCATCCTTCATCCATCGCCCTAAGGCTGCCGGTTTGAGGTCCACATCTCATCATCAAGCTATCTTCTCTCTCATCAACAAAGAAGGTGGGAGGAGAAGATCCTTCATCAAGGCAACCACGAAGTGTGAAGATCGTTGCTCTCTCCACCAAGGGTTCAACCTTCCCTCCTCCGTGGAGATGTCGTTCTTTCTTTCTCTTCTCACCCCCTCCTTTGCTCTTGAGATGAGCGAGTAGTCCTTCTCACTAGGGTGCGGGGAGTAGCCCCGCTACCCATGTTTTCATTTCATGCAATGTAATTCAATCGTTTGCAATAGAGATACTCTCCTTTTCTGCTCAACATCAATCGTTTAATGAATGCTTGTTGCTTGATCACCAACTTGTGTTACTTATTGTCTCTTGGTATGAATTGTCTATGTTTATACCCTTAGATATGAATATCGATTGAATGTTGGTTCTAGATATATGTAGTCACCATATGTCTGTTTCGGTATCTAGGAGTGCTTTCACGAGTGGAGTAAACTCACTCCCAACGTTGTACTTCCATACTATGAAATGGAATCAGTTGACATATGGAAGTGCAACTTTGGTAAGGTCGAGGAACACACTTCATGAAGGAGTAATGCAAAGTAAGTGACCATTCGTTAGGGGATGGCTGACATTGCAATTCCCCACACTCCTCGTAGTTGGTTATCCGAAAGGAAGCTAAGTCTACAAAGATACTAGATGATTAGTTTCTCTTTGCAGGTCTTTGTATTATGTTGCATGTTTATGATCCATGTGTAGTGGTGTGAAACCCGGCAACATCCTAGTGGTTTTTAATCATTGTTTACAACCTTAATTTCTACTTTCTTGCTTTACTTTCCTTGTACTTAGCTTAAAACCAAAATCAAACTTTCGATCTAAATATCAACTGTTAAGTAGTTAAGTACGACTAAAACGTTTTCCATCTTGATTACATCAAGACCGTTGTTCCGAGGATTCGACCCTTAACTATACTATGATAAGACTTCCGCGTGTCCTAGCATACGTGGGTGGAGATCTTACCATAGTACTAGCAAGGCTAAACTTAGGGATTCATTCATCTCTAGGATTTTTAGTGGCATTGCAAAACCCCATCAAGGGACAAATCCCATATCTATCACTCACCCCTCAAAAGCCCCATGTGTCAAAGCCACCCAATCATCACCTTTATAACAACCTATGTTTCAAGACTGCGTTTGATGATGTCAAAGTGTTCCCAACGACATGTGTTGAGTGTAGTGATTTCAAGTCAAAGAATCAAACTCACCACCATCACTGTGAGTAGTGACTGTGACTACCATGTCATGGTTCCATGTGTCAAACTCACGGTGGGTCTGTCCGGTACACTTGTTCTCTAACAAGTACCTATGTGTTTGGTTTGATATATCTATATCATGACTAATGAGATTCGGTCATCAACCAACACCACATTCTTGTCTTGTGTGTCATTGTTGTCTATCTACCTTCCACAATGACATCTGACAAGGGACATAACAAGAATTTACAAATTCTTAACATCTGTATGATCTCATCGTTCAGGTCTTGAACCTGAAGGCATACGTCATTGAGTACTGTCATTCTCTAGACATTCAATCTGTTCTATCACTATCTCATATGACTGAACCAGAAAGAATTGGAAGCTTTCCTTTGATGTTTATCAAATCAATCTTAATGTATCCCACCAATCATCCCATGAATGGCTTTCAGGGCATACATACCAACAGTTGATTGTAATGTCTCAGTGGTGTCTCACATACTAAGTGGGAGGTGGAGGTTAGATTGTGGATTCTGGCTCTTGCATAGATCTTTTATGGCACTAATTTTGACTTAGAAGTGGTTAGTTGGATTTGGGTGGTATGAATAAAATCATCGGGGTATAATAAAAGACGTAACACAATCGTGTAGTATATCTGCTCAGGGCTAAATATGACTCACCTTCGCTAATGCTTTACTTTGTTTATTTTATTTCTTTATTAGTAATGGTTCTACATGTTATTCATATTTGATGAATGTGCATTCATCAGGGTTCCCTCACCTCGTTTGGCCCAGTTTTTCTTGCATTCTCGCATTTATTGACCATATCTTCTAATATTTGACTTGTCTTGGTTTGATCAGAATTGTCCCTATTTTTATTAGATTTTTACACCTTTGTGCATGTCATTTTGGGATTTGGGCCTGATCTTCTTATCCCATGACTCTATTTGGGGCCTTGGCTAGCCTGGTCAGTAGCAACGACTCCCATTCCTTCCCCACTAACCCAGCTTGCCCAAACCGCGGACAACTATCCACGATCTCTCCCTCATCCCCTCACAGAATCATGACCATCCTCCATGCAACTACCATGACCAGTCCATGAACTGCGACCAAGGGAGCACTTCTAAAAACCGCGACCATGTGATAGCCTCCACCACCTACCCTCATCCACACATAGAGACCTGCGGATCTGCTACCCTTCCAAAACCGCAACCTGCTGACCTAAACTAACCACGACCGCAGTTCCCCTTGCCATATTGCAGCCGCAGTTTCCATCCTTTTCTCCATGAGACCGTGACTCCTCTGCACCCGTGGTTCCTCAGCCACCAACACCACGGAAAGTTGTCCACATTTTTCCTCACACCCCAACATAATCGCGACCCCCCCTCTTTCCCTCAGTTATCCAACAGACCGCGACCAGCTATCCCATGCACTCAACACCGCGCCCGCAGTTGGCTTAACCGCAACCATTTTTGCTCTCTGCCCTAGCCACCATATGCAGACCACGATCAATCAGTTATCCACTCAACACCATCACATCAGACCTCGACTGAGGTCACATCAGTAGAAAGGTTGTGACCAAACGATCTGCCACCTCTCCGCCTCTGCCCATGCTAACACAACAACAACACCACGACTCCATCGCCAAGAAGATTGAGCCGCTGCCACACCGCCACCACCTCCCTTCACTTCTGTCAAAAATGTGACCAGAGGAAGGACAACCGTGACCAAAATGGGTAGAGAATAATTGTGATCAAACAATCGTGACCTAACGACCGTGATCTGTTGCAAACTACCACGACCGCGAAAGTAAGGTGGTGCCCAACCTACCTATAAATATAACTCGACCCACAGTCATTTGGGCATGCTCTCCAGATGCTATTAGGATGCAGGTCTGTCTTGAGCCTAAGAAGACGATCTCCACAGCTAATAGCCTACCTCTGTGGTGGTTTTGTGCCCCTATTCATCCAGATCTAAGGTGGAAACCCAAACCTACAAGCCACTCCATCCAGATCTAGATCTAGATCTGTTGCATCTACTCTGTGCCTATGCCACCATCATCCACGAGCTACTCCTCCTACTGTGAGCAAGGAGAATGAGAAGAGAGAGAAGGTAGAGAAAGAAGATCTGCCCCATCCTCCGTGGTGTTCTTCCCTCCTCGTTCTAGATCTGCTCCACCGACGTGCAGAAGACCATCTCTCCACCGAGCTGCGATCATCCTCTCCACCATGGCCATGGCAGAATCTTCCCTCTCTCTTGTTATTTTTGTTCCTCGCATCATGAGCGAGTAGTTTCCTTTCTCCGGGGTGTAAGGACTAGCCCCACTGCCCATACTTATATGTCCTTTTGTAAAACATTCCATGACATGTATATAACCTTTTATTTTGTTGTTAATCGTCGATGTGTGTGGATTGATCACCTGCTTGCATTTGTCCTGTTCGTTCCTATGTTGTGAGAACTTCAATACATAGGATTTGAATGTTGATTAACGCGGTTGACTCCCTGACTAGAAATTAAATGGGATTCCCTGAGGTCATATGTGTATGATCTGTGAGGGGACGAGCCATCTAGCCCACGGTGATGCTTCTGTGTGCCTAAACATACTAACGAAGGGCCACAACTTTAGTTGGATATCTGTATATTTGGAACCATAAGTGCATGATCTGGATGGGGACGAGAAATCTGATGCCTAAGGTGATGCTTACGCAAACCTAAACATCCTTTTGGGAGGGTTCTTTGCAGTTCTATTTGGACAGTTAGATCTTGCCTAAATGTTTGTTATTGGATGTGTTTGCATGTGTAGTGGTGGTGAAACCCAGGACCATCCCAAAAATTCCCATCATTAATCTTTAATCAACTTTTAATCTTTCTCTTTACCTTCCTTGCATTTAGTTTAATTAACTTCAAACCATCCTTTATTCTAAATGTTAATCTTGATTCATCTAGATTCAACTAGTAAAAGATTCTTAAAAATGTTGTCCCTTGGGATTCGATCCTCAACTATACTGTGATAAGACTCGTACGCTTACGGGTGGTATTATAACACAAGGTTTTGGTTAAAAACTCTAGGATTTCAACCCGAGTGAATCTATTAGTGCAATAATAGACCACGTCAAATTCTGGCACCGTTGCGGGGGACAACGAAATCATCTAGTTAAATCTAGTTCTATTAAGGCTAATTTAGGATTTTGCTTTTAATTTTGATACAATCGAGCATCTACTTGAATTTGACTGTACTCCACCCATCTTACTCCCGAAAGATCCTTCCATCCTAGGTACCCTCAAAGACTAGTGCATGCACTGCTTGATCAGCCTCAAATGTGGGTCCAAGGAAGGAATCATGTCTAGGTTATCAGACTTTAGAAATTTATAATACCTGAATGTTTAAGACACCTGCAACTAGCACGGGGTCGAAGTAGTTCGGGGTTGAACACAGGGATAGGAAGAACAACGCTTCAGAACTTGAGTTTCACTTGTCTAAGCACATCAAACAGGTAAAAGGATAGGTTTGGTGTAATAAGAAAGCACCATAAAGAAATTAAACTAAAAGGCTATCTCCAACTAGAGTTACTAGAAATATTATGATTTTAGGGTTTAGCAATTTTTATAGAGGTTTTAAATAACAAAATCTGAGGGGATAAAATTGTCATTGAGGTAAAGCATGAAGGAAGAAAACTTAGGCATAACAAGCAGCAACGGAAGACATCCTACAACCTCTTCTCTCAAAGAGGGTACCTCTAACTATGCACCATTTCCCTCTCTTAAGGGAAGTGTCCGTAGATTAGAGTGGTAAGGTAAATCGAAGTAGCCCTGATCCTAGGTACTCTCGTACACCCAGATCAGACCAAACTCTAGAGTTGCGACAACGCCCTCTCAAAGGTGTCGAAACGGGAAATACGATTCAATAGCTAGTCAAAAACATGATCCAAAAGAAGAAACTAGAGTTCAGATGCTATAAAGAAATCATCCAACAAAAAGGAACCGTACACAGAACAACAAGAGATAAACTCCATAGATTCCAATAAGCTTAAGGAGAGTAAAAAGGTTTATTTACAATGCATAAGGAAATGAAAGTAAAATGCAGTAAACAGGGAAAGATAAGCATCAGTCTCCTTTATTTAGGAGGTCGATATATAGTAGCGGACCCCTAAGGGACTGCTAAACCGATACTGGGCAGGAGCTCTGCTCGATACACCCGTGTTGAGCAGCCAACCCTCTTGGGTGACATTCGTGATGACCAGGGCATATCAGGTAGAACTCCCTACCCGATACGATTGTGTCGGGCTACCAGACCTCTCGGGCGACATACCACAATAGTTATTCCGTATCGGGTTTGATATCGTGTTGGGTTAGGAATCACTTAGGTTCTCAGGTTCCTTGTATCGGGTATAGAGGGGTGAGCCATCTTGGGTTGAGACCCATCTAGGGACCCTTCAGGGGAGGCCTTCTTGGTTGTATCGTGCTGCTACGACTACCGAGATGGGTTCTAAGTGAACTCCTCCCATCCCTCTCGAGTTGGGGGTGTGCTCACCTAGTATCGCCCGACACGCCTTGTAACGTGACACACTAGCTCCTGATGTGTTTCTGGAGTTATCTCTCATGGGATTCTGATCCGTCCCATCGGAGTCCTGTAGCTGCTATTTATAGGCAGCAGCTGGTAGAGGTTGCAGTTCTCGTAGGGCCACATGTCCTTTATCGGCTCCATTTGCATGGCTTCAGAGGAGGATCGACGCGTCTGTCACCCTACATGACTGTGAATCGTGTCGGGTTGCGAGCAAATCGCTTGACCGTGTCGGGTAACGACCCTGGCGGGCAGCTGCTCTGATGACTGGCTTCATTATGCGATAGACTCTATCGGGGTGAGTCATGGCGGGCAAAGCTCCCTGTCGGGTAGATGGTGTATCGCTCGTCAGGCCCCCTCACGTGACACGCCCGTGTCAGGTTGCTGCCGTGATGGGCATTGACCGTGATGGGTAAGTGGGTGTGTCTTGTGGCCAGTAAAGGGCCGGTTCAGGTGCTCATTGTAAGTAGGTCGGGACGGGCCTTTTTGCTGACTTTGGATGGAAGAGTGAGGGAAAACTCTACAAAAGATGGGAACAGAGTTAGGAGCACAGTGTGGATTATTCTTATGCAAAAATAGGATAAAATGGATAGGAAAACAATTTAGAAGGAAGGTTTGACAAAAAAATATGAGCCATAAATAGCCATAAAATGGGTGTTATCAACTCCCCCAAACTTAGCATTTTGATTGTCCTCAATCAATCTGTAATTTAAAACTTTATTTTGCGATACTTCTTTGTAACCCGACATAGTCTTCAGACAAGGGGTTTGAGTGAGTTTTTGAAACGTCCTTGAGGAGAAATATGTTTGGCTACGAACAACAGACTTTTTTTATTTTTTTCTACCTTATTTAAGCAAAAAAAATTCTCTTCAGCTTCAGCGAGACTTTGGTGCATGATTTCGAAGTTAGATTTCACAGCAAACAACTTTGGGGGTAAGAAATTTGGTTTTTGGGTAGGCATAAGGCTTTTTGGTTTTTTCTTGTTTCCCATCAGTCCATCCAGGTACGCGTCCATTAATGGGCAAGTTGTTGGTATGTATGCCCTGAGAGCCAATCATGGGATGATTGGTGGGATACATTAAGATTGATTTGATAAACATCAAAGGCAAGCTTCCAATTCTTTCTGGTTCAATCATATGAGATAGTAATAGAGAAGATTGAATGTCTAGAGAATGGCAGTACTCAATGATGTATGCCTTCAGGTTCAGGACATGAACGATGAGATCATACATATGCTAAGAGTTTGTACATTCTCATTATGTCCCTAGTCGGATGTCATTATGGAAGGTAGATTGATAGAAATGACACACAAGACTAGATTGTGGTGTTGGTTGATGACAGAATCTCATTAGTCATGATATAGAGATATCAAACCAAACACATAGGTACTTGTTAGAGAACAAGTGTACCGGACAGACCCACTGTGAGTTTGACACATGGAACCATGACATGGTAGTCACAGTCAGTACTCACAGTGATGGTGGTGAGTGTGATACTTTGACCTGAAATCACTACACTCAACACATGTCATTGGGCACACTTTGACATCATCAAACGCAGTCTTGAAACATGGGTTGTTATAAAGGTGATGATTGGGTGGCTTTGACACATGGGGCTTTTGAGGGGTGAGTGATAGATATGGGATTTGTCCCTCCTGAGGGAGTTTGATATCCATGGCCACTTGATGAGTAGGATTGAGAAAGGCGTGCATGCATGTGTGAATCAGTATGTGATATTGATGTCATACATATATCTTCCAATCTACTCTGAGATCAAGAAAGTGAATGAATGTTGACAGGATGACTGTTCCATGCCTCGAGTTCATTCGGGATATCAGAGACAAAGGAATTATACATTCACTGTAACACCATTCACGGATTGTAGGATTGAAAGTTGTTCTCCAACTTTCTATTTTCACTTGGGTAGCAATGATGTGTGACTAGGAACCGCTCTTTCCTTGTGAAGTCATAAGTGTTATGGACTTTCACTGCCAACGTGAAATGGACCTGCAGGGTCACACACATAGGATTTAACCTGGAAGAGGAGTTTTGTCCACAAACAATGTTTAGATTGATTACTAAAGGAGTTTAGTAGTTCAATTAAACACTCAATCAATTGATAGCTCAGTATCATAATGTTCAAGGTGTTGGACTGATTGATTAGAGTATCAGATTGATTGAAACTACAATTGACTGTTTCTTCACAATCTGCACTCCCAACTGATCGGCTCATGTGATGAACCGTTCGGCTGAGCTTGGTGAACCGATCGGTTCAGATGGTGAGTCGATCGGCTGATGGACAGGGTGAAACAATCGCTTCAAGTGTTGAAACGATCGGTTCAATTGGTCCAACAGAGCAAGTTGGGAAAGTAGGATTGGTGAGAAATTTCTTTTCGTTTCACTTGCCCAATTTGATTGGAAAAAGGATTGGTATTTGGTACCGATTAGAAACAAAAGAAAAAAAGTCAATCGGGAACTGACCCGGACCACAAACCGACCGGTTCAGAAGTGAACTGACCATTTCATGGGTCCCAACCGATCGGTTGAGGTGTCAACCGACCGGCTCAGGTCCCCAACCGACCGTTTCAGAAATGAAACGATCGGTTCAGGTTGTGTAGTTGGTTGTTTTTGTGGAAAATCCCGAACCCTTCTACTCCTGCTTTAGTCCCGCATTGCCCGGGATAGAGAACCCTGTCCCAATACCCTCCTATATATATAGGGGAATTGGGGGCTTCTCAAAGTACAACACAGTGTAACTAGTTGCTCTATAAATTTGTCATTCTCTCTGGTTTTGGTAACCGAGAGAGCTCAAGCAAGTGCTACCCGATAAGGGAGGCACATCAAGGGAAAGACAATTGTAGAAAGCGACTGGTGGCAGGAGAGTGTCTCAGTGACTAGTATGTCGATAGGAGGGTGCGAATCCTTCCAATTCCTTGTGGGACAAGGAGATTGGAGTTCCAGGTGGTCCGTGTGGACTACTTCAGAGGCGGGAGATTTCTGCCGCTCGAAGGATAATTGTCAATCCCGACAGTCCCGGTGAGACCAGGAGTCGTCAGTCTCGGTGCGACCAGGAGCTGCACAGACACTATCCAAGACCAGATGTGAAGACCGCGCAAGCCGCGAGGTATTGTCACCGAGCAAGCCTCGGGACAAGGTATGATTCCACAAACCATCCTTTCCTATTGTATAGATGTTGACGTGTTTCCTTGTTTTGGGTTTGGGGAGGAAAATTTTTGTTTCCGCTGCCTTCTCTACCTCCCTATAAAACCCTACAGTGGTATCAGAGCCACGTCAACTGCTCTATACTTTAGGATTATCGATATGATCGATTTTGGTTTGTCGCCTTTATTTTTTGCATACGATGCGAATAAAATTAGCTTTATGCATGTCCAATCCTAAATCCACAAATCCCAATTTACATATATGATATGTATTATGAATGCACTCAATACACGTCGCCCTTAAATGAGTTTTGTGGTGGTTGTATAGCGTGGTTATGGCCAATAAACCCTATCTGTGTATGGTTGTATGTGGTTGCTTGCATCTCGGTCTGCGCACCGATCTTCCTTCTCCTATTCCTGATGTAACTTGAAATAATTCGAGATTTCTTTCCTACCTTTGGTCCCCTCGAATATAACTCGAGGTTTCTCTTTTTACAATGTAAAATACGATAGAATTTTATTTTCTGTTATGTCAAAGAACGGAGGACATCTTGACGACAGCTAAGATGATCGGTTCAAGGCATGAACCGATCGGTTGACGTTCGAGATGACTGGTTCAAGAAGTGAGCCGATCAGTTGATGACCGGTTCGAGGAGAGAGATGAGTGGGTGGCGGCTATGATGAGATGCACAATGACCAGGCAAATTGATTGGTTGGAGGAGCCAACCAATCGGCTGGTGGCACCCAGTCAACCGGCCTGATGGTGAGCCGATCAGTCATGTGATGAGTTGATCAAACCCAGAAAGGCAAAGCATAGAGTTCATCTTGTATAGGTTTCATGTGATGTAGACCTAGATGACCGTGATTCCTCTTGGCTCGTGGAATCACATTAGGATGGCCATAATCATCGCTTTTATCGTTTCACATGTTTTCTGTGGGATATAGCATGTATATGATACGTACTATATATTGTGGTGATTGTATATGTATATGTATATGTATATGTATATAAAACCAAATCCCTCATTAAATATTAAGCTTTAGATGCCTTCCAAATGTGACACACATGAAAAGCTTGATCGACCAAGTGTGGGCATGCCCTAGCGCGGTGCACCGTCTATCTTGTGGAAGCGTGAAGGATGAATGTGTGGGTCTGCCCTAGCAGGGTGCATATTCATCGTGTTTGCTTTGGGTCGGACTTAACAAGGTGACCTAGATAGGATCTCACACCTTGAGGCATGGAGATGATCATGGCAAGGAGTTGCATATGACATCTTATCAAGAGTTGCATATGATGCAATTGGCAAGAGTTGCCTACCTGAGAGATCTAAGTTGGGGTGACAGCCCAAGCTGGTCCATGATTTAGAGGATTTCAAGATCTTGCCCACTAGAAGGTTGTACGCTGCAATCTTCCAAATTTATGGTGAGGGCTATCAATTTGAAGTAAAATAGTGGGAGCGATAATTAATTAAAGGCCTAATTATATCGTGAACTTTTCAAATCAATCAAATAAGTCAAAAATGAGTTTTTGGACTAAAATTGCATATTTCCTTTTGTAGTACAAATGACAACAAACAAAAATCACTTTTCTTTGTGATCGGTACTTGAAAATGATAGGCTAAATGGGACAAACTTCCATGACTGGTATAGGACATTGAGAATTTTTCTCACTCAAGAGTGAAAGCTCTATGTCCTGGATACTGCAATTCCAGAGGAACCTACTCCTAATGCACCAAAGGCAGAAAGGGATGCTTACAAGAAGCATTCTGATGATTCCATTGATGCAAAGTGCTTGATGTTGTGCTCTATGAACCACGAGTTGCAAAGACAACATGAGAACATGGGTGTCATTGAGATGATTCAGCATCTCAGGAACATGTATGAAGATCAAGCACGGCAAGAGAGATACGATGTCTCATGGGCATTGTTCAAGTACGTCATGACAGAAGGAGATCCAGTTGGTCCTCACATACTCAAGATGATTGGGTATGTGGAGAACCTGACAAGACTGGGATTTCCACTGATCCAAGAGTTGGCTACTAATGTGATACTGCAATCATTGCCAGAATCCTACAATCAGTTTGTGATGAACTACAACATGAATAACTTTGATAGACAACTGTCAGAGTTGTTGGGCATGTTGACGACAGTTGAGACATAGATGAAGAAGGACAAGCCTAAGTCTGTGATGGTGATCACGAGCAAGAAAGGCAAGTCCAAGTATAAGGGCAAGGGAAAATCTAAGAAAGGTTCTGATGCTAGCCAGGAGCCCAAGTCGTCTTCAGCTGTCAAGGCCAAGGGAACCATGACCAAGAAAGGCAATTGCCACCATTGTCAAAAGCCAGGATATTGGAAAAGGAATTGTCCTCTCTATCTGGAAGAACAAAATAAGAAGGAGGTGACAAATGTCTCAACTTAAAGGTGTCATGAAAGTAAACTTGTAACACTTTTGATGTATATGATACCAAAATGTAAAGTGTAAAGCACTCAATAAATGGGGCAACTGTTGCCGCCATAGATAGGAGTACTTTAGTTTATTTTCAGCCTAAAAGGTATGTAATATAGTTATGAACTACTATTTCATATTTTCCAATAGATAGAAACACTTTATTTTTGCATATTGTATGACAATGATGGCAATCAATAAAGAGATGTTTCAATTTCTAAAGATATGATCTTTATGGCAATGCCTTGTTTATCTTGTGGTATTTGATATGCATAAGATAAAATGATACCTAAAAGTTATAGACAATCAAATTAGCATCAATCATGAGAAATTTATTTCTAGTTTCCATGTGATGGATAAATCTAGACTATTTTGGTTAGAGAACCAGTAAGAGACATGAATATCTTGGACATGATTAATCAATCTTCACTAAATGTAGTGGGAGAATGATTATCCTATTAGGTATGATACATTTGATGTATTTACATACCTATTGGAACAAATGCTAATACTTTTTTTTTGGTGGAAGTCAGGAGGCTATTTATTCATCTCGCCCTCCTTGTGCAAGCCAGTATGGAAAGACATTACAGGGCATCAAGTTTTCATGAAGCGGAAATGGAAATGTGGTAGTACTACTACAATTACATCTATCTTCCGGTAAAACATTATCAATACAATCTGGCGGTCGGGTATAGTCGAAATACCCATTGAATCTCTGTTGGTGTTGCTTTGTGTGTAGATCCACAACTTTATTACAGTTCCTTGGAGCGAATCTTACACTCCATTCAGACCTGTAATTTAACCTTCTTTGCATTCTATCAATGAACCGTGCAAGCTTAGGTTTACTTTCAGGCTAGCATTTCAGTAGATCTACTAAGACCTTGCAATCAATTTCAAATATGACTCTTTGGATATTATTTCGTCCTGAAATCTCTATAGCTAGATCGACCGCCATAGTTTCTTCTATGAGTGCAGATTCGGTTGTCATTGTTCCAGCATGCCCATGGATCCAACGTCCCTCCTGATCCCTTGCCACCACAGCTATTGTAGCCTTCCTTTTAGTCCAAGCTACATCAGTATTGATTTTGATATACCCAGCGGGCGGGGTGGACCATCCAGGTTCTTTTAGTATTCCTGAGTTGTGCTCTGAAATCTATGTCTTCCACGTTATGTTGTTTACTTGGATCTCCTTTTGAATGTGATGCACCAGGATCTGCAGTGGCATGATGTCTTTGTTGAAAACTTGTTTGTTACGAGCATTCCATAAGCTCCAACATGTAATAAGGAACATGGGCTGATTTGGTCCCGCACAAATTACTTGTTCCTTGAACCATCCTTCATCATTGTTATGAAAGAAATCATTTGCAGTATTGATCTTCAGAATAGTGGTCCACACAACTTTTGAGTAAGGGCAGTCCCGAAGTGCATGGGTACACATTTCCTCGGGTGCTTGGCAGTGTTCACATCTACTGTCATTGGTTAGCTTTCGTCGGACCCTACGACTATTAGTCAACAGAGCTCCGTGTATAGCTAGCCATGCAAAATATTTTACCTTGGCAGGGGCTTTTGTACCCCACATGATGTTCCAACATTTATCTGCCATGTTCACATGTGTTCCTCGTAGTAACTGGTAGGATGAGCTTGTGGTAAAGGTCTCGTCTGTAGTTCCTGTCCATACCCTCAAATCTGGAGTATTAGTGCTGCTCGGAGGCTCAATATTTAAGATATCGTTAACCAACTTCAGTGGCAACCAGTAATTTAAGAAGTCACAGTCCCATTGGTTGTTGTCCAACACTGTGCTAGCTACAAGAAGGTCTCGTAATGTCTCCGGTAGTGTTTGTCGTGCCTGAGTGGCAAGGATGATTCCCGGTCTGACCCACGCATCTTCCCAAAAATGGATTGACCTTCCATTACGAGGTAACATATAAGAATTCTCAGAAATCAGTTGTTTACATTTAAGTGTAGCCTTTGCTAGGTGGGATAAGTTTGTCCCCTTACCATCCGTATATTCCATGTATCTCCTAGTCATGTACTTGCACCATAGTGTATTTCGTCCGCTTGCAATGTCCCAAGAATTCTTTGCTATGAGAGTTGTATTCCATTGCCTCATCTTCTGCAGCCCGAGTCCACCGTGGTCCTTGTTAACAGCTACTTTGTCCCATGCCACCAAGGACATGGGATTCGCTTTATGGCAGCCTCCCCATATGAATCTTCTAATGCATCCATCAATCCTATCACAGAGGCCTAATGGTAGTAATGTTGTTTGCATCACATAGGTAGGTAACACTTCAAGTGTCGCCTTAGCTAAGCAGCACCGGCCTGTGAGTGAGAGCGTTCTTGCAGCCCAACCATTAGTCTTCGACTCAATTCTATCCAGCACATTTTTGTAATTCTTCTTGGTCACTCTCGAGTGAATGATTGGTACTCCCAGATAACGTCCGAGGTCTTCTGTTTCATGGAACTTGCATATACGATTGATTCTAGTCTGTATCGCTGTCGGTACACTGGCGGCGTAGAAGATTTGCATTTTGGTAATCAATATTTCCTGCCCCGATGCTTCCTCAAATCTGCGGAAACACTTTTTAAGAAACCTCATATGTTTGCAGGTTGCCTCTCCAAATAGAATCAGGTCGTCAGTGAAACACAGGTGAGAGATTTGTAATCCACTCCTCCCCATTTTAATGGGTTTCCAATCTTCCCTTTGGACCAGTTCATTGATAATTTGACACAGCCTTTCAATGCATAGCACGAAAATATATGGAGATAGTGGATCTCCCTCTCTAAGTCCTCGACTAGGTTTGAAGGGGCGGGTGCAGGTGCCATTCCATAAGATCGAGCTTGCACCTGTACTTAAAGAGTTCATAATGTACTTCCTTATGTTGAGAGGCAGCTGAAGTTTGTTCAACGTGTCATTTATGAATGCCCATGAGAGTTTATCATACGCCTTAGACAGATCAATCTTAATGGCCATGTATTCTGGGCCCTTTCTTCTCTTCATCAAATGAATAACTTCTTGGGTAACAGCTATGTTATCAGTGGTGTGTCTACTTGGTACGAAGGCACTCTAGGCTTGAGAAATCCAGTCCGGTAGGTACTCCTTGATTCTCTCTACTACAATCTTTGAGATCAATTTCAAGCAAAGGTTATTTAGAGATATCGGGCACAGTTGATCGCACGTAACTGGGCTTTTGGTTTTTGGGATCAAAACTATGGTTGAGTCACATAACTCATTTGGAAGCTTTTCTCCTCTTAGTGCCCTCTTTTTAGTAGTCAGGATGGAGTTCCTTACGGTCTTCCAATGATTTTGGATAAACAAGGCATTAATACCATCTAGCCCGAGCAAGTGCTACCCGATAAGGGAGGCACAACAAGAGAAAGACAACTGCAAAAAGCGACTGGTGGCAGGAGAGTGTGTCGGTGACTAGTACGCTGACAGGAGGGTGTGACTCCTTTCAATTCCTTGTGGGACAAGGAGATTGGAGTTCCAGGTGGTCCGTGTGGACTACTTCATAGGCGGGAGATTTCTGCCGTTCGGAGGACAATTGTCAATCCTGACAGTCCCGGTGAGACCAGGAGTCGTCAGTCCTGGTGCGACCAGGAGCTGTACAGACACCATCCAAGACCAGAGGTGAAGACCGCACAAGCCGCGAGGTATTGTCTCCGAGCAAGCCTCGGGACAAGGTATGATTCCACAAACCATCCTTTCCTATTGTATAGACGTTGACGCGTTTCCTTGTTCTGGGTTTGGGGAGGAAAATTTTTGTTTCCACTGCCTTCTCTACCTCCCTATAAAACCCTACACAAGTGGTCTCTACAGTCCAAGCCAGTTGTCTTTAGAGCAGTGATTTCACATCCTACGTACCACTGCCCCAGATTTACCATGCCTAAAGATGGGTACTTTTGGAAGGATAAGTGTGTGTGTGTGTTTTTTTCTTTTTTATTTGACACAACTCTCATGCTTTTATTCACTCTCATAAGTCTTTTCTCTCTTTTTGGGATTTTTAATGGGTAGGGAAACAAAAAAAGAGTTCACTGTTTGGGTAGCTTTTTTCCTTCACATACGCATCTCTTAGCTGTTGCGAGATTATTTTTTGAAATTGGCATAGAAAAGTTATAGTCTTTGTCATTTGAGACTACATTTTCGGAGAGAACATAACAAATACTCGCACTGCCTTAGACATAGAGAAAACAAGGTGGGAGAAGTTGTATCAGGTTTTTACTATAAAGTGTCTTTGTACAATTGTAGAAAGGCAAGGAGTTTTATATGCACTATATTGTATCAGACATGTATATATATGTACATAGGAAAAGAAGAAAGGAAAAATCGGAGAATTTTTAGTACCTCCCTCACTAATATATAGTTCCCCCCCCCAAACTTACCCCACACTCTATCCCAGAGTTGTGAGATAGATAAGGTAGGGTAGTGATAAGTCAGTGAGGGTTTAGCTGGTGAGCGCGCCTTCGTCAGATAGAAGCTCCAACACATATTCATCACGTTTATAGTGGTAGTCGATGTGGTGGAGCTTGTCAGGTGTTTGTTGTAGCGCCACTGAGCTAGAGATCCATTCTAGCATGTAGATGCCACAGTCGTTTGATTGTGGAGTTTGTTGTGGACTTGTGTGGCAGAATTGAAGCTCGTGCCATTTGTTTTTTGTGTTCTCCAAGAATGGCTGGATCAACATTGCCACTTTGATGCAGTATTTCCTTGCTAGGTGCTTCAGTGGTGTCAACACTGTTGATGTACACTGCACCAGATGATCTTTGTTGCTGTCAGAGCTGTGGTAGAAAATTGCTGCTCGTGGGCAAATGCACACCGTTAGGAGCATCCAATGATTGTAGTGCAATATTGGAAGGAAAATTATACGCAACATTCTGATTTGTATCTCTGCCAGAAATTGTTGTTTCTCTCCTGACTCATCAGCTAGGTAGATGTCATTGAACACCATATGGGGGGCGATATAGGCATGTTCAAACTTCTTTTGTAGGATTTGGATGTAGGCTACTGCTACCGATATCGCCATACATCCTCCTGCCTTCACTAAGTCTCGAAGATCGTCAACTGGAACTATGACGCTGCCTTCCTCGTAGATGATGTTTGTGGGGGTAGAATCAACTAACTTGAGGAGAATTATGTTGACCTGCTCCTGAGTTAGTGTAGCACACGTGGAACGGTCGAAATTGCTGATAATCATTTTTGAAATCTCAGGCGAAGTAGGGTCTTCATTGGTAAGTATTTCTTACAGAACATCCATCCACTTTCCTGCCCCATAGACGTCCGTGGCTATCTCGGCCTCTTCTCCTGGAAGGTTGCTGGTCGGGGCAGATTCATCTTCATGATCACTATCCAGCAACTTTTTTGGGATGCCCGCGTCTCGGAAATAGTGCATGTCCTTGATCACCAACAACGCATAGGTGCTTCTGAGCTGATGGAAGTTCTGGCCTTGGAGTTGCCTTATGTATCTGAATATGTGGAGCATCTCCATGGCCTAAAGGACTATGAAGGCACTATTTCTGCTTCCCGCTTCTTCTTTTACGGGGAAGTCTTCGAGGGTGAATAAAAATCCAAACGCTGTCGTGGCATTGAATTCCATATTTGATCACACGGAAAAGATGCAACGGGAGAAGCCTGAGATGCTTGTCTTCTGGGTGTACGAATATGTGTCCTGAGCATGGGACCTCCTCGTTGCAGCAGCTAAGGAGCTGGACGTCGTGATTCTGAAGATCTACTATGCAAAGGAACCCATTTCTTTAGTGCTTGTAGGGGGCAAACATGAAGTTCGGGTTATGTTCTTCGATGTGTTGCAGCATGTTGGCCACCAAGATTGAGTCATATGCCCCTCTCATCAGTCTTCTTGCCAAGGCCAGGGTGGCGATGTAGATTGGCTGCTAGCCTATCCTGGTGTCTAGGTTTTCTATCACCGCGCTCTCTAGGACCCGAAAGAGGATCTTACTGATGACAGATGGGGAGCGTAACATTCTCTTTAATGATTACCGTCATACGTCGAAGTAGCCATCACTCCAGACGATGTCCTCTCCATCTTCCTACGATCTCAGGACCTTGTTCAGTAGCATCTGGTCTCTGATCGTCAGGTATCCGATGGTTCGTCGGTCAAAGTCTGCCATCTCGAAGGAGGGGATCTCCGATGGCGCATAAAATGCATCAACCGTCGAGCTCCTCCCTCTAGGGAGTGTCTGCCGTTGGTAGAGTATATGTCCCCCCTTCTCCCTCTGATTCTTCACAATAACCCTCCTCTAGAATGATGGATATGTCCATGTCTTCATCTATTTCTAGGGAGGGTGAGGGAGTAGCTGTATCAGCGCCGCAAGTGCTCTCCTATCCTACAGGATTCCCATCGGTGGTTTTGTTCGTCATTTCTTCCTTAGTCATTTTGGAGGGCCCGGTGGAGGAGGAAGAAGACGACGTTCCCGAGGAGGACACCGAGGATGATGGCTGGGGGCTGAGGCTGGGAGGTGATGGAGACCTCCTTAGCTGTCTTGAGCGGGGGTGGTAATCCCTCTGGTTCAGCCTCTCTTCGATGGTGTCGAGGCATTCAAGCGCCAACTACATCGTGTTATTCAATGCCTCTAGATGCCTGGAAGGCCGACTAGAGTTAGCAGTTGATGCTCCTGCTTGCTCAGCCTCCTCTGGAAAACACTGAACCTGCGGGTCAGGGAAGAAAAAGTAACATAGTGGTTGCTTGTTACCTCCCGCAAGTTGTCAAACTCTTCACTGAGGACCATCCCTAGTGTTGGAGGGGTTGCGGCTGATCAGCCTCTGGTCCTCGTCATGCTCCTCGAGCTGGATGTTTGGCCCAAAAAGTGCACATCTTCAAGCGGGGATGAATCCATGCATCTTCTGCATGAGGGTGTTGCTTCAGGATGGGGCACCAGCTGCTTCGTGGCTGCCTCTGCCTCGTTAGCTTATGGTTGTGGAGAAGGGTGCAGAGTAGGCGGATGCTGATCATCCATCTGACTCTCAGTTTCCTCCTCCAAAATAACTATTGGCGTCGTTGGCAGTGGCATCCACGTTGGCTGCACGGCCCTGAGCTCCACCTCCAGGAGCTCAGCAAATGCGTCGTCGCTAGCGTTCGGCGGCACCACCACTTTAGGACAAGGGCCTACGGTTGTTTCTTTCGTGGTAGCATCCTCGAGCACTGTCATCATTGCATTCATCCTGGTGGTGTCGATGACTTCAACAATCATCGTTGTTTCCTCTGTGGCCACAGAGCTTGTTGTTGTGGTGGCTGTGGCCGTCTTGGCGGCAGCAACAATGACTCTGGGGGTGGTTGTTGCTAGTTCGGTGGTTGCAACCACGGCTTCAGGACCGATTATTGTGGGTTGCATGGTGGCGGTGGATAGCTCGGCGGGGGCGAAGACCGTCACCACTTTGTCTTGTCAAGCATCTAGGGGGACTGGCCTTCTTGTTGCAGCCTCCCTCTCTTGTATTCTTTTGGTGGCGGCGTAAGCATGTTCAACCAGCACAACTTTGATTTCTGTTGTGGTGAGGACCAGCTTCTCTGCGTCATAGTTGGCATAGCGTGGGAGTGGCAGGAAGGTGTTCGTCCTTGCGAACTTATATTAGTAGTGGTGACCCTCCTTTTTGATGATGCTAGCCCTCGTTAGGAATTTGAGGTTGATCTTGTCGTCACCTCTCATCGTCGACAGGCTATGCGGTTCCTTAGGGTATCCCAACCCTACCGCGATCAGGTTCACTATCCCTCCCAGGTTGTAGTCCTTGGTGATGTCCTTCACTGGATGAAGTTGGATGAGCAGGAACCGCCCCAGGTTGATCGTGTGTCCCTCCGTCATGTGCCACATGAGGTGGAGCTCTTCATTATACATGTTGCTTGATTCGTATTTGCTGAAAAGTAGACACGCCATGATATTGTACACTATCCTCTAGAAGCAGGAGTGCACCGCCACCACTTTTCTCCCCATCTTGAATGTTGACTCGCCAGTGAGCCTCCCCCAGAGTGCGACCGAGTTGAACCCGTCACCTTCGGTGATTCTGACACCGTTGTTGAATAGGTCTTTCTTAGCTTCACTGGAGGAGAAGATCTCATTGAGCAGCTTTTCAGATATTAAATGCTCAACATTTTATAGTCGCCCTTGCAGTCTGTCTGCCTCGCCGAATCTTTCAACTTCCTCTACTATGTTCTTCACTCGATGGAGGGATGACATAAACTCCTTTGTGAGTTCTGTGTAAGAGGCGGAGTGGCTGAAGCATATCTTTCTCACCCCGGCAGCCTCTAAGACATTTTCCAGCCTGTCAAAAATGCCTATCTGGTAGAAGGATGACTGGTGGCAGAAACGGGTTGGCCTATAGACTTTGGCTGCCAAATATGCATGCCTCCGGTTGTGCTCCTCATCTTTGGGCATGAACCAGGCTGGTGAGTGATCCAGAGGCACTGGTTCGGCCGCCGCAGCTGAGGTTCTTGTTGGTACTTCTGCTACTCTGGGCCGCTTCTCGGCCTCAGACGGCCCTACTGTGTCGGGGTTTGGGCGCTTCTGTCTGGTTGTGGTTGCTTTAGTTGTGGCCTCAGGATTGATCCCCCAACCGTGTCTGTCGACTTGGATGACTGTCTTCTTGGCGTGGGCCATGTCTGCAATGTTTACACAATAATAGGTAAGTAATGAGTTTACTAAATGGGTTGCCTAGCTCGGTATCAAGTGGTAGACAAAGAGGGTCATGTTGCCCAATACCAGATACGTGACACTCGAAAAACCAATACCAGTTCAGAGTTTATATCAAAAGTTTTGTTGCATGATACGATTAACCCGGTACAAACAAGTCGGTATCGGGTGTATAGGTAAACAGGCTTGTCACCCAACACCAGGTTTGGCTGACATGGTAGGCTGATATCAGGTCGCCTCATCAGAAAAAAACCCTACCTGATACAAACTCACGAGAAAAGGTGTCACCTGATACGATAAAGTATCAGACGATACAATTCAAATCTCCATTGTAAAACAAAACTGGGTGATATGGGTCTTGCCCGATACTAGGTATCGTTCAGGCAACATGTGCATCACACAGTATTGAAAACCTCGATAGGAGAAATTTGGCATGGAGCACAGGGCATTGCCTAACACAAGCATTGTGCAAAGTGTGTCGCGCGACACACGCCTTGCCCGATATGCTTTGGGTGATACACAAAACTAAAGCCTCATGCCCGACACGCAAAATGCTAAAAGAAAAGCAGCACAATATGTCATGCCCGACATGGGCTGCACGATATGAAAGGGCATACCGGGTTATACCTATATCGTTCGGGGCAGTCGAGGGCGACACGGGAAGTCGGGAAGGCTTGGCTGGCATGAAAACAAAGCGAGAACAAAATGCAAGATACATGAGTAGGTGAAAAGTAAATGCAAGTACCCAACATGGTTAAACTGAAGTTACTATATATAGACAACGCAAGCGGGGGTAAATCGGGTAAAATTGGACACATGTTACGCGTTAAAGCGCATAGATTTCTATAACACTATAAAATTAGTCAAATCCACCGCATTGGGAAGCGATTTGCCTTCCTAAGCATGCTGCGCGCCGTGCAAAATGCATGTCGCACGAGCTAGGCATGTCGGGTGATACGCTTTCTTGTTACACCTTTTTGCCCGTCGGTGGCCCATAAAACAAGAGTTTGTGCATGTGGCACATGCACTGACTCGGGTCTTATTACAATAATAATGTTCATAAAGTTTCTCTGCATGAAAGGAAATAACGTCCTATACTAGGAAAAGTAAAAATTTGGGCTACCTCCCGAAGAGCACTGTAGTTTCCGTCATCAGCTCGACATGCTTCAAATGCTTCTACTCCGATCCTTTGACTGTTGCCTCAACATCCTGTAGGGTTATCTCTGACCTTCTCATGAATGCTTTATCTTTGTAAAACCTCTTGACTATATGCCTGTTCATTGGAAAGACCTTTTACGGATCGTCTTTGTCATATAGTTCCATCATCCCTGATGGATATATCTACACCACGATGAAGGGTCCAGACCATCTGCTCTACAACTTCCCTGGCAAAAGACGGATAGAGGATTTAAATAATAGAACTTTATCACCTTCATTGACGTCCTTTTTCTTCAGATGGACGTCATGCTAGATCTTGGTTCTTTGCTTGTAATTCTTGGAATTTTCATATGCAAGGAGTCTCAATTCTTCAAGCTCCTAGACTTCAAGAAATCTTTTCTTTCCAGCCAGTGTCTGGTCCATATTAAGCTGCTTGATTGCCCAGAACGCTTTATGCTCCAACTCAAAAGGAAGATGGCATGCTTTTCCATAGATCAAGCGATAAGGTGTGGTACCCAGTGGCATTTTAAAAGCGGTTCGATATGCCCACAACGCATCATCTAGCTTAGTTGACCAGTCCTTGCGGGACTTGCCAACTATCTTTTCTAAAATCTGCTTTATTTGCCGATTGGAGACCTCTACTTGTCCCAATGTCTGTGGATGATATGGAGTTGCAACCTTGTGGCGGACATCGTACTTACGCAGAAGCAATTCAAACTGTCTTTCCGCAAAGTGAGAGTCACCATCACTAATGATGGTCCTTGGAACTCCAAACCTTGGAAAGATAATATTGGTAAAGAGCTTGGTTACTGCCCTTGCAACACATGTTGTAGTGGGTATAGATTCTACCCACTTCGAGACATAGTCAACTGCAACGAGAATGTACTTAAAATCGTAGGATGAGGGGAATGGTCCCATATAGTCAATACCCCACACATCGAAAATTTCAACTTCAATCCAATCTGATAGTGGCATCTCATTGTGACGGGAAATGTTCCTAGTTTGCTAGCATTTGTTGCAAGACTTTACAAAAGCATGAGCATCCTTGAACAAGGTCGGCCAGTAGAAACCATATTGTAGCACCTTGGTAGTTGTCCTCTCACCTCCCAGATGTCCTCCATAAGAAGAGGAGTGACATTCAAACAAAATTTTTGAAACTTCCTCTTCTGGTATGCATCTTCTATATAACTCATCAGCACAATGCCTGAACAATAAGGGATCATCCCAATAATAGTTCTTTAAATCAGAGAAGAACTTCTTCTTCTGATTATAAGACATATCTGGGGGAAGCTGCTTACAGGCCAGGTAGTTGCAGAAATCTGCATACCATGACCCCTCAGGGTCTACTGACTGGGCTGAGTAGATGGATTCATCAGGATAGCTTTCATTGATGGGCAGTGGGTGATCATCTTGCACTCAAATCCTAGAAAGAAGGTCTGCAACCACATTCTCTGCTCCCTTCTTGTATTTGATCTCATGGTCAAACTCTTGTAACAATAGTTCCCAACGTAGCAGTCTGGGATTTGCATCCTTCTTCTGCATTAGATATTTCATAGCCTCATGGTCAGTGTGAACAACCACCTTCGAACCCACAAGGTAAGACCTGAACTTGTCGAAGGCGTACACAATAGCTAGCATTTCTTTCTCTGTGGTCGTGTAATTCTACTGAGCCTCGTCTAGGGTCTTGCTTGCATAGAAGATAACATGGTGCTCCTTGTCTCTCTTTTGGCCGAGTACGGCCCCTACAGCAAAATCAATGGCGTCACACAAGTTCGAACGGAAGACTCCAATCAGGGGATTGGAGAATTGGTGCAGATATTAAAGTGCCCTTCAGAGTTGAGAACACCTTCACGCACTCCTCTGTGAAGTCGAACTTCACATCTTTTACCAGAAGGTTAGAGAGAGGCTTGGCTATCTTTGAAAAATCCTTTATAAACCACCGGTAGTAACCAACATGACCCAGAAAACTGTGAACACCTGTAACTGAAGTAGGCGATGGGAGCTTGGCTATCACCTCAACCTTGGATGGATCGACTTCAATACCTTTACTTGACACCTTGTGTACGAGAACAATCCCCTGTTGTACCATAAAATGTCATTTTTCCCAGTTGAGGGTGAGGCTATGCTCTTCACATCTTCTCATTACGAGAGATAGATTATTCAGACAGTCATCAAACAAGATGCCATAGATGCTGAAATCATCCATCAACACTTCCATCTTGTCTTTGAGAAAATTTGCAAAAATGGCGTTCATACACCTCTGGAAGGTAGCAGGTGCATTACAGATCCCAAAGGGCATTCTTATAAAGGCAAAAGTTCCGTAGATGCAAGTGAAAGTCGTCTTCTCCTGGTCTTCAGGGTGGATGGGGATCTGGTAGAAGCCCGAGTATCCATTCAGCCAGTAGAAGTAGGAATGATGGGCCAGACGTTCCAGCATCTGATTGATGAAAGGAAGGGGGAAATGGTCCTTGCGGGCGACGATGTTAAGTTTCCGATAATCTATAAACATCTTCCATCCAGTGACCATCTTGGTGGCCACCTCGACCCCATCATTTTCCTTGACCAAGGTCATCCCTCCCTTCTTGGTAACTACTTGGAGTGGACTCACCCACATGCTATCACTGATAGCATAGATAATTACAGCATCTCAGAGCTTAACTACCTCTTTGCTAATGACTTCACGAAGCTTTTCATTCAGCTTTCTTTGTGGTTGGGCATATGGCCTGGAGTCCTCTTCCAGATGGATCAGGTGCATGCACACTAAAGGGCTTATGCCTCTTAGATACCTGATTGAGTAGCCCAGGGCTTTCCTCCGCAGCCTTAACTCTTTGAGCAGTTGGTCTTTCTGGCAATCTGTCAACTATGAGTTGATGATTACTGGGTGCATCTTCTCTTGATCCATAAAATGATACTCAATGACTTTCGGCAAGACTTTTAGCTCATGTGGGACTTCCTTTTTCTATTCTTTATAAGGGGCTTCTCGGAGAGCGGCATATCTAACTGTCTCAATAGGATCTTCATCCTCAGTCGCTTCTGCAATATCCAGATAGGCCAACAATTCCCTAACCTCAGGATCATCAATCTCTCATAACTCACCAGTTTATAAGGTGTGCATCAAAGGATCTACCATGGTCTTCTCTTCCTGTATTTCATTGCATAACTACTGATAGCTCTCAACAAAGTAGGAGGATTCAAAGAATGAGGGGCCCCTCATACAATCATTGATGTTGAAGTAGATGTGATCTCCTCTAACATGGATCATAATCATTCCCTCCTCGACATCGAAAAGAGCTCTCCGGTGGCAAGGAAGGGCCACCCAAAAATGATAGGGCAGCTCGGATCTTCTATGGTGTCGATCAAAACAATATCACAAGGGATAAAGAAGTGTCCCACTCGGATGGGCACATCTTCAATGACACCAACTGGCCAGGTGAAGGTATGGTCATCCAGTTGTATCCTCATGTTGGTGCTTACCATATCGGTGAGCCCCACTCTCTCAGCAAGGGACAAAGGCATCAAACTGATGCTAGCCCCTAGATCTGCTAGACCTTTCTGAGTTACATTATCTCTAAATTGAAAGGGGATTACGAAGGCCCCTGGATCCTTCTTCTTCAAAGGCATATTAGTTTTGATGAAAGAACTAGACATATTGGTGAGCTTCACATTCTCTATGTCTCCTCCTTTCCTTTTTCTTATTATCAGGTCCTTTAGGAACTTGGCATAAGTGGTCATTTCTTCAATGGCATCTATGAACGGGACGTCCACATACAAATTTTTTATAATGGCCAAAAACTTTTCATACCTCTTCTTCAGCTGGGATTTTACCAGCTTATGCGGGAATGGTATGCGGGGTGCGTACTTATCTAGACACTCTTCTGAAGAGATGTGGTTAACCTTGTCTTTGACTACTTTCTTTGACTACTTTCTTTGACTTCTGCAGAACTCCTCCTCAACAACCTCTGTGCTAAATCCTTCGGCAGGTTTGTTGTTGACATTATTGTCTTTTCAATGGCTGGTGATACAATCGTTCCTGACCTTAGAATGACCATTTTTTCCGTCTCATGTCCTCGTGGGTTGGCTTCAATATTGGAGGGGAAACACCCCACCTGATGGTTGAGGGATTGGGTGAGGCTTTCCATCTACTGATCAATCTGTTTGTTATGCTATTGGAGCTCCCCTATCTGGGTAGAAAAACCACCCATATATTGTTGCATTAGTTTGAGTACAACCGTTCTATCCACTGAGCTCTTGTGCATCTTTTCATTGATGTCATTCTGTCTCTTGGCGAAGGACATAAATTCCATCATCAAAGATGGATGTGGCTGCTGGTTTTATTGGAAGGCCCTCTGTTGTTGGAACCCTAACGTGTTGTTGATTTGATGGTCCTCCTGAAGGTTTCCCACTCACCAGCTGGTGAGAGTTATCAGTAGCACTGGTGTTCCCATAAGAGAAACTAGGGTGGTCGGGCCGTCGGTATTGAACAAAACTCACATTCTTTGTAAAGTCCCCTTCAAGATATTCTTGGGGTGCGGTGTGCGGGTAGAAATCTGACATGTGGTCAGGCTCTCCGCAGGTGACACAACTCTTCACAACCTCTTGTCAAACCTTCCCTTTGTAACCTTGCTCCTTGAGGGACTGGACATCTGTCATCATCTTGTCAAGCTTGGCTGCGAGGGCCTCCATAGCCTTAGATTCACCTGGAGTAGTGTGACCTAGCGACTCTCGGTTGTATTCTCCATCTTGTTGGTTTGTAGCCATATTTTCAATAATCTCCCTGGCTGTTTGGGCACTAAGTCCCAAGAAATCACTGCCAACGGAAGCATTCAAGGACTTCCTCTCAACGGGACACACCCCATTGTAAAACATGGTGATGAGCTTTGGTTCCAAAAAACCATGATGGGTGCATTCACGCTGGTATCTCTGGAATCTTTCCCAAGTCTCATGAAGATTCTCTGAGGGCTTCTGGGAATACCTCATGATCTTGTTTTGACATTTGATGGTCCTCTCGATGGGGAAGAACTTGGCGATAAAATCATTGGCAAGATGCTCCCAATCAAGGAGGCTCCCATCCTGTAAGCTGGTGTACCATTCTAGTGCCTTGTCCCTCAGCGAGAACGGGAAGCACTAGATTTAGATATGCGTTAATGGGACTATGTTGATCTTAAAGGTGTTGCATGTCCTCTTGAATGTCGTTAGATGATTATACGGGTTCTCCTCAAAGGTGTTTCCACCGAACCTGTTATGTTGTAGGAGCTGGAGAAAGGAGGGCTTCAGCTCAAAGTTGGTAACGTTCAGAGGCTGCATTACAATTGGGTTTCTCTCTTCATTAGCTCGAACTTGAATGAACGAGCGAAGAGAGAGAGCTTCAGGGGCTTGGTCAGCCATGACTTGTCAAGAGCTTGGATGACCTAGAAAGAAAGAAAGGAGTACCTAGAAATAAACAAAGGCGTAAGAGAATTGTATAAATTATGAACAGTGAATATTATGGGCAGTAAATAATTGCAATATTATATGCATATGTACAAGGTTTTGGCAAAGTGCAAGCAAAACTAAAGTTCATAGAATGGTTTTCTTTTCCTATCCCTGACAACGGTGCCAAAAAGTTGATCAGCCTCAAACGTGGGTCCAAGGAAGGAATCATGTCTAGGTTATCGGACTTTAGAAATTTATAATACCTGAATGTTTAAGACACCTACAACTAGCACATGGTCAAAGTAGTTTGGGGTCGAACACAGGGATAGGAAGAACTACGCTTCATAACTTGAGTTTCACTTGTCTAAGCACATCAAATAGGTAAAACGATAGGTTTGGTGGTAACAAGAAAGAACCATAAAGAAATTAAACGAAAAGGCTATCTCCAACTGGAGTTACTAGAAAGATTATGATTTTAGGGTTTAGCAATTTTTATAGAGGTTTTAAATAACAGAATCTGAGGGGATAAAATTGTCGTTGAGGTTAAGCAAGAAGGAAGAAAACTTAGGCATAACAAGCAGCAACGGAAGACATCCTGCAACCTCTTCTCTCAAAGAGGGTACCTCTAACTATGCACCATTTCCCTCTCTCAAGGGCAGTGGCCGTAGATTAGTGTGGTAAGGTAAACTGAAGAAGCCCTAATCCTAGGTACTCTCGTACACCCAGATCAGAACAAACTCTAGAGTTGTGAAAACCCCCTCTCAAGGGTGTTGAAACGGGAAACATGATTCGATAGCTAGTCAAAAGTGCGATCCAAAAGAAGAAACTAGAGTTTAGATGCTATAAAGAAATCATCCAACAAAAAGGAACCGTACAAAGAACAACAGGAGATAAACTCCATAGATTCCAATAAGCTTAAGGAGAGTAAAAAGGTTTAGTTACAATGCATAGGGAAATGAAAGTAAAATGCAATAAATAGGGAAAGATAAGCATCAGTCTCCTTGATTTAGGAGGTCGATATACATCAGTGGACCCCTAAGGGAAATGCTAACCTGGTACCGAGCAGCAGCTCCGCTCGATACACCAGTGTCGGGAAGCCAACCCTCTCGGGCGACAGACGTGACGACCAGGGCGTATCAGGTATAACTCTCTACCTAATATGGTTGTGTTAGGCTGCCATACCTCTCGGGCGACATACCGCAACAGTTAGTCCGTATCGGGTTTGGTATCGTGTCAGGTTAGGAATCGCTTAGGTTCTTAGGTTCCTTGTATCAGGTATAGAGGGGTGAGCCATCTCGGGTTGATGCCCATCTAGGGACCCGACAGGGGAGGCCTTCCTGGTCGTATCATTCTGCTGCAGCTACCGAGACGGGTTATAAGTGAACTCCTCCCGCCCCTCTCAGGTTGGGGGTGTTCTCACCTAATATTGCCTGATACGCCTTGGAACACGACACACTAGCTCCTGATGTCTTTCCAGAGTTAGCTCTCGTAGGATTCCGACCCGTCCCATCGGAGTCCTGTAGCTGCTATTTATAGGTAGTAGATGGTAGAGGTTGCGGTTCTCATGGGGCCACCTATCCTTTATCGGCTCTATTTACGTGGATTCAGAGGAGGAATGACGCGTCTGTCACCCGAAACGGTTGCGGTGTGTGTCGCGTTGCGAGCAAATTGCTTGACCGTGTTGGGTAACGACCTTGGCGGGAAGCTACTCTGATGAGTGACTTCATCGTGCGATAGACTCTACCAGGGTGAGTCGTGGTGGGAAAATCTCCATGTCGGGTAGATGGTGTATCACTCGTCAGGGCCCCTCGCCCGACATGCATGTGTGGGGTTGATACTATGATGGGCATTAACCGTGATGGGTAAGTGGGCGTGTCGTGTGGCCAGTAAAGGGCCAGTTCAGGTGCTCATTGTAAGTAGGTCAGGACGGGCTTTTTTGCTGACTTTGAGTGGAAAAGTGAGGGAAAACTCTGCAAAAGATGGGATAAGAGTTAGGAGCACAGTCTGGGTTATTCTTATGCAAAAATAGGATAAAACGGAGAAGAAAACAATTTAGAAGGTAGGTTTGATAATGAAATATGAGCCATAAATAGCCATAAAATGGGTGTTATCACCGCTCGAATAGTTCTGGCCTTGCTGCTAGCTTTGACCCTGAGATAGAACGAACCTTTCATCGTCAGTGTAGAGAGAACCAAGATAGGATGGCACAAGAGGAGGAAATTGCTTGAAGGGTAGCTCAAGCTCTTAATGCACAAAGAGAAAGGCTTATGCAAGAATCCAGAGCTGCAGTCCAAGAAGAAATCCAAGCAGCTCAAGCAGTAGCTCAACAAGCTGAGTTACAAAAAGACCTTTGATAATTCTCAATCCCTAAAGCTGTTGATGTTCACCACCCAGTACAACCTCTTCCCATCAATGCTACCAATTTTGATATCAGGGCACATTGGGTTACGCTGGTTCATATAGCCCTTTCTATGGTAAGCAAGGAGAAGATAGTCAAGAACATCTTTTGTGGTTTATAGATCTATGTGCTATGACAAAGAAAAATGGAGTCACAGATGATGCCATCAGAGTCTATCTTTTCAACTACTCTCTTGCTGATAGAGCCATGATTTGGTACAACTCTTTTCAATGTGAACCCATCACCACCTGGGAGCAACTTCAAAATGTCTTCCTAGAAAAATTCTATCCTCCTTCTCTCACCTATGAAAAAAGGGGCCGAATAACACAATTCACTCAGGTCCCCGGTGAAGCCCTTGCAAAAGCATGGGAAAGATACAAAGAGCTCCTACGCAAGTGTCCACACCATGGCATTCCTAAGAATCAACTCATCAAAATCTTCTATAAGGGTGTGGATGACGATATCAAGAAGTTTTTAGACTCCTCATCTGGAGGAAACTTCATGCGTCAAAGCTATGATAGCGCATGGAAGGTTGTCACCCTTAAAGTTGAAAATCAACCCAACTAGGGTAGACCGGTAAATAAAGGAGTGTTGAAGGTTGCTATGGTAGAAGCTACTCCTGAGTACAAGTCTATCACCGAGTTTCTTAAGCTTCTAGTTGCCAAGTAAGACCAACTTGAATCATCTTTTTCCGCCTATTAAAGAAGACGTTCGCCCCCTCGAAAACAAGAACAAGTCAAGTCAGCTTCACTGTTCTATGAAGCATACAAGGGAACCGATCATTCTACGCTAGCATGTAATATCCTCTATGATGTTTTTCTGGGAAATACTTTTTCCCAAGGAGATAATGGTCAATGGAAAATCTGAATGTTGTAAACACTATCCCTGGTCAGGGGTATTATAATCTGAATCAGAATAGGAACCATTCAGGTTTTCAATATGGAAATCCTTCAAGAGAAAAAAAACTCACGACAACTTGGTCCAAATAATCAACAACGAGGCCCGCCAGGATTCCAGTATAACCAACAACAAAATTTTGGGAATCAAGGGAACTTTAGAGGTAACTTCCAAAATAGAAATTACAACAATTATCAGAACAATTCTCATTCCAGAATCCCAACCAAGTTCCCTATCAACAACAACAACAAGGATAGAAAGCCAGTCCCATATCTCCTGATGACAAACTATCACCCATTGAAAAGAAGTTACAGTCACAACAAACAATGATAGCAAACCTACAAGCCCATCAGAAGGCTATTGAATCTCAACTAGCTCAACTGTCGGAAAGCCTTAAGCCACATGTTGGAGATTTTGATGGCCAATCAGAGAACAATCCTAAACACCTAGAGAAATTGAAGGTTGTCACCACTAGGTCTGGAATAGACTATTCTGGTCCTCCTATCAAGACACCCATGGTTGTTACGGACGACGATGATCTTATGATTGCCCAAGACTCTACAATACATGAATCTCAATCGAAAGAACCACCAACCGCCAACACGACAGATAAAGTAAGTTTAGAAGAACCTATTGTTACTGAAGCTGAAGCAACACCTGAGCCATATGTGCCAGTGCAAAAGCCTTGTCCTCCTTTCCTGGCTTGTTTGAAGCAGACAAAGCTTGACACACGTTTCAACAAGTTTAAGGAAGCAATGAAGAAGCTTCATGTTGATATACCCTTTCTTGATGCTCTGGCTGAGATAACAACCTGGACAAAGTACTTGAAGTCACTTCTCACAAGGAAATATATAATTGAAGAATACAAGACAATTAAGTTAGCAACAACCACTTCTAATATCATTCAGAGGAAGATGCCCAAGAAGCAGAAAGACCCAGGATCCTTTGGGATTTTGTGCCATATCGGTGACTCTTCATGTAAGAAGGGATTGGCCAATCTTGGAGCTAGCATCTCTATCATGCCACTTAGACTTTGCAAGAGGCTAGTATTTTTAGAACTGCTTCCAACCGGCATGACTATACAGCTTGCAGACAATTTTGTGACTCTCCCCTTGGGAATCATCGAGGATGTCCCAGTCAAGGTAGGAAAAGACTCTTATGTCCCATGTGACTCTGTCATCATGGACATAAAAGAAGACGCTAGATACCCTCTTATCTTTGGTCATCGATTCCTTGCCACTGCTAAAGCTTTGATTGATGTTGAGGAAGGAACCTTGCTTGTCAGACTAGGAAAAGAAACTCTCGAGTTCAAAGTTTTTGAAAGTATGTGAAGACCTAGCATGCAAGAAGAAGTCTATTTGATTGATTGCATTTAGCAAATATCCCTCCTCACACAAGAAGATTATGAACAAGACAATCCTTTAGAAGTGGCTCTGACAAACCCATCTGCTAATAACTCCATTGAAGAACAAGTGAAGAATTGTGCTCTCACCCTCAACACAACTGAAGAAGATCCTGAAGCCAAATTTGAGGAACTCAAGGCTGTGAATATTCATAAAGACCTATGTGAGAAACCAAAAGATCCTGAGATGAAGCCCCTACCCGAGGGACTAAGTACATGTTTTTGGATGATCTCAAGGTCTGTCCAGTTATTATAAATTCTGATCTAATGACCGAATAAGAGGATAAAGTCCTGAAAGAATTAAAAGAAAGAAGGAAAGCTATCGGATACAAAATGAGTGATATCACCGGGGTCAGTCAAGCACTTTGCATGCATAAAATCCCAATGGGGGAAGACCAAAAGCCGACTGTCAAAAATCAATGAAAGATTAATCCAAATATGAAGGAAGTAGTCTGCCTTGAAGTCATTAAACTACTCACTATGGGGATCATCTATCCTATATATGACTCGCCATGGGTGAGCCATGTACATGTTTTCCCAAAGAAAGGTGGCACTACTATGATACATAATGAAGATAATGAAATCATCCCCCCTCGAACAGTCACCGGGAGGAGGATGTGTATCGATTACATGAAATTGAATAAGGCAACTCGTAAGGATCACTTCTCGATGCCTTTTCAAGACCAAGTTCTAGAGCGACTGGCTCACCAGGAATATTTCTGCTATCTCGATGGTTACTCTGGATTCTATCAAATTCCTATACATCTAGATGACTAAGAGAAGACAACTTTCACTTGCCCCTTTGGAACATACGCCTTTAGAAGGATGCCATTCAGGCTATGTAATGTGCCTGCAACCTTCCAACGCTGCATGGCAACCATATTTGTTGGTCTTGCTGAAACTATTATGGAAGTTTTTATGGATAATTTTTCCGTATATGGGGATTCGTATGAATCATGCCTGAAACACCTCTCCCTGGTCCTCAAACAATGTGAAGAAGCACATCTAGTACTAAATTGGGAGAAGTGTCACTTTATGGTGAAAGAAGGCATAGTCCTTGGCCATAGGGTCAGTAATCGAGGAATTGAAGTGGACAAGGGAAAGATCGAAGTTATTTCCAAACTCTCTATCCCAACCAATGTAAGAGAGGTTCGTGTGTTCCTTGGTCATGCAAGCTTTTACAGAAGATTTTTCAAAGATTTCTCCAAGATAACCAAGCCTATGACCAACTTGTTACTAAAGGATGCTGATTTCCATTTTGATGAAGGATGCATCAAGAGTTTCAACAACTTGAAGCATGCTCTTACAACAACACCCATCATCCAAGATCTAGATTGGGGGCACCCATTCAAAATTATGTGTGATGCCAGTGATTATGCAGTCGGTGCCGTTTTAGGCCAGTTCATAGAGAAGAAACATCATGTCATCTACTATGCATCAAAGACCCTTGATGAAGCTCAGAGGAACTATGCAACTACCGAGAAGGAACTCTTAGCGGTTGTGTATGCCTTTGACAGGTTCAGATCTCACCTCATTGGTTCGAAGGTAGTTGTTACTACAGATCATGCTGCTATCTGTTACCTCCTAAAAACAAAGATGCAAAACCCAGGCTAATCAGATGGATTCTCCTCTTGCAAGAATTTGATCTGGAGATAAGATTTAAGAAAGGAACTGACAATGTTGTGGCTGACCACTTGAGTTGTATCCATACCCTGGACACTGAAAAGATCCCAATTAATGATTCTCTTCCACATGACCAGCTCATGAAACTCTCAGAATCTACTCTTTGGTACTCGAACTATGTGAACTACCTCACCGCCGGTGTCATCCACCCTGAATGTACTGGAAATGCACTAAATAAATTCATGCATGATGTGAGGCAATATCACTGGGATGAACTGTACATCTTCAAGCTTTGTGTTGATGGTCTCTATAGACATTGTATCACTAAGGAAGAAGCCCAACCTGTTTTAGAACAATGCCACTCAAGCCCAGTTGGAGGCCATATGAGTTCTAAGAAAACTGCTTTGCAGGTTTTGCAATGTGGTTTCTTTTAGCCAAACATATCCAGAGATGCCTACAACTTTGTTCTATCATGTGACAAGTGTTAGAGAACGGGTAACATTACGAAAAGAGATGAGATGCCACTTAAGTTATGGAAGGAAGTAGATATTTTTAATGTTTGGGGAGTGGACTATATGGGCCCATTCCCATCCTCGCATGGATTTTGCTACATTGTAGTCGTAGTGGATTATGTCTCTAAATGGGTAGATATCATACCAACAGTCACTAGCGATTCAAAACATATCATCAAAATGTTCAAAGACATTATATTTCCCCATTTTGAAGTCCCACGCACTGTGATATCCGACAGAGGTTCTCATTTTCTGGAAAGAAGCTTTGAAGCGTTGTTAAGAAAATATGGTGTAACGCATAAGGTAACTTCCCCCTACCACCCACAAACAAGTGGGAAGATAGAGGTTTCGAACCGTCAACTCAAAGCTATCCTAGAAAAGACAATAGGACACAATCGAAAGGATTGGTCATTAAAAATCAATGACGCCTTGTGGGCCTACCGAATTGCTTTTAAGACTCCTCTTGGGACAACGCCATTTAGATTAATCTATGGGAATTCATGTCACTTGCCCGTAGAACTCAAACACAAATCTTGGTGGGCAATCAAACAACTAAATTTTGACATGAACAAAGTTGGTCAAGATAGGATTCTACAACTTCAGGAGCTGGAAGAACTTCGAATGACAGCCTATGAAAATGCTTGAATCTACAAAGAACGCACAAAGTTATGGCATGATGGTCATCTGAAAAGGAAAGACATACAAGTGGGAGACCAAGTTCTACTGTTCAACTCAAGACTGAGGTTATTCCCAGGGAAACTTCGTTCTCACTATTATGGACTATACATTGTCAAAAGCATCTATCCACATAGTGAATTCACTTTATGGAGTTAGATGTCATGTGATTTTGTGGAAAATGGCCAACACTTGAAAAGATATTTCACCACAACTGATACTAGCACTGATGAATCGATGAATCTGTCCAAACCGACATATCTACTAGAAAACTGAAGAAATCAAGTCAAGCCAATGACATAAAACAAAGGTGCTTGTCGGGAGGAAACCCGATCCCTAGCTTAGTTTTATTTTTAGTTTTGAATCAGACAATTTTGCACCTAGTACAGAATGCATCACAAGATGCAATCTTACGTTCTGACAATTTTCATTTTTGAGATTTCAGATGGGGGACACATGCTGATTGGAACACAACCACATCTGATGGCCCAACCGACATGAGTTTTCTCCTCCATCTCAGATTTAGAGTTTGCTCGGGATGAGCAAAATTCTAAGTTTGGGGTGGAGGGTGGGTGGTATGTACTTCACTTTCCACCCACTCCTAACTGTTTCAGACTTAAGATTTCATCGTTGGATTTCATCATTGCAATTTTGAGCAATTTTTTTCAAAAATTTTCAAAATTTTGATGTTTTCAAAGTAGTTTGTATAGAAACTTGATGAAGTTTTGATGCTTTCATTTTAATCTAAGACATTACCTATCTAGTTATCCCATTTTTCCATGAAGTTTTGAATCATTACACCCTCCTTATTCGAAGCAAAACCTCAAGAGGGACACTTTTTGAAAATAGCTAATTGTTTGAAATCACCTTGTGAAACTTATGATTTCTATCATCATGTTTTTCAAGAAATATGGTAAGCTTCTGTCGAACTGATAGGGATCAAACACATTGTGCTTCCTAACTGACTAGTAGAACAATAGCATGAAATCTCCACCCGATCCACATCAAGTCATTATTTGAGCAGAGTACGATAAGGAGAACAACCTGGTGCACTGAATTGTAAATCAAGTTGCAATCTGATCTGAACTCTCTTCTACACTTTTTCAATCATTTTCTTACCCTTCCATCCATTAAAAAGGAAACAAAAATAGCCAATTTAGTGCCAAACCCTAAGTTTGGGGTGGCACACCCTCCCTCTCTTTATTCGCCTCTTCCATACCCATTGTTATGTAATAGGGGTGTATCACCAAGAAAAGATGCCAATGTGCACACAAAAATGCAATCTCGAGTCGAATAGAGGAGAGATTTGCACAAAAAATAGATTGCAGTCAATGAAATTGCAACCACATTATAAAAATATCAATTCGAATGGAGGAGATATTTAATTCTTCCTTCCATACCCCCATTCACTCCTATTTCCACCTACTGGAAAAAGGAATGCCTGCTTTTTCCTAATACCTTGAAAAACACCAATGTCGGATCAGGTGCACACTTGTTGTTCTGTGGGTGTCTCTGGACTCTTACAAAACTCTTTGACATGCTTGATGTTGGAAAAAGTGGAGAGGAAGTGATGTTGGGAAATGAACTCAGGTACGCAGATATGAAAAGATGTGTTCAGTGATCTCAGGAAATTGAGATGTGTAGCCATACAAAGCGATAAAGAAACAAACATGATGAGAAGATGAGGCAGTCATGGGAGTTGAAAGTATTCATTTGGAAACTATTTCAGATTTTGGGTTACTCGAGGATGAGCAACATTTAAGTTCGGGGTGGTTCATCAGGGTTCTTTCACTTTGTTTAGCCCAGTTTTTCTTGCATTCTTGCATTTATTGACCATATCTTCTAATATTTGACTTGTGTTGGTTTGATCGAAATTGTCCCTATTTTTATTGGATTTTTGCACCTTTATGCAGGTCATTTTGGGCATTGGACCTAATCTTCTCGGCCCATGACTCTATTTCGGGCCTTGGCTAGCCTGGTCAGCAACAGCGGCTCCCCTTCCTTCCCCACTAACCTAGCTTGCCCTAACCACGAACAGTTGTCCGCGATCTCTCCCTCATCCCCTCACAGAATCACAACCATCCTCCATGCAACTACCACGATCAGTCCATGAACCGCGACTAAGGGAGCCCTGCTAAAAACCACGACCACCTGATAGCCTCCACCTCCTACCCTCATCCACACACAGTGACCCGCGGATTTGCTACCCTTCCAAAACCATTGTTGACTCAAGGTCAATTAGGTCAATGTTGACTCACATCTAAATTGACTAAACCCATGTTTTGATGATGACTAACCATCCCACATATTGGTGTCTAATGTCTCTACTTGAGTGATTTCAAATTAGGTATAGACACACTCCAAATGCCCTAACTTGCACATATCAAATTGGAGAAAAGACAAGTCAAAGTCAATACAAGTGCACATTTTTGTAATATGATGTAAATGCATTAGAATCATGTTGTGAATCACTTGTAATGATTGTATGACTTTAAATTAAGCTTAGAAAAAATCACGAGCACTTAGATCGAATGTTTAAGCACTCAAAAGCCATTTTACAAAATTCACATCAGGTTGTTCATCGGTCGAGTTCTGTGAGTTGCAAACTCGACCGATCCTGATTGGATCTTGAAAATGACTTTTGATCGGTCCAGTTTACACTTCACAGAACTCGACTGATGGAGTACCTGACCAATTCAATTTTCATTGGTCGGTCGAGTTTCCCCAGGACAAACTCAACCAATGGTTTGAATATTGGCTTTGTCTTTTACTCTATCGATCAAGTTACCCTTATAGAAACTCGACTGATTGCAGTGTACAAAAAAGTGCAGAAAAGTGCTTCTAGCCATTGTGGAGTTGCAATAAGTGAAAATATATCTGTTGCAAGCCAAAAAATAGCTAGTTTTTATTCTCAAGTGTTCCCAAAGGCTAAGAGGCATCCCCATCTATAAATAGGACCCCTTGGGCTTCATTCCAAGGTTGAGCATTCAATGCAAACTCTATGTGAGGTTCCTATTCTATAGTTGAGTGCTTCCTACAACCTCCTCTCTCTCTCTCAGCTTAATCATTTGCTACATCCATTAGAGTGAGTAGGAGATTTGTAAGAGAGCTGGTCCTACATGTATATCTTGTGAGGCTCTCACTTCTACCACCTCCCTATCTCTCATTTCAACCATGAAGATGAAGGCTATCTCTCTTGGCTAAGAGAGGTGAAGAAGAGCAAGGGAAGGAGTCCCTTAGTTAAGATCAAGGTTGAAGACTTGGAGCTAGAGTGGGTAAGCCTTTGGTGAAGGCAGAAGACTCCTTACTCAAGTGGGTAAGTCCTTGGTGGAAGCTTCTTTGAGTGAAGGTGAAGTCAAAGGCGGAAGTTCCAAGAAGAGTGGGTAATTCCTTGAAGGCTGAAGACTTGTGCAAGAGTAGGTAAGTCCTTGGAAGAAGGTGGACGACTCTTGCAAAGTGGGTAAGTCCTTGGTAAGGTTGAAGACTCTTTGTATTGGATAGGTAAGTCCTTTGGTGGTCATGTATTGTATCTCTTATAATGAATATAATGAAGGTGCAAGGTTAAGAAATCCTAGAGGTTGACCTCTCTAGGTAGTGGACTGACTTTCTTCTAGTTTGAAGTGTGGAACCACTCTAAATATATTGTAAATTGGTGTATGTTCAATCTCTCTCTCCCTTGCTATGCATGTTTTAGTTGCACACAAATTTTCTATTTAGCAACCTTATCTTGTGATATATCTTGAAGATCTAATGAATTTTGTTTAAGTGCATTCAGCTCTATTCACCCCCCTCTACAACATCTAATCACCCATCTAGGATCCAACAATTGGTATCAAAGTGGGCTTCTTCAAGCATACTTCAACAAGTAGGATAAGATGGGTGGCTACCAAGGAGGGAGATACTTGACCAGCCTTCCAATCTTTGATGGGAGAAATTTCCTCTATTGGAGAAGAAGGCTTCAATTCTACATCCAAGGATCAAGTCTTGAGATGTGACAAATGGTGAACAACCCATACAATCTACCAAAGACAAAGATTGAAGAATGGGATGATGCTACCTTGAAGAGAGCAACCTTGAATGCTAGAGCCATGCACATCCTTTATGTTACACCCCGATCTCACAATTTCCTCAAATCATGAGATTAGGGCATAAGATAGGACTTATATGTAACACAAAGAACACCCTTAACTTTTTTTTTCTTTTCTTTAAAACTCTTGTTTCCCCGCATTGAACCACATAACATCTTAACAAAGGAATCTGAACATTTCTTTTACTAATCATACTTCAATAGTAAGAGTACATGTATAAACATTCATGATGTCTCTCACACCTTATGCACATAAAACTTTCTAATTAGCATACATATCAAAAGAGGAACAATATTACACATCGTAATTACAACTCTCTCTCTTATCTCTTACTGAGGACCTAGAGTGACAAGGACCGACTGACTCAACTAATCTTGTACTTAACTCTGGTAGCAGATCTACACTGATGCTATGACCATCTTCAAGTCCACGCGGTTAACCCTAAAATGTTTGAGTAGAGGGGTGAGCCTACTCGCTCAGTGAATGAGTACTTCAAGGAAACAGTATAAGGCACTAATGTGATTATAGATATAACTTTGAGTAAACGTTATGAAATTTAACAACAATAAATACTACACTGAGCAGTTCTAAAACAATATAATTGAAATAACAAAGAATGTAAATATTGCATCCAAAGAATAACTACTAGAAGACTATGCTCTATTCTTCCTTAACTCTTTCATTTATAAGGAACTCTGTGAACCTATATGATCATATTTTAGCTTATGCCCTGATCTATGCAGTGTACTTTGCATAGAGACTCGCAGTGCACTACGGCCACACCGTACAAGACTTAGCGACACACCTGGGAAATGCTAAGTCTGACGCCAGCCCTGTTCTGCCACAGGACCACAGGCTCTCCGGCCTCAATGCACTACTCTGAGTGCTCTAGACTCCTCCTCTAACCTGAGCACACATGCGGAGAGTCTCATGGGTTTACCTCCATGACTCCACATGGATCTTGTTGCAATAACCCCTATTTTCTCCAGTGCCACCGTGACTCCGCACAGATTATTGTTGAACACTGTCTCTCTGTCCTCGTGCCACCATGACTCCGCACGGTTAATGTTGCAACATGAGTTTCACCCCGAAGAAGCAGATCTCTCGAAGGGGTTCTACGGTGTTCAGGGAACCTAAGTCTAACATTAATTATAGATACATGTAGAACAGAAATCATAACTCATTTTACATTTCTCACAAGGCTCACACGTCCTGCCATATCATATCATATAAAACATCATAGCTCATGTATTCAACATATACCATGTCTCAGTAACATCCCTTTCTAGGGCATGTCATATCTCATCACCTGCATTTTACGAGATATGTATTGAAATATAAGAAGCCCTGCAGTATGTAGATATCAACTCAGAGAGAACAAGCATATAAATTTAAATGCACTAGAAACATACAATTCAACAGTTAAGTATCACCACATCTCATATCGAGATCTTTCATGTCACCATAACATGATTCATTGAACACCCTATCCTTAGGGTTTCATTTGCCTTATTCATTCATCACATGCCAACACCCTACTCTTAGGGTTTCATTCGCCTCATTCACCTTTTCATTTACCTCATTCACTTGTCACATGGCTCTCATAAGGATTTCATAGGATATAAGCATTCACTAAGTAAAGATTGTTTTAAACAAATCATATACAATCGATATATGTATGAAACCATGGAAATTGAACTAAATTTAGGTTTCCATGCTATTCACTGAGATATCATGCACCAAGGATAAAATTCAAATAAGGTAATCCATGAGGTACATCCTAACCACTTATAAGTTTACTAGTCCTTTTTAATTAGGTTGAAACTCTAGAGATATCTCAATTAGGTTAAACCCTAATTACATCATATGGTATAAATCTGAAAAACATTCTTTCTAGGATGTATTGTATATGTTTCTGATGTGAATCTACCATCAAGGAGTCATTCAAACAGAGAAGGAATCCATATCATATCAAATTGCAACAACTTAAATTAAACGGACATTTCAGGGTTTAGAATCACATACCAAGCAATTAGGGATTTGGATGCTATAATCAAATTTCGTGCATTATACTGTTTAAAGGAAGAACCCACTCACCCCAAGGTGTGAAAACACCTCAAAACTGCAGCTCAACTCAGGGGATCTCGAACTCATATCAAATCCCTAGCAAATCTCCCAATTCTTCTTCCATTCAACTAGGAAACCTTGAAAATGAGGGATTATGAAGAAAGGGTGAGAAAAGAGGGAATTTCGACATCATATTGGATCAAATCAGAGCATGGACGAAATCTTGACATGATAGAGAAGATTCACCATAAACGTCTATGCAAAGGATCCAAACTTACTTGATTTCACCATTCCTCGGACCGCAAAACCCTAGGTCAGCAATTCCTCCTCTTTCTCCACTCAAGCCCTAACTCTCTCTCTCTAGATTTTCATTTCTCTGGGATGGATGACGAAGAATGAGAGCTGTGTGTGTGTGTGGTCGATCATATAAGTCAATTTGAGCTGCTTGGGTCAATTGCATATTGACCCAACACTCAACTTTAATTATATTGGCTGAATATTCAGTTATACAAAAGTTACTGTAATTCGTTTACTTCAGAGATCAAACCTTCTCCAAAAATTATGGTAATTTATCACGTTGTTTATAATGGATCTATAAAGCTGCACTTAAAATTTTATATCATTTGGAGTTACAAATAAATAAATAAAAATAGAACAGTGCACTGCTATATTGCAGTCTGCAGCAGATTCGGTCGAGTTTGCCCTGCACAGAACTCGACCGACACCCTCACTGTAGAGATCAAAAGTCATCCAAAAATTATTCCAATTTAAAAGAGTGTCTAAAACTGTGTTTTTCAAGCACAGTTAAAATTTGAGATCAATTGGATATACCAATAAAAAGATAAAATTCAATTACCACACTGCTATATAAATATGGAAATATGATCGGTCGAGTTTGAAACTCGACCGATAAACAGGTCCGAACATTCTTCAAAAATTCTGATATTTTCCAATGTTGTTTAAATTTTATATATCCAAATCATATCTAAATTTTAAGTAAATCAGAGTTACACATAAAATATTAAAAATCATTTAGTGAGACATTCTACTTATCAAACTCTGTATTCATATGTCATTAAAACCCTATTTTGGGCCGATTAGGGTCTATGCTTCTCAAACCCTAATTATCAAGACAAAAGAACATTTAGACTTCTTATCATAGTTAAAAGATCCTAATTGTGTTATCGTCATTAATTAGATTTCAAGAGTGATCAGTCCAATTAATCATGTAATCATCTTGGTAACCCTAGTTTACCAATTAAGCTCAGATGGGGTCGTAACACTTTATGCCTCCATGACCCCCACCGAGTTCAACCGGATTTCTTCATGTGAAACGGCCTATGAGGTATGGAGAAAGCTATTCATCACTTATGAGGGGACAGATCAAGTGAAGGAAAGCAAAGTCTACATGCTTAAAGGGCTTCTTGAAAAATTCAAGATGGGAAAGGAGGAAAGGATAGCCAACATGTACTCAAGACTCAACACCATTGTGAATGGTCTTGCGGTTCTAGGTCATCCTATGTCTAGTGGAGAGATCAACTCAAAGATCCTTAAAACTCTTCCCAAGAGGCGGGAACCCAAGGTTACTTCCATTAAAGAAACAAGGTCTCTTAAGGATGTCCCAATTGAAGAGCTCATTGGAAATCTAAAAGCACATGAAGCCACACTTGACAAGAGGGAGGAAGTAGAAAGACAAGAGGAGAAAGAACTCAAGAGAATGAAGAAGGTTGAAATCAAAGCTCAAATCAAGGCTATTATTGGTCAAGCTTCTCCATCCTCTCAAGTTGAAGAAGATGCCATGTACTCCAAGGGTAGATTCTACAAAGGCAAGAAGACCCATCATCACAAGAAAAGAGAAGATAAGTGGCACTCAAGCTCAAGTGACTCCTCCAACTCAAGCTCAAGTGAAGATTCAAGTGAAGGATCAAGCTCAAGCTCTAGTGATGAAGGAGAATGCCATTTTGATCTTATGGCATCAAAATGTGAAGACTCAAGTGAGGTATATCTAAACTTTTTAGAAAAAGAATCTTTGATTGCTATTATTCATGATACTTGTGCCTCTCTTAAGTCTTATAAAAGGAAAAAGAAAAAGCTTACTAGAATTGTTGATAATTTGCATGTAGAATTAAATGATCTTGAACATGCTAATTCTTGCTTGCTTGATGACAAAAATTCTTGTCTTAGCCAAGTAGACTCTCTTAAACTTGAAAATGCTAGTTTGCTTGATAAGGTTATATTTCTAGAAGCTCAGCCTCTCATGCCTAGTTCTAATGTAGAGCATACTTTAATTGTTGATTCTCTCATGCATGATATTGATGTTCTTAAATCTGAAAACAAAGACAAAGATTTTGTTTTGCAAAAATTAGAATCTGAAAATGGTGTTTATCTTTCTAAGATTGCTTTGCTTGAAACAGAAAATGCCTCCTTGCTTGCTGAAATCAATGTGCATGAATCTTGTTCTAGTTCTACTAGTAGAGAGAATTATGTTGCTACTCTTCATATTTATAGATATTCTTATTTAACTAAAGGTCGTTGCTTAGAAAATAATCTTTTGCATGCTAGAGATAACATCAATCAATTATCTTCTATTGTTTCCTCTCTTATGCATGATAATGATGGTTTGAGATCTTCTTTGCAAAAATTCTTAGTTGGTAAAAAGAATCTTAATGACATCCTACACCATACTACTAAACAAATTGGTAGACATGGTCTAGGGTATGATAGTAGTAAAAGGAAAAACAAAGGTAAAGGACCTCCAATATTCCATGGAGAATCCTCTAGTTCTAAGACTATGGGCACATGCAACTATTGCAATGATTTTGGTCATTATTCTACTTGTTGTCCTTTTAGGAAAGCACCCAAGAGCAATAGGACTTGGGTTGCTAAACATACCCCTCCATACCCAAAAACATGATCGGGGACCATTTCATCTTTCTTCTTGTAGGTACTTGTAAATGGATTGATTTGAGCCATTGAATTGCAAATTGACTTCTCAATCCACATGAAAGAAGAAAGGTGAGATGTGTAGAGGGTGACAACAAGTGGAAAAGGAATGGTAAGAACAAAGGTAAAGGTTTTATTTCTTATAACCATTTCTAACTTGTTTTTGTCAAGTTAGTGTGCACTATACATATGATTTTTGAGTCAAAAGTGGTATTTTGTGACTCTCTTCACACTCTTACTCAAACAATATTTCTACTGCTTCTATAGTATATTACTAACTTGCTTAGACATGTTTGGATATGGTTTGTATTTTTAGCATGCCTTTAAATATGTTTTTATGAAATATATGTGCTTTTTGACAGCAGCTCTGTCGGTCGAGTTTGTCCCATTTGAAAGTAGACTGATAGGCACCAATGGGTGTTGCCAGCAGCTATCATCGGTCCAGTTGTCAATACACAGAACTCGACCGATAACACTGTGCACAAAATATATATTTGGCTTATTGGATGAGAATTTCCCTCTCAACTAGATTTTCTCAACCAATAGTCTTATTCTTTGGCACTCTCATTTGGTACCTTTATATATGCATATTGCCTATCTTGCTTACAACTCTATCCTGCTAATTGCTCTAAATTTTTTTTTTGTGAAGTCAGGAGACAATTTTATTCATCCCACTCTCCTCATGTGGGCTAAATCTTCAAAATTCTTAAAAACAACATTATAATCTAGGAAAAGAAACGAGGTAGTACTACTACCCTTACATTTATCAATATAGAGAATATTTTCTAAAAACCCCGGTGGTTGCTCTAAATAAAATCTAGTAGGATGTTTTTGTTGGAGTTTGGCTAATCCATCCGCTAATTGATTAGCCTCCCTTCTTATGTGTCCAATGCAGACTAACCAGTCAAGATGGCTCCACTTCTTTATCTTCACCACCCAAGGTAGCAACCTGGGACTTCCTCTAGCATTCTCAGCAATGCATCTTACGGCAATGCTACTATCAGACTCAATAACCACCCTTCGCCATCCTGCTTCATGCGCAACCTTGAGTGCCAGCTCTATAGCCTCCATTTCCTCAATGAGCACAGACTTTATTCTCCTACTGCAACTCCATCCTCCTTGCCATCGGCCCTCCTCATCCCTAGCCACGACTGCCAGTGAAGCTTTTCGTCTGCTCCAGGATACATCAATATTAATTTTCATCCATGTAGCTTCAGGTGCTCGCCATATCTTATCTGACATCCTTCGCAGCGTACATGAACCAGTCCTTTGTTCTTTATATATCTTCTGCATTAAAATACCACACTGTTTAACTGCATTCACCTGACGGGCCACCAGATCTTCCTTATTATTGAAGATGTAATAGTTTCTACTCTTCCATATTTTCCAGCAGGTTAAGGCAAAAAGGGTTCTTTTGGTATTAGTAAGCTTTACCCCATTCACAAACCAGCATTCCAAGTTCTCAGTTTGATCATACTGCGTTCCCATTGTTCCATCCCATACAACCTTTGTAAGTCTGCAGTCTCTAAGGGCATGAACTATGGTCTCGTCATGTTGATGGCATCTAGGACATGTAGCATCACTTGTAAAGTTCCTACGTTTTATTTTGTAGTTAGTCATTATGGCTTGATGACACACCAACCACAAGAAGAACTTTACCTTATTTGGAATCTGTAAATCCCAAATAATCCTCCAAGGGCCACTTCTAACTCCTTCACTATCCCGAGATATGATCTTATACGCCGAGTTAGTACTGAAGTTGCCATTCTCAGACTCAGACCAATACCACTCATCTTCTTCCTCAGAATTAGCTGGTGGTGGTATACTTTTGATCGCTCTAATCACTCTTTCTGGAAGATACTCGTGCATGAATTCCACATTCCAATCACCATTCAGATCAACTAAGTTGGATACTATCATATCAGAAAGCTCTGCAGGGATCTCCTGGATAGTGATGTCCTTCAAAATATCGCCAGTCGGGCACCAATGATCCGTCCAGACTTGTGTCTGTTGTCCATTCAGAATAGCTTTAACAGAATGTGTTTCAACTGTATCTTGAGTCAGAGCCACTCCTCTCCAAAAATTAGTTGCCCGCCCTCCTTTCATCAACCTGAATCCTTTATACTTCCTTTGCACACCTTGTACCCAGGGCCTGCAAGTTCGATTTTGACCTCCCATGCATTCTTCATAAGCAAGGTTTTGTTCCAATCTCGCTTTCGTTTGATCCCTAACCCACCTTCCATTACCGGCTTCGTCACCTGCTTCCATCCGACTAACGACATAGCTTTCTCGCCGTTTCCATTCCATAGAAATCTTCGGATAATTCTATCAATGTTATCACACAAACTAGCTGGCAGAAGACTGGTTTGGATCGTGTAGGTTGGTATTGTAGATAAAACTGATTTTATCAGACATACCCGACCTGCTCTACTCAAAGTATGTGCTGCCCAACCTGAAATGCGTTGTTCAATCCTTCGTAGAATTTCACCATATGTGTCTTTTGTAACTCGCCCATGTAACAAAGGAACACCCAAGTATCTACCCAGGTTATTGGTCTGTACAATGCCAACCATCATGCTGATCTGCCTTCTCAAAGAACTATGTACCCCTTTTGAGAAAAAAATCCGAGTTTTATCAATAGACATCACCTGCCCAGATGTTTATTCAAAAATCTTAAAGCACCTTATGATCTCTTGCATTTTTGTTGGTTCGGCTTTAGCAAAAACAATGATGTCGTCAGCAAAGGACATGTGAGATATTTTCGGACCCTGGCCAGACATCTTAATAGGAGTCCATTGTTTGTTCTGTACACTGGTCTCTATGAGCTGTGATAACCTCTCCAGACACATCACAAACAAGTAAGGGCTAAGCGGATCACCCTGACGTAGCCCTCTGCTTGCTTTAAAAGGCTTTAGTTGCTCTCCCCTCCAAAGAATCCTCATTGTACCTCCGGTAATAGAGTTCAGAACGTATCTAATTACATGTGAAGGCCAACTTGCTTTCTGGAGTGTATCAAGAATGAACGGCCATGACATTCTGTCATAGGCCTTAGACAGATCAATCTTAATGGCCATAAACTTTGCGGAGCTTTGTCTCTCCATATTATGTATGATTTCCTGAACTGTGATTATGTTATCAGTAATACATCACCTGGGAACAAAGCTACTTTGAGATGCTGAAATCCACCTCGGCATCACTCCTTTCAACTGTTCAACCAAGATTTTAGATGCCAGCTTCAGAATCGTGTTACTTAGAGATATGGGACGGAGCTGCTTGCAATCAGTAGGTTGCTCAACCTTAGGTATTAGAGTAATTAACGAATCGCACATTCCATTCGGCAGAGGAAAGCCACTCAAGGCTCTTCTAACCATAGTAATGACAGAAGGCTTAACAACCTCCCAGTGTTGTTGTATAAACCCGGCATCCACTCCATCTGGTCCCCCAGCTTTATAAGATTTCATCCGGTTCAAAGTGCTTCTAATTTCAATCTCATCTTGAATAGCAGCGAATCTTCGAGCCTGTATATCATTCATATGAACAAAATTCCCCGGCATCCGATCTAACGCTTCTGTACTCGGTGTCATTTCTACAGTAAAAAGCTTAACAAAATGGCTCCTCACCAGATTCTTAATTTCCTCGTCTCTGCGAATCCACACGCCTTCCTCATTTTTGAGCTTGCATATGATGTTTCTCCTTTTTCTGTTTTGAACAAAAGCATGATAATATTGGGTATTTCGATCCCCACTTTTCAGCCACTCAATGTGTGCTTTTTGTTGTATATTTGTTTCCTCAGAATCGAGAATTTCATCCAGCAAGGCATGCTTAGTAGTACATAAATAGTCAGTTTGCTCTGTGTACTGATGCTCCATCTCCAACTGAAGTTTTTCTATATCCTTGAGTAGGTCATTCTTCACTTTGTGCCTCGCTCTATGCTGGTGGTTATCCCATTTGCGGATATTAACTGAGGTAAGGGACAGAGCTTCCTGAAAATCCAGTCTCTCATTCCAGATTTGTTGTAACATCTTCTTGAAATCCTCATTACAGTTCCAACTAGCTTTGGTGCGAAACACGTAGTGTTTGGATCCAGTTGATTGTGACTTTACCATAATAGGATTATGATCTGACCGTAACCTTGTGAGATGTGAGACTGAACAGTTGGCATTCTCCCTTATCCATATATCATTAGCAAGGGCCCTATCCAGGCATTCAAAGAGGTGCCCACTTTTATAAGTAAACTGCGTCCCAGCAAAACCTATATCAGACAGGCCTGCAGTGATCATAAGAGTTTCCTTGAATTCAGTAGCTTCTCTGAAATTAAAAAGGTGACTTCCTTTCTTCTCTTCTGGTGAGATCATAGCGTTAAAATCACCAATGACAAACCAGCTTCCTTGTACAGAACTCCCAATATTCAGTAAGTGTTTCCACAACAGCTTCCTAAGAGTAGGATTCAGGCTCCCATAAATGAAAGTCACCAGCTCTTTCCTGTTGACCCGACAGTGTATGAACTGACGATGATTCATTAGAACTTCCACAGTACAATTTTCATTCCAGAGAATCCAAATCCCCCCGAAAAATCCATGAGCCTCCACTCTTTGAGAGTTAGCAAATCCGAGATTTTTCACAATATCATCAGCTTGATTTCTAGAAATCCTGGGTTCTAAAACGGCCACCATATCTGGTTTGTGAGTTCTTACCAGGCTTTTAAGTCTGTTCTGGGTACGGAGATTGCCGATACCCCTTACATTCCAACTAATTATACTAATCATTTAAGAAAAGTATAAGTCGCTAACTTTACTGCTTACCAGCTTCATCTTCATTCCTAACATCACTGCGAAGTCTCATTGACCTCACTGTACCGCCAGGGTCCTTCCCTTTGCTTCTATCCCTCTCTTGAGCTATATCCGGTGGTACCTTCTGGTTGTTGTTCTCATTCAGTGTGGTATCTGCATCCCCAGTTACAATGGTTGGTTCGGTTTCATTTCTCAGTCTTCTTGTTAACACCTCATCACCACTTGGATTCTGTATAGTATGGCTACCTTCCATTTGCTTTTCACCGCTCCTTCCTTCATTCTTACTGGAACTCTTGTTTTCACATTCGTTAACTTTCTCAGTTACTTCTTCAAACGGCATTTTATCTGCTTCTTTCTCGACAGGGGCAGCCTTTTTCTTTCTTCCCCTTTTATGTGCTTTTTGTGTGGCATTGGACGATCTCTCTTCTGCAAGTATCGGTGCCTCCTTGTCATCCGCACCTGTAGTCTCCTGGTTACCAGTAGCTTCTTCCTCTTCATTGAGCACTTTGTATCTGTTAGATGCATTCCTTTGTTGTTGTTTCTTCAGAAATTGTTTTCTTTGTTCCCTATTCCTCTTTGTATGAATACTCTTCCCATAGTAGATTTGTCATTTCTCTTCTGCCTCTAACCATCTCACTCCTACTTCCTCTTCCTTCCCCCGACTTTCTTCCTCCTCCTTTTGTTTGTCTGCAATGCTACATGAGGAGTTAACGTGACCTAGCTTCCTGCACGACAAACATATTTATGGTAAGGACTCATATTCCAGTTTGTATTCAAAACCATTAATCAAGATCGCTGGTTGTATGGGCTTTCTAGTATCTAACTCCACTGCAACTCTAGCAAACTTGCTTCGGGATCTATTCATCGTATAATCATCCACTCTTAATAGATGTCCGATCGCTTCTCCAATGACTTCAAAAATCTGTCTGTTGTATAGGTGAATCTGCAGATTCATCACACGGACCCACGTTACAATTTCTGATGGAATACCAGATGATGGTTGGAATGTGGGATTCCATTTCCATACCATCAAGGGGCACCCAAACAGTACCCAAGGGCCTCCTGTTAGAGCTTTCTCGTAATCCTCTTTACATGATAACTGGATAGTATAGTAGTTCATGCAAAGTTCATACACCTGTATCCGTCCTATTGGTCTCCATAGTAATTTCAGTATGTCCCGCATCATTAGGTATCCTATATTTCTGCCCACCCACTTGATGATGACTGCAAATTGAAACGGCTGCTCTAGTATCTCATTGGCTTCTGGTGCTAGGAAAATCTCTGGGAACCCCCGATCATTAATAACTTCAATATCCTTGGGATCATCTTCTAGTTCAACGTCCTCGTCTAGGATGAAAACATTGGACGCGGCTTTGCTAGCAGCACCCACCACCACGTCTCGCAGAGACTTGTTATACATCGAGCCACCAGTATCTCCGTCTTTTTGTACAGAGACCTTGTTTCCAGTTTCAACCCTCAACTTTGGAAACTCCTTCTGCTTCAGGATCTGATACCGCTCTCTAGAGTTTGAACGGGACCTCCTTCTGACATCCTCTTCATCTGAACGAGATCTCCTTCTGACATCCTCATCATCTGAGCGATCGTTATTACCTCTCATTCCGCCATACACAAGGTTAAGTCCCGCTTCCTCCACTCTTAGCTAGACTCCCTTCGGCTTCTTTGGATATGCTGTTGTACTGGGTATCCTTCCTCCCCCCTGCCCGCTGTCATCGTCTCCCCCACCCCAGTCATGGCTGCCAAACCCTAGGTTTGCCCAGCCGCCACCGCCAGACCCCCTGCTCCCGCTAGCGCCCGCCATTCTCCTAATTGCTCTAAATTGGTATATCTATATGTTGCAATTACTTGCTTTGAGTTGTTTTTTAGGTTTTGATGATGATCTCTTTGGATCTCTTGGTTCTTTCTAAAATTTCTTCCGTTGTACTCTAACTTGCTACATCTATCTAGGTGTATATCTTATTTTGATACAACCTTGAGGTTCTTAGTGGTAATAATCCTTTGGTAATGATGCATATTTGTATGTGAGTTATGTCCTTCCATGCTTCTAAAATTGCATCTCTTTGTTTGGATATATCTCTACATTCATTCATAGCTTGCTTTATCTTGTATATCTTTTGGTATCTCTTGTTATGATCTAGATCCTACTAGTAGTCCTAACTTGTGATAACATCTACTAGTAGTTCACATACATGTAGTTCTAACCCTGTTTATAATTGGCATCTATGCTCATCAAGTGATATATTTCACTATATGCTATGATTGTATCTTGTCTCATACATGCTCAAGCTTGTTCCTTGAATTACATATCTACTATCTTGAGTTGCTTGCATAACTTTGTGATGCAGGGTACATAGATATACATTGTATGTAGAAATTGGAGAATTTTTGGATTTTATGCAGATTTTGCTCCAGTTTCAGTTTTTGGTGCAAGAGTAGTGTTTTTTATGCAGAAACAACCTTATGAGCAAGACTCATCACTTTGCTATGAGCCCTGATATTTTTTGGGAATATTCTGTCATCTTGAGGGTCAAAATTGCATTTTATTATTTTTCTGCAGCACTTCATCTTGCATTTTGGATTGTTCAAGTATATGCTTTAGCTTGTTTTTCTTTCTATGCTTGGACAAGCCCCTATCTGTGCTCTTCTACTCTCCTTATATAACTTTTTGTTATCACCTCCTTTCCTTTAACAAGTGGTGTTTCTTATTTCTTCATACCCCCACTTTTTGAAATGACAAAGGGGGAGAAAGATTTGTCTTCTTTTAAAAGAGGAAGAAGGCATGTCTTACATGAAGAGGAGAAGTATGTCAATGTAAAGGGGAGAAGGTAAATGGGAGAAGACATATATGTGTAGAAACACATATGAGTAGAAGGCATAGTATTCAATAAATGTTATGAAAGCTAACCATGCAGGAGAAATAACATCAATTGAGGGGGATTATGAGAACTCCATGCACATCAATTGAGGGGAATCATATGAAGTCAATTCCATTGAAACCCCTAGGTTTCTCCAAAGGTATGAATTTACTTAAATGCTTTCAATACATTTATGGAATGGTTTGTCATCTTCAAAAAGGGGGAGAATGTTGACTCAAGGTCAATTAGGTCAATGTTGACTCACGTCTAAATTGACTAAACCCGTGTTTTGATGATGACTAACCGTTCCATATATTGGTGTCTAATGTCTCTACTTTAGTGATTTCAGATTAGGTATAGACACACTCCAAATGCCCTAACTTGCGCATATCAAATTGGAGAAAAGACAAGTCAAAGTCAATACAAGTGCATGTTTTTGTAATATGATGTAAATCCATTAGAATCATGTTGGAAATCACTTGTAATGATTGTATGACTTGTAATTAAGATTATAAAAAATCAGGAGCACTTAGATCGAATGTTTAAGCACTCAAAAGCCATTTTCCAAAATTCACATCAGGTTGTTCATCGGTCGAGTTCTATGAGTTGCAAACTCAACCGATCCTAATTGGATCTTGAAAATGACTTTTGATTGGCTGAGTTTACACTTCACAGAACTTGACCAATGAAGTACCTGACCAATTCGATTTTCATTGATCGGTGGAGTTTCCCTAGGACAAACTCAACCGATGGTCTAAATATCGGCTTTGTCTTTTACTCTATCGATCGAGTTACCCTTATAGAAACTCGACCGATTGCACTATACAGAAAAGTACAGAAGTGTGCTTCTAGCCGTTGTGGAGTTGCAACAAGTGAAAATATATCTGTTGCAACCCACAAAATGGCTAGTTTTCATTCTCAAGTGTTCCCAAAGGCTAAGAAGCATCCCTAGCTATAAATAAGACCCCTTGGGCTTCATTCCAAGGTTGAGCATTCAATGCAAACTCTATGTGAGGTTCCTATTCTATATTTGAGTGCTTCCTACAACCTCCTCTCTCTCTCTAAGCTTAATCACTTGCTACATCCATTAGAGTGAGTAGGAGATTTGTAAGAAAGCTCATCCTACATGTATATCTTGTGAGGCTCTCACTTCCACCACCTCCCTATCTCTCATTTCAACCATGAAGATGAAGGCTATCTCTCTTGGCTAAGAGAGGTGAATAAGAACAAGGGAAGGAGTCCCTTGGTGAAGATCAAGGCTGAAGACTTGGAGCTAGAGTGGCTAAGCCCTTGGTGAAGGCAGAAGACTCCTTGCTCAAGTGGGTAAGTCCTTGGTGGAAGCTTCTCCGAGTGAAGGTGAAGTCAAAGGCGGAAGTTCCAAGAAGAGTGGGTAATTCCTTGAAGGATGAAGACTTGTGCAAGAGTACGTAAGTCCTTGGAAGAAGTCAAAAGACTCTTGCAAAGTGGGTAAGTCCTTGGTAAGGTTGAAGACTCTTTGTATTGGATAGGTTAGTCTTTTGTTGGTCATGTATTGTATCTCTTATAATGAATATAATGAAGGTGCAAGGTTAAGAAATCCTAGAGGTTGACCTCTCTAGGTAGTGGACTGACTCACATCTAGTTTGAAGTGTGGAACCACTCTAAATATCTTGTAAATTGGTGTATGTTCAATCTCTCTCTCCCTTGCTATGCATGTTTTAGTTGCACACAAATTTTCTATTTAGCAACCTTATCTTGTGATATATCTTAAAGTTCTAATGAAATTTGTTTAAGTGAATTCATCTCTATTCACCCCCTCTAGAGCATCTAATCACCCATCTAGGATCCAACAACCGTGACCTGCTGACCTAAACTAACCGCGACCGCGGTTCCCCTCACCATACCACGACTACAGTTTCCATCCTTTTCTCCATGAGACTGTGACTCCTCTACACCTGCGGTTCCTCAGCCACCAACGCCACAGACAACTGTCCACATTTTTCCTCACACCCCTACATAATTGCGACCCCACTCTGTTTCCCTCAGCCGTCCAACAGACCGTGACCAGCTCTCCCATGCACTCAACACCATACCCGCGGTTGGCTTAATTGCGACAATTGTCACTCTCTACCCTAGCCGACATATGTAGACCGTGATCAATCAGTTAGCCACTTAGCACCATCACAGCAGACCTTGATCGAGGTTACAGTAGCAGAAAGGCCATGACCAAATGATCTGCCACTCTCTGCCTCTACCCATGCTAACACATCAGCAGCACCGCGAGTCCATCACCAAGCAGATCGAGCCGCTGCCACACCGCCACCACCTCGCTTCACTTCTGTCAAAATCACGACCAGAGGAAGGACAACAATGACCAAAAAGGGCAGAGAAGAATCGCGATCAAATAATCCCGACCTAACAACCGCGGTCTGCTACAAACTACCACGATTGCGAAAGTAAGGCGGTGCCCAGTCTGCCTATAAATAGAACTCAACCCCTAGTCATTTGGGCATCCTCTCTAGACGATGTTAGGCTGCAAGTTTGTCCTGAGCCTAAGGAGATGATCTCCACAGCCAAGAGCCTACCTTTGTGGTGGTCTTGTGCCCCCGTTCATCTAGATCTGAGGTGGAAACCCAGACCTGCAAGCCACTCCATCCAGATATAGATCTATATCTAGATCCAAATCTAGATCTATTACATCTACGTCGTGCCTACACCGCCATAATCCAGGAGCTACTCCTCCTATTGCGAGAAAGGAGATCGAAAAGAGAGAGAAGGTGGAGAAAGAAGATCTGCCCCTTCTGTCATGGTGTTCTTCCCTCCTCATTCTAGATCTTCTCCACTGGTGTATAGAAGACTGTCTCTCCACCGAGCTGTGATCATCTTCTTCAACATGGACATGGTGGAATCTTCCCTCTCCATTGTTCTTTTTGTTCCTCGCATCATGAGCGAGTAGTTTCCTTTAACTGGGGTGTGAGGACTAGCCCTGATGCCCATGCCTATATGTCCTTTTGTTAAACATTCCATGGCATGTATATAACCTTTCATTTCATTATTAATCATCAATGTGTGCTTGTGGATTGATCACCCGCTTGCATTTATCTTGTTCATTCCTATGTTGCGAGAACTTCAATATGTAGGATTTGAATGTCGATTAATGTGATTGACTCCCTGACTAGAAATAGAATGGGATTCCCTAAGGTCGTAAGTGTATGATCTATGAGGGGACGATCCATCTAGCCCACGGTGATGCTTCTGTGTGCCTAAACATCTAAACATAGGGCCACAACTTTAGTTGGATATCTATATCTTCAAAACCATAAGTGCATGATCCAGATGGCAACGAGAAATCTGATGCCTAAGGTGTTGCTTACGCATACCTAAACATCCTTCCAGGAGGGTTCACAACAGTTCTAGTAGGACAGTTAGATCTTGCCTAGATGTTTGTGATTGGATGTGTTTGCATGTGTAGCGGTGGTGAAACCCGGGACCATCCCAACGATTCCCATCATTAATCTTTAATCAACTTTTAATCCTACTCTTTACCTTCCTTACATTTAGTTTAATTAACTTCAACCATCCTTTGTTCTAAATGTTAGTCTTGATTCATCTAGATTCGACTAGTAAAAGATTCTTAAAAATGTTGTCCCTTAGGATTCAATCCTCAACTATAATGCGATAAGACCCATCCGCTTGCGGGTGGTATTATTGCCTAAGGTTTTGGTTAAAAACTCTGGGATTTCAACCCAGAGTGAATTTTTTAGTGCGACAATAGACCATGTCAATATTCCTTCTAAAAGTATATGATGTTCTACAGATCAGTTATAGTTGCTAAAACTGCTTCATCTATGTTATCAATTTTTTATTATTCATTTAGTTGAATTTGCTCTTAGTGCTTAACTTGCTATATATCTATATGTGTTTACAATATTTTTTGGTAGAGAGTTATATCTCTCTATGGGACGTTGGTCTCACCCAGTGGGTTTCCACATCTTTTAGGTGTTCGTGCAGGAGGTGATAGAGACTGTGCGATTGAGCAAGAGCATCAAGGAGATCAGTAGTTGTTGAAGGTTGGATATGTTGCTAGTGTTTTGTAGTAGAGTCCTATGTGTCATTCCTATACTTGTCAAGCCCTGGGTGTGTTTTGTAGACATTGTGCATCAATACAAGGTTTCTGGTAGTATGCCATGATTCTACACGTATGGTTTGTATATATATATGTGGACATGTTATCCTTGTAATAGGTTTTAGGTTTTGGCAAGATGACCATTGTAAGATAAAGTGTATACCTTTACAGTATGATATGTGATATAGGTGTCATAGTTTGTGAACTCTTATGTATATGTTTCTGCTTGAGATGGTTATATGATATTGGTTGTAATTTACCCTATTTTTTGGTAATGTGGATGTTAGTTGATAATTTAGTGTTTTGTTTTGAGTGATCTCACTTTGTTGTGATTGGTGTGTCACAACAATGGACTCCTAGTGCAAAACCATAGATAGAGTTTGATGACATCCTCCTAGAGGCAGGAAATGGACTCTTTGCCTCTATAGAAGTCCATGCAGACCATCAAGAACACCACATCGCACTACTAGAGCCAACATGAAGGAGTTATCCCTTCAAACGTCAACCTACTAGAGTTTATTCTCTCTCCCAGTTGTCTCTCCCTTGCTATTCCTCCCTTTGATGGGTAGGACCTACTCGGGCTGTCTTGGTTACCACAACCAGAGAGGACAATAATTGTAAAAGCTTATTGTTGTGTCTGGAAAGCCCCCAATACCCCTCTATTTATGGGATGGTCAGGGTCAGGGTTTCTACTCAATCTGGGAGTAGAAAAGACATAATTCATGATTGTTTTGGAATTTATGAATGGTGAACCTATCAGTTCAATGTCCAATTGGTTAGCTCAGAGGTGAACTAGTTAGTTTCTCTCATGAACTGGTCAATTCATATACTTTCCTGTTCTGAATCAAATTGGCATTCAATATTTAATTAATGCAAAACATGTTGTTTGCATCAATCCTTGATCCAATTGAATTGATCATTGAACCAGGTCGTTCATCACATGAAGTGGTTGTATCAAACCTTGAACCGGTTGGTTTACTTAGTGAACCGGTCGGTTCATGCCCTATTTCAACCATTGATCAACCAATGTTGTTTCTAATTGACCTAACACTCCAAAAGATTGGTTCAAACTTTGAACCAGTCAGTTCAGAGTCTAGTCAGCCAAATTTGAACTGGTGTTGTTTAAATTGAATACCTCACACTTATAGTAATCAAGATAAACATCATTCACTAATAAACTCCTATTCTAAGTGCATCATATGTGTGTGACCCTATAGGTCCCAAATTACATTGGCAGTGAGTGTCCATAACCAACTTATGACATCACAAGCAATGTGTAGTATCTAGAAAGATATCATTGCTTCCCAAGTAATTTGGAAAGTTGGAGAATAAATTCAACCTACAACCCATGATTAGTGTTACCATGATCGTATAGTTCCATTGTCTGTGACATACAGATTGAATTCAAGGCATGGAATCATCATCCGCTCAACATTCAATCCATGTTCCTTTTATAGAGAAATAGGACATCATGATAGGTAGTGGAAACAAAAATTTATCTGACCTTTAATAGATGATCGCATAAAAAACTATGTAATGGAAGGATGGTTTCAAGGTAATACCTAGTCCTATAGCAAGTCCAATGATAATTACCTTGAAGTAGTATATGGCTTTCTTCAAGTGGCACATGGACATCGTCTGTAGTAGCTCCTGGCTGATCACCACGGACATCAGCTTGACCTTTTCCTCCTACTAGTGAGCAACAACCTCCTTGAATCTATAGTAGTCCACACAAACCAATGGGAACTTTTATCATTCCTGAAGAACATACAAGAAGGAGTTGTCCCTTCTAGTTGGTGTACTAGCACCAACTTTCTCTCCCACAATTGTTTTCCCTTGCAATCCCTTCCTTTATCTGTAGGACTTGCTCAGGTTCTCTCAGTTACCACAACCAGGGAAGACAATAATTGTCACAGCTAATTGACGTGTCTTAGAAGCCCCCCCAGTACCCCTCTATTTATAGGAGGGTTAGGGTCAGGGTTCCCAGTCTATATGGGAGTCAAGTGGTACATGATTTCACAAATTTTTGCATCTCACGAGCAACAAAATGGTTGGTTTACAAGTGAACCGTTAGGTTGGCATGTGAACTGATCGGTTCAACCTTGAACTGATCATTTTATCATGTTTCCCAATTGAGATTGTATTGGAAATTAATATCCAATTTAATGCTCAATATGACGTTAGCACTAATCCTTGAATTAGTCAAATTTATCCACCAATCGATTGGTTCATAAATTGCACCAGTCGGTTCATGGACCTGAGTTGATCACTTCACTTCCTGAACTAGTCGATTAATGGACCAAATTGCCAATATTGGTTCAGTTGACATGTTACTCTTAAATGATTGGTTCAACACTTGAACTAGTCGGTTCATAGTCCAATCAGTCAACATTCAACCAATGTTTGTTTAGTTGATTACCTAACTCTTTAGTAATCAAGTTTAACTATATTCATGAATAAACTCCTATTCCAAGTGTATCCTATGCGTGTGACCCTATAGATTCCAAGTTATTTTGGCAGTGAATGTCCATAACTGATTTATGACATCATAGGAAATGAGCGGTATCTAGCAACACATCATTGCTATCTAAGTAATTCTGAAAGTTGGAGAACAACTTCAACCTACAATTTGTGATCGTTGTTACATTAATTTTCTAATTCCTTTGTCACTGATATCCAATTGAACTCAAGGCATGGAAACATCATCCTCTCAATGTTCAACCCATGTTCCTTGAACTAGAGTAGACTGTCTAAGATATATGTGACCTCAATATCATATATTGATTCATATGTGCATGCACATGCTTTTCTCTATCAAGTGGTCCAGATATTAAACTCTTGTAGGATGGACAAATCCCATTTACATCACTCACAGTCATACCCATGTGTCCTAATACACCCAATCATCACCTTTATGGAAACCCTTATTCAAGGTCACGACGGATGATGTCTAAGTATAATGACATGTGATGAGTGTAGTGACTTCAGGTCTAAGAACCACAATCACCACCATCACTATGAGACATGATTCTAACTACCATTTATGGTTTCCATGTGTCACTCTCAAAGTGGGTTTGTTTGATACACTATACTCTAACAAGTATCTATGTGTTTGGTTTGATATCATATATCATGACTGAGGAGATTCTATTATCAACCAACACACACTCTAGTCTTATGTGTCATTATTGTCTATCAACCTTCCACAATAATATCTGACTAGGTACATAATAAGAATGTACATACTCATGACATTCATATGATCTCATTGTTCAGGTCATCAACTGAAGACATATGCCATTGAGTAGTGTCATTCTTTAGACATTCATTATGTTTCATCATTATCTCATAACTGAATTAAACAAAATAAATTCTAAGATTGCATTTATTGTTAATCAAATGATGTATAATATATGCCACCACAATCATCATATGACTGGCTCTCTAGGAATACTTACCAACAGACTCCCACTTGCACCTAGAGCCAATCACCCACAAATCTTATTCTTAGTGATCTACACATATCCATCACGTCTCTGTTGCGCAAGTGCTAATCTAGTAGGTTAGCAACATTTGCCTTTAGTTGGTGTATTGCATATTTCACATCTCTTCATTGTACGACATCTCGTATGAGATGGAATTTCCATAGTATACTATATGACATTCCTTACCTAACCAATAGCTCCATTGTTATCACCATATTTCTACTATGTCATCAATGGTTGGAACATCTCATAAGGTCATCTATATGAACTTCTAGATCCATATAGTATCCTCTGTTGTGTTCATAACACCAGGATACTCAACTTCTATTGTAGAATTGAACAACTATCCAATGCTCAAAACTTTTCCATCTTACAATTCTTGTTTTAAGGTTAAACAAAAATTTTAGATTGCAATCATTAATTTTTAATTTGGATTCTTTCACTAATGTAACTCTTTACACCCAACTCTTCCTAATTGCCAAATCCATGGAACTAATCATTAGTGCTTCACAAGTTAGTGATGTTCTTTATAGCATTCCAATGACCTTCATTGGAATCTGACTAATATCATCTTGTCACGTCCAATACATGCAAGATAATGGGACGAGTACAATATATTACATGCATGATAGATCCAATTGCTAGTGCATATGGCATCTTACTCATATTTTTGCCATTCTTCACAAGAATTGGAATACAATGTTATTTAGAGTCTAATCCCATGTATCATGGATTGATTCTCTCTCATTGAATCTTTCATGCTGAACCTTTTCATCATTTTGCCAATATATATGCTCATACATAGGTCAAGAAACTTCCTAGAACTATCTCTATAGATATCAATTCCTATCACATAGGATGTGTCACCTAAATCCTTCTTAAAGAAGGTGTTTTCCATGCTAAGTTTTAATAATTATAGTATTGAGATGTTACTCTGCATCAATATGTGAAATATAAATATGCTCCCACTAAATCATTTGTAGTCACAGATTTCATCTTTATTTTGACTAAAGCCAAACTCTTTGACTATGTTGTCAAATATAAGATTCCAACTCTAAGATTCTTGTTTCAAACTCTAGATTGATCTTTGTAGCTTATAGACTTTATTTGCATTAATGGAGTTATAAAACCTTCTAGATGTGTCACATACACATCCTCTTAAATATCCCTATTAAGAAATTTGGTTTTACTATCCATATACCAAATCTCATAGTCTTGATAATCTACAATAGCAAGCATGATCCTAATGGATATAACCATGACAATTGGTAAAGGGATTTCATCATGTTCAACACTTTGAACTTTTTTGAAACCTTTGCAACCAATCTTCTCTTTTAAGTTAACCATGTTGGCTTTCTTCTTGAAAACTCAACTACTCCCTATGGGTTATACCAACAAGGTCATACCTTATTGGTGTACATGGATTTCATTTTGGATATAATGGCCTCAATCCATTTCTTAGATTCTGGTCCCTCATTAGCCTCTAGATAGGTTGTTGGATGATCATCTTATGTCCAACTCCCCACCTTTCTTTGTTACACTATATCATAATCTTTTAATCTCATGGCATGTTCTACTAGAACAATGAGTGTTGTGTTACATAAGGATCTAGGAATTCCACAACAATTTGTGATTCTCCTTGTTCCCATTGTACCTCCTTGGGATCAATGTTTTTCTTGTTGATCTTAAACTTTTCGAGTTCTATTTTACTCCCACTAATTCCTTTGGAATCTATATTCCTTTGAAGGAATTCAGTCATCCAGGTAACAAATACTTTTGTTATTGGATCGAGATAAGTAGTTGTTTAGAAAACTAACATTTATGTGATCTGAGGATAAAACTTTTCAAGGAACTATTTTCTTGTATAAGTTTTAATCCTAATCTTTATAAAAGACATATCAGGACATTTACCACATCATATCTCATATGGTGTCTTCTAAACAATTTTATACGGTACACCATTTTTAGTGCTAATCTTGTGCCCTAAAGCAAATTAGAAGAATATGTTTAATTCATTGATAATCACAGCGTGATTCATTAGAGTGTGACTCCTTTTTGATACATCATTATGTTTCAGGTAGAGTTCCTTGTGATACACTATCACGATCTCTCCATAAGGTCCTCAAATTATTGGTTAAAATATTTCACATCGATCATATCAAAGTGTTTTAATACTTTTACCAAGGTTGTTATATACTTCATTTATGATTTCCTTGAACACTTCAAGAGATTTCATGTTTGTATTTCACTAAATACAAATTATCATATTAAAAGTGATCATCAGTAAATATAATGAGGTACTAATAACTCCCTTTAGCATTTATTCTGAAAGTTCTATGTATATCAATATGTACAAGTACTAATAGAATACTCTCTCTCCCACTACATCTACCCTTGTATTTGCTTTCCTTATTGGCTTGCAAAATGAGGGAGAGATGAATAAATAGCCTCCTGGCTTCCCAAAAAATAATTATAGTCAATGTTCTATTTGTAAAGGATGAGATATTTTATGGCAATGCATATATTATGATCTTTGTTTATTGGACCCAAAGATAAATGTTTATAAATTAAATACCAAAATATTAAAATTTGATAAATCAAACAATGAATACCTATAGCATTTTCATCTAGAACACATAGAATTAGCAAGGGATATATATATATGGTGGTACTACTACCATTATACCTATCTTCTTCTAACATGGGTGCAATACAATCCAGTGTTCTGATATAATCAAAGTACCCAGAGATATGTTTTTGGTGGAATTTGACTAGAGTGTCAGCAGCTCTATTACAACTCCTCTTCTCAAATCTTATGTCCCAATCCAAATTTTTCTTCATTCTTATTTGTATTCTTTCTATGTATATGGCAAATTTGGGTTGTTCTCCGGGTTGTTGTTCAACATTTCTATGAGTACCTTACAATCAGTCTCGACAATCAATTTTTAGTAGTTGTTCTTCCTTGCAAGTTCAAATTCTAGGTCGATTGCTACAACTTCAGCATGAAGGATGGAACATGCCATCGTCTCCATTGCATGACCACCAACCCATTTACCTTCATGATCCCAAACAATCACAACGAACAATGCTTTGTGTCTGGTCCAGGCTACATATGTATTTATTTTTATACTCTCAACTAGAGGCCTTATCCATTGGCTAGCCTCAGAAGGTTTGTTGTTCAAAATTGAAGACTCCTTCTCCCAAGCTATGGTGTTTAACTAGATCTCTCACTAATTTTGTTGTACTTTTTGGTGGATTGGGATGGTTATATTCTAGAAAGTTTTTTTGTTCCCCGCTTTCCACAGACTCCAACAAGTGATTAGGAAGAGATGCTACTTCAACATGGTGCTCTTTACTTGTTCCTTGAACCACCCTTCTACGTCAACCTGAAAGAAATCACACTCTTTACTTGTTACAGGAGCATTTACCACACCTCCTTGGACTCAAAACAATCCTGTAGCGCTTGAGTGTTGGTATCCTCATGGACTTTGCACCTTTCACACATGTAGCTAGTTGCCAATTGATGTTGTACTTTCATGTTGTTTCTTAGGTGGGATCCATGCATTGCTAACCAGGCAAAGAATTTCACTTTTGCTGGTACTTTTACCTCCCACAGAGTGCTCCATTATCCATCAGATATTAAGTTATGATTGCCTTTCAAGATTGCAAATGCTGATTTTGTAGAGAATTCTCCATTTACCGACTCTACCCAAACTCTAACATCTGGTATATTGGTGCTGGTCGGAGGTTCCAATTCCAGTATCTTACAGACCATCCTTGGTGGTAACCAATAATTTAGAAACTCCATGCCTCATTTCCCATCATCTAGGACCACACTAGCCATAGAAAGATCTTTTAGAGACTTTGGTAAGTTGTACAGTGCATTGACAACTAGTTTGGTTCCCAGTTCAATCCATATGTCATCCCAAAACTTGATCTGCCTACCATTTCTGGGCAGAAAGTATGAGTTCTCATATGCTACCCATTTGCATTTGAGAGTAGCTTGTGTCAAGTGGGACAAAATCATCATCTTCCCTACAACATATTCTTCATTTTGTTTCCTCATGAACCTACATCAGAGTGTGTTTCTATTACTAGATATGTTCCAAGAATTTCTGTATATAAGCGTTGTGCTCCATTCCCGCATTGCTTTAAGTCCAAGTCTGCCATTCTTCTTATTGCCAGTCACTTTGTCCCAAGCCACTAGAGACATGGGGTTTGCTTTATGGAAACCTCTCCAAAGAAACCTTCTGATGCACCCTTCGATCCTATCACAGAGTCCTAGGGGTAAATCTGTAGTTTGCATATTGTAGTTTGGATTGCCTCCAACGTTGACTTTTATAGGCAGTAGCATCCTGCCAGGGACAATGTTCTCGTTGCCAACCCATTCATTCTAGACTTGATTTTCTCTAGTATATTTGCATAGGTCTTCTTAGTGACCCTAGTATGTATGATTGGGATGCCTAAATAGTGTCCTAGGTCATTAGTTTCCTTGAATTTGCATATCTTATTAATTATGGATCTTGTAGTAGAAGGGACATTGGTTGCATAGAAGACATGCATCTCAGCAATTGATACAGATTTCCCCAAATCTTCTTCAAACTTTCTAAAACATTTCTTAATCGTACAACTTTGCACACAGTACACCTCTCCAAATAGGATTAGACCATCTTCAAAGCACAAATGTGATAGTTTGATCCCGCCCCTTTCAATTTTGATGGGTTTCCAATGTGCACTTTGGACTAACTCATTTATCATTTGGCTCAGTCGTTCAATACACATCACAAATATGTATGGTGATAATGGATCTCCCTTATGAGTCCCCAACTGGGCTTTAAAGGGCGAGTACTAGTACCATTCCACAACACTGAACATTCTCCTGAAGAGATGGAATTCATGATATAACCAACTATGTTTGGTAGATGGCTTTTCAATATCTCAAAAACAACTTTATATATAAGCTTTAAATAGAAGTTGTTTAATGAAATGGGTTGCACATGATCACATGTAATCAGTTTCTATGTTTTCGAGATAAGCACAATAGTTGAGTCAAAAATTTCATTAGGTCTCATACCACCGCGAAGTGCCTTCTTATTAGTCTCCAACATTGTAACGTCCCCTGCTTCTGCCATCTCGAGACTTAGAATGCCTGAGAGAACAAATCCAAAAATGTTAGCTAATCATTTCAGATAGCAATGCGGAAGCATAATATGCATACATGAACATACAACCATAACATACACCATAACGTTTCTCAACATTCAACATGTAAGTTACTACAAGATAACTTAGTACAACATGAATTATAATTACATATTGAAATAAGATTTACAAGTCTATGAACATGTATGCTAATCAAGATCTACACAATAGGTACAACCTAAACACTTCTCACTTCTTGTCTTTCTCCCATGCTAGCTCTGAACCTAAAACATACGTGAAATAGTGAATCAACACAATGTGTTATGTATGTGGGTGAAAGATATATATATATATATGTTGTGCTTACATACTTGAAAATTTTGAGAAAGAAGAAAAGGTAAAAGAAAATATTATTTAATGTGATAATCAGGTAAACACATGTTTTTGGCATATCTATAGATGTAGTTGTACTACTATTTATATCAACACATTATCATACATCCTGTATGGGAAAATTACTTTATGATGCATCTAGCATGGACAATTCATCATACATCCATACTAGGCAACATGTCATACATCGATATTGGTCCATTTCCCATTTGTTCTTACCGTAGTAGCTACAACTCATCCAAAGTTCTTTTATGTTCCTTTATGTTTTGGTGAAGCATATAATACTAATATGCATCCAATAATTCATATGCAAATAAAAGCATCCAAAGTACATCATATCATTATGCATCCATGAAAACTAGTTTTATAGTTAATAAAACCCAAGTACATGAGTTCAGAGATTCCTATATATATTTTGGACCATCTACATCTCTGTTCATCACCTGATTAATAGCAATTGATCATAATTAATAAATGTTCATCAAATTCTAGGTAATCTAGGTCCAAAATTATGGTTTGGCCAAATCTAGCTTCAAACAACCTAGAACTTATGTCTGATATTTTTATAATGATGAGGAGGTCATTCTAGGGGTCTGGTTCAGATTTCATATTATTCTGATTATTGGTCTATTTTCTAGAATTAAAATGAGGTTAAACATGTAATTTAGACATTGATGAGAAAAGGCCCACAATTCTCAATAATATTAAGATCGGATTCCACATTTAGTTTTTAGATGATATTAGGGTTCAAACTTATTTTTCTCAGATTAAATCTCAACCATTTTCTAATTATGCCATTTAAATGCGGCACTCTCATCTAAATTATATATCATCAATATAAGTGTCTCAAAAGTCTAATCTAGGAATTTTATAAGAAATAAGTCATTTTTCTGAGTCATGGCTATTTTGGGGGAATTATTTGGCTAAGGGAGTTATTTTTAACCACATTTATAAGAACAATTCTATTTCTAGGAATTTGGATGAAATTTACCTTTTTCAAATTTCTTTGGACCATTGATCCTTCATGGGAATCTGCTGGATGCCTACCACATTGCCATTAGAGTGGGGCACAACTCAGCATGTTGCCCTGGTCTGGACCAGTCATTTTTTTTCTCCCTCTTTCCCCCTTCTCTACTCCATCGCACTTCGGGTTTCATCGCCCTCTGACTTGTTCTCACCTCCATGAGAGTTCCCAGGGCACGATGCTCATCGTCTTCCTGGTTATGGAAGCACCACCATGGTCCAACAAGGATTCAATCTAATTTGGGTTAGCGCTCCTCTACCTCATGACCATGCGATTACACTCTGTTGCTCGTGTGCGCGTAAGGTGTTCCATTGTCGAGCGCCATATCCCACAACAAGCTTGATCTCTGGCGAGAAATCTTATGCTACATTGTCCTCCTCATCCTCAAGTGATGGCTCCAAAGGACACCTTTAGTGTAGGTGCACCTCGACAACCATTCACGACATCAAAAGAAGGTTCCATGGCCAAATGTGGACTCCCTCTTGGGGATGCAGAAGAGGAGGGTGACACATATTGGGGATTCATCATTCTAGAACTTGTTCACTGAATCGATACATCTACAAGCTATGTAGCCTTCCATAGCCAGTGATTTTGGGTTCGTGTCTATAGGGAAGACTCAGTAGGGCTAAGACAACACATCGTGGGGCTTTACAATACCTTTGTGTTCTTCCCATCCATTGGGAATCAACTCTGACCACCTCTGTTCACCACAGGATTGGGTCACGATGAGGAAAGGCAATAGGTATCACCACAAGTCAATGATCTCTTGGGCTTTGTTTGCTCTCTGAGACTTCAGGTGGTGATCAAGGTATGCTTAGAGGGAGTGACTGGCCCATTGTTGCAAAGAATAAAAGGATGAAGATGGCCTCCTGCATTCTCTACAACAAGATAGTGCCGAGGAGGGGCTTTGGGAATCTGGGATTTTAGATCCTCTACTGATGACCGATATCAAAGCCTAGTTCTCCATCCATGACTCCATCTCCAAAGCATGACGATGGAGCTAGACCTCATTCCATCAAACCATGCTCTCTCTGACTTTGGATAGTTCTCATCTTGGTTTGTGTCTGGCAATTGAGAGGTTGGGGGTGTGAGGGATCGTTCTCCCTGGCCATTCTAGTGAAACACCTAATTCTTGGGGTTGATGGACTTCTCCTGGCATTACAGAGATGCTAATGAACTATCACATGCTCAATATTTCCTAGAGTGGTGGATCATGCAACAACTGTGGGGAATCTCAGTCATCCGCAAGGATCGGAGCTTAAAAACAAAGTCAAGGCCATCTATTCTTATCTAACATATACATGGAATCCACATCTCCAGGACAAGGGTCAAGCCCAATTAAACATGTGCCCCTTTGCTATGTGGGTTTGCTGTGTCACATCATTGAAAATCAAACCAGATTTAAAATCATTTGAAACCTTAGTCATTTAATCGGAGTTCAAACATCAATACCTCCCAAATGGCTAACTCAAAAGTCATGAAATTTTAACCATGAGTCTGTCATCACATAAAGCCCCATGTTACCAAGTTTGAACTCAAAATTTAGCATTTGGTCATATAACTAAATTCCTCAGATAACTTCATAAATAATTGTATTGACCTCAAATACAAGTCAATTAATCAACTTCTCTTGATCGAAGATTTAATCCATGTTGAAAAGTAATGATGCATCCCAGGGTTCCTTTTTCAACCATATACATAACATTCATAGTCTTCCAAATGTTATATTGGGTATCAAAAACCCTAAAATTCAAGGTCATCACATTCACCCCATCATATATGGAATTTCGTCCTCAAAATTCAATGTATATCGTATGCAAGGTGATATCAAAACTCTAGATTCATATAGTCACCACTCCTACAAGACCATCATAATTCTACATATACCTAACTTGTAATCTTAGGTTCATAGCATCTTGGGTGCACCCACCCCACCTTAAACAGGTCAAAGTATCATTTTTGTAGTTCATGTATAATTTGAAATTCTAGTATTTAACGATTTACATCCCTCTTAATACCCTAAGATTAAGGGTTTGTTCATGCATTTGAAGCTGATAAGGTTATGCTCTAGGTTTCATCTTTCATCCTACTCACCTAGGTAAGATGATATCAATACTGCATGTCACTTAATAACAAATTTGGACATTTAGCATCATTATTGTGGTTTATGATCATCATCATACTAGGATTGCATCATTAGAGGGAACTGATATTCATCTTTGTATATCAGGGTTTCACCCTATTAGGTAAGTGTCAATACCAAACTAGAATCTTAGAGTCAAAAGATTTGAAGTTAAGAACTATATGTTTGTGATCATGTAAGTTGTGGTCCAAAGATATCTTTTTTTAGCTCATGATTTCAAACTTATATATTTCATGCATGATATAGAAGGAAAGAGAATATAATAAGCCAACTTTATCATGATTTCAAACTTGGATATTACATGTATGATTTAGGAAGGTAATAGAGAATAGGCCAAGCTTATATAAGTGACTCTTCATACATAACCATCGAAATAGCTCAACTAAGGTTTCTAGCATCATATATAAAGAAAGAGAAGTGGAAGAAATAACATGTATGCGTATCTTATGCACAAAGCATTTTACTCTTGGACCCATAACTCATATATCACCTCACTTGCAGCTAATGATGAGATTCACAAACATATGTCACTCAAGCTAGGACCTAATTCAATTAAAAGGATTGACTTTCTCATTATGATTCGCCTACCCATCATTATTTTACAGCCCAAATCTCACATATAGGATTGAATCATGCAAAAGGACTCAACTCATTTACTCAGGAGTAACCCAGCTTAGGACACATCATTTCACATATATCTCATATTTTCCATGTATTACAGGGTAGTTCCTATGACCCTCGCCTTGTGGGTCTCGCTCTCTCTGGAGTTCATGACGTAGCATATTATCGCACTACAAACTCACTTAGGGTTAAAATCCCTAAGTTTTTAACCAAAACAACGTGCAATAATACCACCCGCAAGCAGACGGGTCTTATCGCAGTATAGTTAAGGATCGAATCCCAAGGGACAACATTTTTAAAAATCTTTCTCTAGTAAAATCTAGTTGAATCAAGACTAATATTTAGAACAAGGTTGGTTGATTTGATTTTAATTAAACTAAATCCAAGGAAAGTAAAAGAGCAGGATTAAAGGTTGATTAAAGATTAATGATGGAAATCACTGGGATGGTCCCGGGTTTCACCACCACTACACATGCAATCACATCCAAACACAAACATCCAGGCAAGATATAATCATCCAAATAGAGCTGCTGCAAAACCCCCCATACGGGCGTCAGGTTCGCGTAAGCATCACCTTAGGTATCAGATGTCTCGTCACCATCTGGATCACATACTTACTGCTTTGAAGATACATATATCCAACTAAAGCTATGGCCCCCCTATATAGGCATTAGGCACACAGAAGCGTCACTGTGGGCTAGATGTCTCCTCACTTCACGGATCACACACTTTCTACTTTAGGGAATCCCATCCTATTTCTCATCAAGGAGTCAACCGTGTTAATCGACATTCAAATCCTACATATTGAAGTTCTCGCAATATAGGATATGAACAAGATAAATGCAAGCAGGTGATCAATCCACAAGCACACATCGACGATTAACAACGAAATGAAAGATTATATACATGCCATGGAATGTTTAGTATTTGATCATGTAATCATGGGCAGTGGGGCTAGTCCCCACACCCTAGTGAAAAGGAACTACTCGCTCATGGTGAGAGAAACAAGAATAACAAGAGAGAGAGAGAGAGAAGTTTCCGCCATGGGCACAGTGAAGAAGATGATCGCAGCTCTGTCAAGAAATGGTCTTCTACACAATGTCGAAGCAGATCTAGAAGAAGAGAGAAGAACACCATGACAGATGGGGTAGATCTCATCTCTCCACCTTCTTCTTCTTCTCATAGTCCTCGCTCGCAGCAGGAGGAGCAGAACGTGGATGAGATGGTGGCATAGAAATGGCGTAGATGCAGCAAATCTAGATTTGAATCTAGATCTAGATGAAGTGGCTTGCAGATCTAGAGTCTCCACTCCAAATCTAGATGAACGTGACACATGACCACCACGGGGGTAGGTTCTTGGCTATGGAGATCGTCTCCTTAGGCCCAGGATAGACTCGCAGCCTAACGACATCCAGATATGATGATTTGATTGGCTGGAGTCGGGTTCTATTTATAGGCAGGTTGGCACCGACTTAAATTCGCAACCTTCATAAGTTTGCAGCAGGTCACAAATTTTTGCACGGTCGTGACTTTTTGAATGCCGCGGTCATGACTTTTTGCACGGTCGTGGTCCCATTATATCTTGGCCAACATGTCGTGCTTCTCTTTTGTTAATCGTGTGCCCAGGTCGCATTTGTGTGCGACGAGTAGCGTTGCTGCTGTGATGTGCAGGGGGGGTGGTGATTCCTTTTCCCCAGTCGCAGTTCGCTGAAAGGGAGGTTGTGATCCTCTGGAGGTAAAGGTCACAGCTCTACTAATGGTGGAAGGCAGTAGCGGGTGAAGGGAGGCAGACTGTGGGCATGAGTTGTTGCATATGGTGTCGTTGTCCACGCTGCCATCCTGAGTAGTGAGGGTAACGAGAAGGTCCAGGACCTGCTGCTGTTCGATGTCACCCCACATTCCCTGGGTCTGAGATGGCCAGTGGAGTGATGAACGTGCTGATCCAGGTGTATGAGGGTGAGTGCACCCGTACATGGGACAACAACCTGCTGAGAAAGTTCAAGCTGTCTGGCATCCCTCCTGCACCGTGTGGCGTGCCACAGATCATCGCCTGCTTCGACGTTGATGCCAATGACATCCTGAACATTTCGGCGGAGGACAAGATGGTTGGACAGAAGAACAAGATCACTATCACCAACAAAGAGGGGCGGCTCAACAAGGCAGTAGTGTTAGCGGTTAGGATTTATTGGAAGAAGAAGATCGCGGGCAAGAGCGTTGAGGTCGCGATCAAGATCACAGTCGCGATCAAGATCACGAGCAGATGTTGAGTTGAGGGAAGGAGTTGATCACTGCTGGGATGATGCTGCCACTATTGAAGGGAGGAGAGAGGGGGTCACGGTTGTGTGAGGCGATCACAACATTGATCTACAGCTCGCGATTTTGATGTCTGTTGCGAGTTGGAGATGAGAGGGGGAGCGAGTGCTGCAACTGATCGCGGTCTTGAGAGGGAAGTCATGACTGCGGTTAGGGTAGGGGAAACCACGATCGCGGTGGGAGCGCTTGGGTCACGATTCTGAGGGAGTGGCAGGTCGCGGTGTTATGTGAGGTGATCGTGGCCGAGGTCTCGAGTTGGGTCGCGATTAGGTTTGCAGTGATTGCGATCGCGGGAGAAGGAAGGGCACTGGTCGCGATCATTAGTGGGAAGGTGGGACCCAGCGGCTGGGGAGAAAGGAAAGGCTGAGGGAGGGAAAAGAAAGGAGAGCCTACATTGACCAGTAGTTGACTAGGCTAAACAAAGCCCAAAATAGAGAAATGGACTAGAACTTGGGCCCAATGCCCAAATTGACCTGTCAAAAATGATGTAAAAATACAATTAAATTCGTGATAAATTTGATTGAACCAAGATAAGTTGCATATAAGAAGATATGGCCAATAAAAGCTCAATAAAGCAGTTAAGCCAAGTAAATGCACATATTAGAAGATAAAGCCAATAAATGCATGAATGCAACTGAAACTGGGCTTAAACGAGATGATTGAACTAAGATGAATAAGCATTCATAAAAATATCCCGAACTTAAACGTTGCTCATCCTCGAGTAACACAAAATCTAAAACACACTTCGGATGAATACTTTCAACTCGTGTGATTGCTTCATCTTCACATCATGATGCTCTGTATGACTAAGTGTCTCAACATCCTAAGATCACATAACACATTTTACCATATCTTTGTTCCCGAGTTTGCTTCCCAATATCACTTCCTCTCTAGTTTTTCCAAAATCAAGCATGTCAGAGAGTTTTGTAAGAGTCTAGAGATACCCGTAGAACAACAAGTGTGTACCTGGTCTGACAATGGTGTTTTTAGGATGTTGGTGAGCGTAGGCATTCATTGTGCCAGTAGGTGGAAAAGGGAGTGAAGGGTGGTATGGAAGGAATAAATAAATCTCTCCTCTATTCGAATCGAGATTTTTATTATATGATTTGCAATTTCATTGATTGCATTTTTTTGTGTGAATCTCTCCTCTATTCTACTCGAGATTGCATTTCTTTTTGTGTGCGCTTAGGCATCTTTTCTTGGTGATACGCCCCTATTTTGTAGTGAGGGGTATGGAAGAAGTGAAAAGAGAGAGATAGAGAGTGTGCTGCCCCGAACTTAGGGTTTGGCACTGTTTTGGTTATTTTCATTTCTTTTTTATGGACGGAGGGGTAAGAAGATGATGGAAGAAGTGTAGAAGAGAGTTCAGATCAGAGTGCAACTTGATTTACAATTCAGTGTACTGGGTCATTCTCCTTATCATACTCTGCTCAAATAATGACTTGATGAGGATCCGATGGAGATTCCATGCTATTGTTCCACTAGTCAGATAGGAAGCACGATGTGTTTGATCCCTCTCAGTTCGACAGATACTTGCCATATCTACTGATCATGATGTTAGGATTCATAAGCTTCACACGGTGATTTCCAATCATTGTCTAGTTTCAGAAATTGTTCTCCTTGAGGATTCGTTTCGAATAAGGAGGGTATAATGATTCAAAACTTCATGGAAAAATAGGATAGCTGACTAGGTAATTATGATGACCGCAATTTCTATATAATTATATCCATGTACCTTCAACTTTCAGATTTGGATTCCACAATTCCTAGGTTATGAGAAAGGTAGTAGATCACCCTGAAAAATAATCAAAACCCTAAGGTCACCATGGGTTCCATGGGTTTTCATCAATCTACAATAGAGATTATATTTAGGGTTTAGGTTATTTGGGATATCACTTTAGGGTGCTTGTGATTTAGGGTTGGGTTCTGAGGTTAGGGTCGTCAAGATTATCTAAGAACATTTAAGTTATTAGGGTTTTACATAAATTGTACATAATATTCATAATAAAGTGAGAAAAACTAGAAATTAGGGTTCTTCTCAATTATTGAATAAACTATCTTTCTTAGATAGGTTTTCGAGTAACATGATGATTAGGACCCTAATTAGGGTTTAATTTGTTCCCAAGGTAGATTTAAAATCAATTATGACCATTATAACACAATACAAATATTAAGGGGTCATTAGGACTTGTAGACCATATTTTCTGAAAAGGGATCGGATCTAGGTACTGGAATTATTTTATTTAAATATCTTGGATTTTTCTGATGAAAAGGATGTATAAGTTCGATATATTTTGATATTCCTATCATTTTCTAGGATTTCTCTAAGATCTGACCAATCAGATAAATTCCTAAAGAATAAATGAAAATGAATAAATAAAAGAAAAGGATTGCGAGCTCTGCTTCACAGATCTTGCAAGGGATCTGACTAATCGGACCCTCCTATTGACCCGCGAGCAGGCAGTCGTCTGAAGAAGGGGAGGTCAAGGCGAGGAAAGGACCAAAAGACCCCCCAGGCGTACCAATAGAACCCCTAGATGAGTATGGGCAGAGAGGTCATACCTCTAACTTGATTGTTCCCTGCTCGTGCGTCATGGCTGGAGTGAGGGGACAACAGGGGAGGTAGGATCACGATGTTGGGGGAGGGGGATTCTAGGAAGAGTTGGGCGAAGCTGATGGTTGGGTTGAGTTCACATGCTGACGGTGGTTGTGAGGAGGTTGAACTCACCAGCAATGGTGGTCAGGGTATCGTTTTTCGATCAAAACAGGCTAAGAATAGGTCAAGGAGTGAAGTTGAGGTTTACCTGCCCTCGGGTTGACTTGAGGGAGTCAAAGGTTCCGCGGAGGTCTACTGATGGACTTGTGAGCTGCCCGCATCTCTGAGGTGGCTCCAACCTCGCCGACATGAAGCTTCTGGATCTCAGCTGTGGTGGCTAGTCGACCCGAGGCTCTGGGCCTCCACGACACCAACTAAAGGTGCTCCTTGAGTCACCGAGATCCCAAGATGGTGTTGTCGTGGTGAATTGGAAGCAAGATGCTCCTAGAGTGAAGGAGGAGACTGGGGTTAGACGAGGTGAGGTGCTTGAGGTCAGGGAGGTAGAGGTGATCTTTGTTGCAATTGAGAGGTCCTTGTGACTAAAAGGGAGGTGGCAGAGCTACTGGGCTCCTTAAATAGGTGTGGGGGCGCTAGAAGGGGAGGCCCTAAAATTGGTCGCCGCCACCAGTGAGAGGTGCGAGGAAGGTGGGGGTCGTTATCCCTATTCCGAGCATGAGGGGCTTCGAGCAAGGGGTCGCTGACTTCGTCTCAATGAGGGGAGTTTCTCCTCCCAAAACTCGCGTCGAAGTTTTGGGTTTTGGGCGCACGAGGTGGTTGTTGGGGTCGACGCTCAGTTGGGGGCTGAAGCCGACGAAGGTGGAAGGTAGGAGACGAGGTCCTCGGCCCTTGGATCCCTGAGCGGATCCGAGTCCTTCCAATCGGATGGCTGGGGTCAAAACCCAGATAAGTGGTACGTGCCCAAGCAATAAAATGGGCCGCGTGACAAGATTTTGATCAAATAAATCGAAAACCTAGGTCCTAGAGCTACTAGATGGTATTATACACATGATTTTCAAATGTAAATAACTCTAAATTGGTAAATCTGATTGTAATGAGATTTATGGCATAGCTCTATAATGTTATGATGTAGCTAAGGTGCAAAATTGGAGTTAAAATTCGATTATCGACTATGTCAATTGACTAAATGTCATTTTGCATTAAACATGGGTTTAACAGATACTAGAGATGTCATTATATGAAATTGATACACCATATAATCAATTTGGAGTGAGGGACGATTGAGTGCATAAATGGAATAATTGAAATTGTAGGAGAGAGAAACTAAATAATATATATATATAAAAACTCACTCTGTCACATTCTCCCCTCCTTTTAAGAATTTTGACCCCAAAATTCAAGCATCCTGAAAAAGATGTGGATACTTCTTCTCGACCTTAGTCTTTAATTCCCAGGTGGAATCTATTTCATCATGGTGGCTCCAGAGAACTTTCACCATATCTATACGTCGATTACTGCGAAGCTCCTTTGACTTGAAATCAAGAATTCTGACTGGGGACTCAGCATACGACTGATCATCCTTCAACTCGAGAGGCTCATGATTCAAGATGTGACTGGGGTCCTTGACAGCTTCAGATTAGATACGTGAAACACATTATGCATGGAACTATACTAAGGTGGCAAAGCAAGATGATAGGAACATTCACCAACCCTTTCTAGAATCTCGAAGGGTCCAACATAACGAGGACTGAGATTTCCTTTATTCTTGGCCAAAGCTCGAATAGGTCGGATCTTCAGAAATATGTGGTCACCTTCCTTGAACTGACATTCTTTACGGTGAGCATTTGCATAAGACTTATGTCTATCATATGCTCGCTTCATTCTCTGCCTAATCAGTGCAACCTTATCAGTATACAACTGCATCTCCTTGAATTTCATCAGGGTATGTTCTCCGACGTCATCCCAGTGTAATGGAGATCTGCATGGTCGGCCATAAAGAGCTTCATAGGGAGGCATTCCAATGCTTGCTTGATAGTTATTATTATAGGAAAACTCAGCTAAAGGCAAGTAATAGTCCCACAAGCCTTCCCAATCGAGAACACAAGCTCAGAGAAGATCCTCTAGAATCTGTATTGTACGCTCTGACTGCCCATCTGTTTGCGGATGGTAGGTTGTACTGAAGTTCAACTTGGTGCCCAATTCCTCTTGAACCTGCTTCCACAACTTTGATGTGAACTTTGGGTCCCTGTCCGAGACAATAGATGATGGGACTCCATGCAGATGTACAATCTCCCGTATGTAGAGGTCAGCCAACTCAGAAACCTTTGCAGTAGTCTTCACAGGAAGAAAATGAACTGACTTGGTGAGACGATCCACTATGACCCATGCAGCATCGTATCCCTTCCCGGTCCTGGGTAATCCCACCACGAAATCCATGGTGATGTGTTCCCATTTCCATTCTGGGATTTCAAGGGGTTGTAGTAGACCGCCTGGTCTCTGATGTTCGGCCTTGATCCTTTGGCATGTCAGACACCTGGACACGAAATCGGAAATATCATGCTTCATGCCCCTCCACCAGAATTGACGTTGTAGGTCTTTGTACATCTTTGTTGTGCCCATATGGACTATGTATTTGGACCCATGTGCCTCACTAAGAATGGTTGTATTTCCAACTAACTGCTCAGGAACCCACATACGGTTCTTGTAACGAAGACCACCATCAAGACCCACAGATAGATGTGTTTGCAGCTTCGACAGGAGAGAAGAGAGCTCTGCAAGACCGGGACTAGCCTTCTGTTCCTCAAGAAGTTCGAAATGCAAGTTGGATGTGATGGAGATGTCATTAACATGCAAATGGTCTGACAGAAACTGCGGCTTCCAGCCTACCAGATCCTCCATGTTCCTCCATTCAGGGACAGATAGAGATGCACACACTGCCCTTTTTCTGCTAAGGGCATCAGCGACTACATTTGCCTTACCCGAATGATAGGCAATAGTGAAATTGTAGTCCTTTAGGTATTCAATCCATCGACGTTGACACAGGTTCAGGTCCTTCTGAGTGAGGATGTATTTTAGGATTTTGTGATCGGTAAAGATATCGAATGTTGCCCTGTATAGGTAGTGCCTCCAGATTTTGATGGCATGAATGATTGCAGCTAATTCCAAATCATGGGTGGGATAATTAAGTTCATTGGGTTTTAGCTGTCTAGACGCAAAGGCCACTACCTTACCATTCTGTTGTAGGACACACCCTAACCCATTCCTCTAAGCATCAGTGAATATCACAAACCCCTCATTTCCAGAGGATAGAACAATGACAGGAGCTGACATCAACTTCTGCTTTAACTATTGGAAACTGGACTCACAAGCAGCTGACCAGATGAAGTGCTCATTCTTCCTAGTAAGCTTAGTCAGAGGAAGTGCCACTTTGGAGAAATTTGGAATAAAATGATGATAGTATCCGGCTAGACCCAAGAAACTTTGAATTTCAGAAGGATTATGAGGAGGTTGCCAATCAAGTATAGCAGAGACTTTGGCGGGATCAACAGATATACTATCTCCAGAAATGACATGTCCAAGAAACATGACTTTATCGATCCAAAATTCACATTTTGAAAGTTTGCCATAAAACTTCTGGGTTCGAAGAATGTCAAGAACTGCTCGGAAGTGTTCATGGTGTCTTTCCATAGAATTAGAATAGATCAAGATATCATCAATGAAGACGACCACAAACTCATCAAAATAAGGTTGGAAGACTTTGTTCATCATGTTCATAAATACACCCGGTGTGTTGGTCAACCCAAATGGCATCACTAGAAATTCATAATGCCCATAATGAGTTCAGAAAGAAGTTTTAGAAATATCAGAATCCTTGATTTTAAGTTGATGGTATCTAGAACGGAGATCAATCTTTGAGAAAACTTTAGCAGTACAAAGTTGATCAAAGAGGTCAACAATACGAGGAAGAGGATACTTGTTTTTAATAGTGGCTTGGTTCAACATGTGGTAGTCAATACACATACACATAGAACCATCTTTCTTTTTAACAAAGAGAATAGGAGCACCCCAGGGGGAAACACTAGGATGAATGAAACCTTTGTCAAGAAGTTCTTGCACCTATTTCTTCAACTCCATAAGCTCAGCAGGAGCCATCCTATATGGTGCCCTAGAAATCAGAGTGGTTCTAGGAAGAAGATCTATGGAGAACTCAATGTCTCTATTTGGAGGCAGCCCAGGAAGCTCCTCCAGAAAAACATCTGGGAAGTCACGTACCGCCTCTATACTTTCTACAGGCCCTCTACTAGGACTGGTCTCTGAGACTAATGCGAGGAAGACTTTACATCTTATAGAAATGAGCTTTTTAGCTTATCCACGTACCAACTTTGTTGATGTTTTTGTTTCTCGTATTTTCTAGGTACAAGGAACAATTGACAATATATGAAGCACATCAAAGTACCTGAAGCCACTAAATAATGATCATGGAGGATATGAGATAGATCTCCACATCTCACCTTATTCATTTCAGTTAGATAGTTTATTCTTCTAGATGATGTAATAGGATGTTATAGATCCTATGTAATAATCATATTTTCTTCTCGTAGACTTATCCTTCTTTCTTCTCGATAATTAGTATGTATGACTTTATCTTTTATCTTTGGATGAAGTGTTCTTTGGCTATCTATTGATGATGTGAACATGGTCTTGGCTTATCTCTGATTTTAGTTGATTATCCTCATTTCTTATATTTTCCCTTTTGACATTTATAGATATGAGTGCACGCATATATGTGTATGTCATTAAGGAAAGTATATAGAAATTGGGGTCGTCACAGTAATGGCTTTGATTGAAACAAAAGTGTCAAAACTTCATCAAGTTTCTATACAAACTGCTATGAAACATTTTGAAAATTTTTGAAATTTTTTCTCAAAATTGCAGCAAAATTTCAACGATGAAATCTTAAGTCTAAAATGGATAGGAGAGGGTGGAAAGTAGAGTATGTACCACCCACCCTCCACCCCAAACTTAGAAATTTTCTTGTCCTGAGCAAACTCTAAATCTGAGATGGAGGGGAAAACTCGTGCCGGTTGGTCCACCAGATGTGGTTGCATTCCTTTTGGCGACGCGTCCTCCATCTGAAATCTCAAAAAATGGAAACTATCAGAACTTAAGACTGCATCTTGTGATGCATTGTCTACCATGTGTGAAATTTTCTAAAAACAAAACTAAAAGTAAAAGCTAAGTTAAAGATCGGGTTGCCTCCCGACAAGCGCCTTTGTTTTACGTCGATGGCTCGACGTGATTTCTTCAGCTTTCCAGTAGGTATGTTGGTTTGGAAAAATTCATCAATTCATTAGTGCTAATGTTAGCTGTGGTGAAATATCTTTTCAAGCGTTGGCCATTTGCCACAAAATCGCTTGACTTGTCACTCCATAAGGTGAATGCACCATGTGAATAGATGCTTTTGACAATGTATGGTCCCGACCAGTGCGAATGGAGTTTCCCTGGGAATAACCTCAGTCTCGAGTTGAACAGTAGAACTTGGTCTCCCACTTGAATTTCCTTCCTCTTCAGATGACCATCATGCCAAAGTTTCGTGCGTTCCTTGTAGATTTGTGCGTTCTCATAAGCCATCATCCGGAGTTCTTCTAGCTCTTGGAGTTGCAGAATCCTAGCTTCGCCAGCTTTCTTAATGTCAAAATTCAGTTGTTTTATTTCCCACCATGCTTTATGTTCTAGTTCCACGGGCAAGTGACATGATTTTCCATAGATAAGTCTGAAGGGTGTTGTTCCAAGAGGAGTTTTGAACGCAGTTCGGTAGGCCCATAAGGCGTCATTGATTTTCACTGACCAATCCTTTCGGTTGCGTCCTACTATCTTTTCCAGGATAGCCTTGATTTGATGGTTCAAAACCTCTACATTCCCACTTGTTTGTGGGTGGTACGGGGAAGCTACCTTGTGCGTTACACCATATCTTCAAAACAACGCTTCAAGGCTTCTTTCTAGAAAATGAGAACCTCTGTCGGATATCATAGTTCGTGGGATTCCAAAATGGGGAAAGATAATATCTTTGAACATTTTAATGATGGGTTTTGAATCGCTAGTGACAGTTGGTATGGACTCTACCCATTTAGAGACATAATCTACTGCAACAAGGATGTAGGAAAATCCATGTGAGGATGGGAATGGGCCCATGTAGTCCACTCCCCAAACATCAAAAATCTCGACTTCTTGCCATAGCTTAAGTGGCATCTCATCTCTTTTCATAATGTTTCCCATTCTCTGACACTTGTCACATGACAACACAAAGTTATAAGCATCTCTGGATATGGTTGGCCAAAATAAACTGCATTGCAAAACCTTCAAAGAAGTTTTCTTAGAGCTCATATGGCCTCCGACTGGGCCTGAGTGGCATTGCTCTAAAATAAGTTGGGCTTCTTCCTCAGCGATACAATGTCTGTAGAGACCATCAGCACAGAGCTTGAAGAGGTACGGATCATCCCAGTGATATTGCCTCACATCATGCATGAATTGCTTTAGAGCATTGCCAGTACACTCAGGGTGGATGACACCAGCGACAAGGTAGTTCACATAGTACGAGTACCAAGGAGTAGCTTCTGAGACTTTCATAAGCTGGTCATCTGGAAGAGAGTCATTAATTGGTATCTTCTCAGTTTCCAGAGTGTGGATATGACTTAAGTGGTTTGCTACAACATTTTCTGTTCCTCTCTTATCTCTAATCTCAAGATCAAATTCTTGCAATAGGAGAATCCATCTTATAAGCCTTGGTTTTGCATCTTTATTTTTTAGAAGATAACGAATAATAGTGTGATCGGTGTAGGCAATCACCTTTGAACCAATGAGGTAGGATCTAAACTTATCAAAGGCATATACGGCTGCTAGGAGTTCCTTCTCAGTAGTTGCATAGTTCCTCTGAGCTTCGTCAAGGGTCTTCGATGCATAATAGATGACACGATGTTTCTTCTTTATACATTGACCCAGGACGGCACCCACAGCATAATCACTGGCATCACACATAATTTCGAATGGGTGATCCCAATCTAGGGCTTGAATGATGGGTTTTGTTGTAAGGGCATGCTTTAGATTGTTGAAACTCTTGATACATTCTTCATCAAAATAGAAGTCAGCGTCCTTCAGCAACAAGTTTGTCATGGGTTTGGTTATCTTGGAGAAATCCTCGATAAACCTTCTGTAGAAGCCTGCATGACCAAGGAATGCACGGACTTCTCTAACATTGGTTGGGATAGAGAGTTTAGAAATTACTTCAATCTTGGCCTTGTCCACTTCAATTCCTTAGTTATTGACCCTATGGCCAAGGACAATGCCTTCTTTTACCATAAAGTGACATTTCTCCCAATTTAGCACAAGATGTGCTTCTTCACATCGTTTGAGGACCAGGGAGAGGTGCTTCAGGCATGAGTCATATGAATCCCCATATACAGAGAAGTCATCCATAAAAACTTCCATGATGGTTTCGGTTAAACCAGCAAATATGGCTGCCATTCAGAGTTGGAAGGTTGCAGGCGCATTACAGAGCCAGAATGGCATCCTTCTAAAGGCGTATGTTCCAAAAGGGCAAGTAAAAGTAATTTTCTCTTGATCATCTGGATGTATAGGAATTTGATAGAATCCAGAGTAACCATCGAGATAGCAGAAATATTCTTGGTGAGCTAATCGCTCTAAGACTTGATCTAGGAAAGGCATTGGGAAATGATCCTTGCGTGTAGCCTTGTTCAACTTCCTGTAATCGATGCACATCCTCCACCCGGTTACTGTTTGAGTGGGGATGAGTTCATTATTTTCATTTCGTATCATAGTAGTGCCACCTTTCTTCAGAACAACGTGTACAGGACTCACCCAAGGTGAGTCAGATATCAGATATATGATTCCAGTAGTGAGCAACTTTATGACTTCACGGCAGACTACTTCCTTCATATTAGGATTCAACTTTCATTGATGCTCAACAGTCGGCTTGTGGTCTTCCACCATAGGGATTTTGTGCATGCAAAGCACTTGACTGACTCCGGTGAGATCGCTCATCTTGTAGCTGATAGCTTTCTTTCTTTCCTTTTATTCTTTCAGGAGTTTATCTTCTTGTTCGGTCGTTAGGTCAGAATTTATAATAACTGGACAAACCCTGAGATCATCCAAAAACACCTACTTCAGTCCCTCATGCAGGGGCTTCTGTGACGTCCCCAAATTTTCTAAATCTTAATCCGATGTGTGACGTCCAAATTGAAACCCTCACCTCAGCGAGAATCCCAATTTAAACATCCCAAATAAGGCTAAGAAGAAGAAGAACAGAGGAAGTCAGAAGGAAACAATCAGTAGCACATGCACATGAACAATAATAACACCACAACACATGTTCACCATTCAACATATAATTACAACATGAATTATTACAACATTTGATATTATATATTGAACAACAAACTTATACATATACATGTACTACATCTGAACTACAGGATCTTAAGACAACAGGTCCACCTGAACATCAGCTCTCCACACAACTCTCACTATCCTGGATCTTCAAGAGCATAACCACAACCTAAACAAAAGATTACATGCGGTACACGTCAGCACAATATTCAAGAATATTGTACTGAGTACGCCTACGTGTCTTTTATTTACCTCTCATCATATCTTGGCAATAAGATAAAACTAATATACTTGGCAGTAACAGAAGAATATAAGAAAAGCATATACTTGCACAAAGATGTTCATTAATAAAAGAGAACACATATTTTAAGCTCATTTTCCATTATATCATCCATGCATTTGCCACCTGAGGGAATAATGCATCATCTCTGCTACCAACGAGAATGAGATTTAAGGCCTTATGATCTACTACCAAAGAGTTAGATCATTGTACAATGTGATCTTCTACCAAAGAGAATGATCACTTTCCAGCACTATGCTACCAAAGAGAATTAGTGCTTTCATATAATGGAACAGATATATTATGTTTGATGTGTTCATAGCAATAAGTATGGAGAATCAAGCAACATAGCATACAAGAACAATCATTTCAATCAATACCATATGCCAAGTATTTTACTACTCATATAACACAAGCATATTGTATAATAAGCCAAGTAAGAGGTAATGGCGTACCTTCCAAAGAGATATCCTAATCACATATTCCTCATGTCATCTATGTCCTTGGTCAACCCTGATTAAGACAAGACCATGTACTATCATCAGGTTCACATCATCTTACATCTCATCTTAACCCTAATCGTGCTCGTATTAGGGTTTCACTTAGTTCATTAGGATATTTCCATTATTACTTGCATTTTTGTCTTAGAATTATCTTACTGATGTCATTTTCCAGATTATTTACTCATTAACTGATAATCACATTTTCCATCATTCTGTGAACCTATTAGGCTTAGGTTACATGCATTAACCTAAATCAGGATTTCATACCATGTATTAAGGGTCAATCTCATATAACATGAATTATAAGCATCTAACTGATATCTGATTTACCTCTTAGCTTCATATTACTGATATGAACTTACTCTGTAAATTTCATCATTTATTGAGCATGTGTGTATTTATTGCATTTTATTTAGGGTTATAAGCCCTAATTAGACATATTAAGCAAATTATATAATTTCGTGCATCAACATGACCATCACTGACATCAGGTGCACTATAAGCATTATTATGGAGTTACTGACATTTTTCCATAATTTTATGTCATCATTTGCTATTTATTATCCACTAAACGAGCATTACACATCTTTCATGATATCACTGAGATTTGAGCATCAAAATCCTGATATCATAGTTCCAGGTTGTTCTACGCATGTTTCTAAGAATTTGGGTATATTATATGTATTTTTCTGATCATCGAGCTAATTACTATGATTTATTGAAAAATTGAGCATTTTCTGATTATTTACCTCATCCGGCCAATAAGGAGGCGACACGTGTCCACTCTGAGGCCGCGGCTCTTGGCTCCTCTGCCCACACTGAGCCGGCCGGCCCTTCTTGGTTTGGACCCGGTTCAGCCCCTCTTCTCTCAGTCTTGAGTCTCCGCTCGACAGGTCCAGGACCCGCGCACCTCTGTTTGTGCAGGGCGCCGCCGTTGGGTCCTGCTCCGGCGAGCAGCCCCAGAGGCTTCACAGCCCCTAGATGTCGCCTAGGGCCACGGTTAGATTCGGTTGCCTATCCCAGATGCCCACGGCTACTCCACTCCTAGGGTTTGCCTCTGGAGCTCCAAGACCACGAGATCACCGGCCATGGTGGCCGCCGCAACGATGGCAAAGGGGAAGAAGGCTGCCCTTCCTCGAATCTCACCGATGAGGCACCAAAAACCTTCGTCGGAGCTTCAAGGACCTGGAGGGACCCTCGAATCTAGTTGTAGAGACTCTGTCTTCTTCCTTGGTGTGGGTGAGCTCGGCGTCCAGTGACACCACCATCAGGTTGTGTGAAAAGTGCTTGGAACTCATCACTACGATCTTCGGTTATGCTTTCCCCCACTTAGCCTCCTCTGAAAGACCTTCTCACTCTAAACTCTACTCGTGGCCGCCACCTGCAGGCTACGGTGGGGAGACAGCAAGAAGGGAGGGCTCGCTCTCCCTCATCCCTTCCCCTCTGGCCACAAGAAAAGGGTCGAATGGAAGCTACGATACATAGGAAGCCAACTGCTTGGTTGGACTCTCCATTTGTACCCACGATCAGCGAGTACCTCGACATCGTGGTCCAAGCCTGTGGTCAAGGAGGTAACCGCAAGGTTAGGGACAACTCGGGGACCCTTGATCTTCAATCCAATGGTCTGGGTGAGTCCCTCACTTGAGCCCATCCGCAACCCATTCAAACTAAAGGTCCTAGACACCAGATCAGCTATGGATGGCCCAGATTTGTCCACGCAGACGCAGCCCAAACCAAGGGCGTGTGACACATCCATTGCCCTAAACTTTGGTCTAATAATCCTCAAAAGCACATTATTTCACTATATTCAAACCTACATAACTTTTTCTAGGAACCTCCAAAGGCCACCAAAATTTAACCATAGCTTCACCATACCTCAAGGTACAATCCATTCGATTTTGGTGCAAAAACTCAGCTATTTGACTTGTCAAATAAATTCCTCAAGTAGGCCTAAACTTATGGATCCAAATTATTATATTAACATCAATTCACAAACCTTCTTTGTCAAGAGCATGGAACCCTCAATCTATCTCAATCTTATACTTTCACTTAAGTCATTGGACATTTTAGGATTCCAAAACTCCACTCCATCACATCCTACACACCTTAAAAGATATTCCGTCCTCAGAATTAAGCCAAAAACCACTTTGTCACATCATATACAAATTAAAAGAACTTTCATCCTCGAAAGTAAACCATAATCATACTTCTAGGAAAAACCTTATCTTGCCTTCATCCACATGTATGAACTATTCTAGGTGTAACATATCTGCAAAGATTACGTAGAACCATGTATCCAAAGCACTATTAGGGGGTTTTGCAACCATCTTGGTGCCAAACACTCCATCGGGATTGAAACAAAGTTTTAGAAACTCAGATTATATCATGACATATTTCATACATTAGGGTTGCATTCTTATCTTTACCCATGCATTATAGTTTCCAACATCATATTACCATGTTCAAAAGGAGTTACTAACGTTAACCTGTACATCGTGGGGTCATCAGCATTCTATTGAGATATTATTAGGACATGTTTAACATTAACATATGCCTTTTAGGAGGGAGTTCACTGAAGTTAATCCCACTTTATCCATCTAGATCATATCAAGGTGTTATAATCATTATGTTGTGCTATTATAAACTATATTTTTCATCTTCATTAAGCACTAAGATTAACACCTCATGTACATGTTCCATTCACATGATCTTATTTCATTGTTCATACTAAATTGCGACATTTATTAATGATTGGATCACAAGGTTAACCATCTTTAATATATCATAATTATTCATTTACATGGTTAATCATTTATGCATTTCCATCTATTAAACTATTTCCATATTTCCTTCGTGTCATATACTTGCTTAACATCTAGATATCAAAACACACTCATATAGACATTATACTAAGGTTGTGCTTAAACATCATATACAAGTGGATCGTCCAACATATATCAAAACTTTATCTAGCCCAAAAGAGGTTCCTCTAACCCATACCACGAGGTTAGTTACATGCTCAGTTTCTCTGAGCTATCTCAACTCTATGAGTATCTCATAAGCACATACTTTATCTTCCCTCTCTTAGTCTAGGGTTTCCGGATTACCTCATTGGCACTAGCTAATAGCTTCATTAGCTCTAGACACATGAACACAAACCAAAACATGATATGGCATACTCTTCGTGGGTCTTCTACCCCTTAAACATGCTTACACAAAACTTTCTTCTATACACCACTAGATTCTTATGTGGGAAACCACCAACCCGAGCATGAGGCTTCACAGGAACTAACATAGCTACCTCCTCCAGGGTCTTGGGCTCTCTCCCTCACCCAGATGGAAGGCACTCATATTCATGTTCACATATGCACATATAACCAGCCTCTCTCTGACTCTAGGGTTTGGTCATCCCAAGGACATCTAGGGTTCAACAAGACTATAGGAATCATACATAAAGCAACTCATCTCAATCACTCAGGAGTAGCCTAGTTTAGGACATGTCACATTTCTCATAATTCTCATATCTTGGAGTTTAGGTTCTCTAACCTTCTCCCAATGGGTCTCACTCTCTCTGGAGTTAACCCTGAAACTGGTCCCAACACTAGAGGTCCTCCTTTGTAAAAGAGCTTGAGGCTCATGCTGATCCACAACTTATCTTAACTTAACATATCTTATCTCATAAAAGGATGCATACCTGCATCAGCAAAACTTATCTCGAATCCTCAAATCTGAACTTAAGTCCTCAAAGACAAATTAAACCATCTTAATCATCTCATATCATCTAAATATGACTTACATCATATCTTATTTCATCTATTCCATCTATCATATATATCAAAAAGGCTCTAGACATCTAATCTAGAACTACTCTCTCTTCTAGACTGATGTCACCACTTTCACTTAGGTTGCATGACCATCTCCTACTCGTATATGTGTGGGGACACATTTTTGTAATACATATACATAATCAAATATTATATAGTTTTTCTCCGATAAACCAATCGTCAGAGAAAACTATCAAGGTTCGATCCGTTTGGTATCAAAAACCAAATCCTGAAAACGAGTGTCCCACACATAGTAGAGAGTACAGTGTCATGAAAACTAAGGAAAGGGGTGAGAACATGGTGTAGACTAGTGTAGCTACTGTAGACAATGAGCGCCATATGTCTAGGGTTTCTCTTCCCTTGATGCACATCATTTCCAAATAGTGCAACGTCCCATACCGCTCCACTACAAGGAAAGAACGACATCTAAGGACTTGCTACCCAACAAGCACCAGTCTAGACCTAGTTCTCAGACATCTAGGTGCTAACCTAGAGGCTAGGTCAAATCTAGTCTCTAAAAGACGACTAATCTAACCCTAAAGATTATTAAGTTCAAGGTTTACTTTAGTTTGAGTTGCATAATGAGCAAATGCCAGGCTTTTCTATTGTTCATGCTCTGATACCACCTGTGACGTCCCCGAATTTTCTAAATCTTAATCTGATGTGTGACATCCAAATTGAAACCCTCACCTCAGCGAGAATCCCAATTTAAACATCCCACACAAGGCGAAGAAGAAGAAGATCAGAGGAAGTCAAAAGGAAACAATCAGTAGCACATGCACATGAACAATAATAACACCACAACACATGTTCACCATTCAACATATAATTACAACATGAATTATTACAACATTTGATATTACATATTGAACAACAAACTTATACATATACATGTACTACATCTAAACTACAGGATCTTAAGACAACAGGTCCACCTGAACATCAGCTCGCCACACAACTCTCACTATCCTGGATCTTCAAGAGCATAACCACAACCTAAACAAAAGATTAATGCGGTACATGTCAGCACAATATTCAAGAATATTGTACTGAGTACGCCTACGTGTCTTTTATTTACCTCTCATCATATCTTGGCAATAAGATAAAACTAATATACTTGGCAGTAACAGAAGAATATAAGAAAAGCATATACTTGCACAAAGATGTTCATTAACAAAAGAGAACACATATTTTAAGCTCATTTTCCATTATATCATCCATGCATTTGCCACCTGAGGGAATAATGCATCATCTCTGCTACCAACGAGAATGAGATTTAAGGCCTTATGATCTACTACCAAAGAGTTAGATCATTGTACAATGTGATCTTCTACCAAAGAGAATGATCACTTTCCAGCACTATGCTACCAAAGAGAATTAGTGCTTTCATATAATGGAACAGATATATTATGTTTGATGTGTTCATAGCAATAAGTATGGAGAATCAAGCAACATAGCATACAAGAACAATCATTTCAATCAATACCATATGCCAAGTATTTTACTACTCATATAACACAAGCATATTGTATAATAAGCCAAGTAAGAGGTAATGGCGTACCTTCCAAAGAGATATCCTAATCACATATTCCTCATGTCATCTATGTCCTTGGTCAACCCTGATTAAGACAAGACCATGTACTATCATCAGGTTCACATCATCTTACATCTCATCTTAACCCTAATCGTGCTCGTATTAGGGTTTCACTTAGTTCATTAGGATATTTCCATTATTACTTGCATTTTTGTCTTAGAATTATCTTACTGATGTCATTTTCCAGATTATTTACTCATTAACTGATAATCACATTTTCCATCATTCTGTGAACCTATTAGGCTTAGGTTACATGCATTAACCTAAATCAGGATTTCATACCATGTATTAAGGGTCAATCTCATATAACATGAATTATAAGCATCTAACTGATATCTGATTTACCTCTTAGCTTCATATTACTGATATGAACTTACTCTGTAAATTTCATCATTTATTGAGCATGTGTGTATTTATTGCATTTTATTTAGGGTTATAAGCCCTAATTAGACATATTAAGCAAATTATATAATTTCGTGCATCAACATGACCATCACTGACATCAGGTGCACTATAAGCATTATTATGGAGTTACTGACATTTTTCCATAATTTTATGTCATCATTTGCTATTTATTATCCACTAAACGAACATTACACATCTTTCATGATATCACTGAGATTTGAGCATCAAAATCCTGATATCATAGTTCCAGGTTGTTCTACGCATTTTTCTAAGAATTTGGGTATATTATATGTATTTTTCTGATCATCGAGCTAATTACTACGATTTATTGAAAAACTGAGCATTTTCTGATTATTTACCTCATCCGGCCAATAAGGAGGCGACACGTGTCCGCTCTGAGGCTGCGGCTCTTGGCTCCTCTGCCCACGTTGAGCCGGCCGGCCCTTCTTGGTTTGGACCCGGTTCAGCCCCTCTTCTCTCAGTCTTGAGTCTCCGCTCGACAGGTCCAGGACCCGCGCGCCTCTGTTTGCGCAGGGCGCCGCCGTTGGGTCCTGCTCTGGCGAGCAGCCCCAGAGGCTTCACAGCCCCTAGATGTCGCCTAGGGCCACGATTAGATTTGGTTGCCTATCCCAGATGCCCACGGCTACTCCACTCCTAGGGTTCGCCTCTGGAGCTCCAAGACCACAAGATCACCGGCCATGGTGGTCGTCGCGACGATGGCAAAGGGGAAGAAGGCTGCCCTTCCTCGAATCTCACCGATGAGGCACCGAAAACCTTCGTCGGAGCTTCAAGGACCTGGAGGGACCCTCGAATCTAGTTGCAGAGCCTTGGGTTGACGTCCCCGACTCCGTCTTCTTCCTTGGTGTGGGTGAGCTCGGCGTCTAGTGACACCACCATCAGGTTGTGTGAAACTGCTTGGAACTCATCACTACGATCTTCGGTTATGCTTTCCCCCACTTAGCCTCCTCTGAAAGACCTTCTCGCTCTAAACTCTACTCATGGCCGCCACCTGGAGGCTACGGTGGGGAGACAGCAAGAAGGGAGGGCTCGCTCTCCCTCATCCCTTCCCCTCTGGCCACAAGAAAAGGGTCGAATGGAAGCTGCGATACATAGGAAGCCAACTGCTTGGTTGGACTCTCCATTCGTACCCACGATCAGTGAGTACCTCGACATCGTGGTCCAAGCCTGCGGTCAAGGAGGTAACCGCAAGGTTAGGGACAACTCGGGGACCCTTGATCTTCAATCCAATGGTCTGGGTGAGTCCCTCACTTGAGCCCATCCGCAACCCATTCAAACTAAAGGTCCCTGACACCAGATCAGCTATGGATGGCCCATATTTGTCCACGTAGACGCAGCCCAAACCAAGGGCGCGTGACACATCCATTTCCCTTAAACTTTGGTCTAATAATCCTCAAAAGCACATTATTTCACTATATTCAAACCTACATAACTTTTTCTAGGAACCTCCAAAGGCCACCAAAATTTAACCATAGCTTCACCATACCTCAAGGTACAATCCATTCGATTTTGGTGCAAAAACTCAGCTATTTGACTTGTCAAATAAATTCCTCAAGTAGGCCTAAACTTATGGATCCAAATTATTATATTAACATCAATTAACAAACCTTCTTTGTCAAGAGCATGGAACCCTCAATCTATCTCAATATTATACTTTCACTTAAGTCATTAGACATTTTAGGATTCCAAAAGTTCACTCCATCACATCCTACACACCTTAAAAGATATTCCGTCCTCGGAATTAAGCCAAAAACCACTTTGTCACAGCTTCATTTCAGGGGCTTCTGGCTTCTCACATGTCTCTTCAGTTACATTCACAACTTTGAGTTCCTCGACCCTAGCTTCAATATCTTCTTCTATAGAGTCAAGGTGGAGGATACAATCCTTAACTTGTTTGTTGATGGAGTTATCAGTAGATGGGTTCGTTAGAGCCACTTCTAAAGGATCGTCTTGTTCATATTCCTCTTGTGTAAGGAGAGAAATTTGCTCAATGCAATCAATCAAATAGACTTCTTCCTGCAAGCTCAGTCTTTGCATGCTTTCAAAAACTTTGAACTCGAGGGTTTCTTTCCCTAGTCTGAGCAGCAAGGTCCCTACTTCAACATCAATCAAAGCTCTTGCAGTGGTGAGGAATGGATGGCCAAAGATAAGAGGGTATCTGGCATCTTCCTTTATGTCCATGATGACAAATTCACATGGGACATAAGAGTCTTTTCCAACCTTGACAGGGACATCTTCAATTATTCCTAAGGGAAGAGTCATAGAGTTATATGCAAGTTGTATGGTCATTCCAGTTGGGAAAAGTTCTGCAAACCCTAACCTCCTAGAAAGGCTAAGTGGCATGATAAAGATACTAGCACCGAGATCGGCCAATCCCTTCTTACATGAAGAGTCACCGATATGGCATGAAATCCAAAAGGATCCCGGGTCTTTCTGCTTCTTGGGCATCTTGCTCTGAATAATATCAGAGGTAGTCATGGCTAACTTCACCGTATCATATTCTTCGGTTATATATTTCCTCATGAGAAGTGACTTCAAGTACTTCATCCAGGCCGGTATCTCAGCCAGAGCATCAAGGAAGGGTATATCAACATGAAGCTTCTTCATGGATTCCTTGAACTTATTGAAGCGGGTATCAAGCTTTGTCTGCTTTAAATGAGATGGGAAAGGAGGACGAGGCTTATATACTAACACATCCGACTCAGGTGTGTCTTCTTCCTCTACAGCCAATGGTTCTTCCAATCTTGCTTTGTCTGTCTTATCAGCAGTTGGTTGTTCCTTCGGTTGAGACTCGGGTATTGTAGAGTCTTGGACATTCACAAGGTCATCATCGTTTGTTTCCGCTATTGGTATCTTAATTGGGGGGTCAGAATAGTCTTTTCCAGACCTGGTTGTGACAGCCTTCAATTACTCTGGGTGCTTAGGATTGTTCTCTGGTTGTCCAGAAAAGGCTCCAGCATGTGGCTTCATGCTAGCTGCAAGTTGAGCTAGTTGAGATTCAATAGCCTTCCGATGGGCTTGTTGATTAGCCATCATAGTCTACTGTGACTGCAGCATCTTCTCAATAGCTGACAATTTTTCATCAGGAGGGATGGGACCGGCTTGTTGCCCTTGTTGTTGTTGTTGATAGGGGACTTGGTTGGGGTTATGAAACTGAGAATTGTTCTGATAATTGTTGTAGTTCTACTCTGGTAGTTTCCTCTAAAGTTCCCTTGATTCCCAAAATTTGGTTGTTGGTTATACTGGAATCCTGGCGGGCCTCGTTATTGAGTATTTCAACCAAGATGTCGTGAGTTTTCCGCTCTAGAAGGATTTCCATATTGAAAACCTAGATGGTTCCTATTCTGATTCGGATTATAGTACCCTTGACTAGGGATGGTGTTGACAACATTCATATTTTCCATTTGACCATTATCTCCTTGGGCACAGGTATTGCTCAAAACAACATCGTAGAGAATGTTACAGGATAGAGTAGAATGATCAGTTCCTTTGCATGCTTCACAGAAGAGTGAAGCTGACTTAACTTGTTCTTGTTGTCGAGGGGGTGAGCATCTTCTTTCATAGGTGGAAAAAGATGTTTCAAGTTAGTCTTGCTTGGCGACTAGAGGCTTAAGAGACTCAGCAATAGACTTGTACTCGGGAGTAGCTTCTGCTATAGCAACCTTCAACACTCCTTTACTTACGGGTCTACCCCAGTTGGCTTGATTTTCAGCTCCAAGTGTGACAACCTTCCATGCTCTATCATAGCTTTGACGCATGAAGTTTCCTCCATATGAGGAATCCAAAAACTTCTTGATGTCATCATCCACACCCCTATAAAAGATTTCGACGAGTGGATTTTTAGGAATGTCGTGGTGTGGACACTTGCGCAGGAGCTCTTTGTATCTTTCCCATGCTTCTGCTAGGGATTCTCTAGGGACCTGGGTGAATTGCATTATTCGGCCCCTGATTTCATAGGTGAGAGAAGGTGGATAAAACTTTTCTAGAAAAACATTTTGAAGTTGTTCCCAAGTGGTGATGGGTTCGCATTGCAAGGAGTTATACCAACTCATAGCTCTATCAGCAAGAGAGTACTTGAAGAGATGGAGTCTGATGGCATCATCTGTGACTCCATTTTTCTTTGTCATGGTGCATAAGTCTATGAACCTCAAAAGATGTTCTTGACTATCATCTCCTTGCTTACCATAGAAAGGGATATTTTGAAGCAAAGTGATCCAATGTGCCCGTATCTCAAAGTTGGGAGGGTTGATGGGAGGAGGTTGTATTGGGTGATGAATGTCAGCAGCTTTAGGGATTGAGAACTCCCTAAGGTCTTTTTGTAACTCCGCTTGTTGAGCTGCTTCTTGGGCTGCTTGGATTTCTTCTTGAACTACGGCTCGGGCTTCTTGCATAAGTCTATCTCTTTGTGCATTAAGGGCTTGAGCTGCCCTTTGATGCGATGATTTTGAGTCGCATTTAGAGACCTATTTCATATGTGTTTTGTGCCTTAATTACTCATTTTCATGGATATTATTGCATAATTCACTTTATTTGGTCTCTGCCATCATTTTATATCAAATCCCCTTTATTTCATTATTTTAAGCATTATTGATCATCTTATCATAAATCGTGTGGATTTATTTGGTCTTGTTGTGCAATTTCAGGAAAAACAAGTATCTACATCCGTCGATACCATCGACGGATGTCGATACCATCGACCAAGCCACAGGTTGTCAGCTGAGAGGAGCAGCACAGAGTCGATACCATCGACCCAAGTCGATGCCATCGACACATGGAGAGCTACAGCGTCGCTAAACGACAACAACCGACGCTAAAGGAGTCGATACCATCGACACCCAAGTCGATGGTATCGAGATCACCACAGGCGCTCAGAATAAAAGAAAGGAAAGCTGCCGCTAATTCGCTGGGTCGATACCATCGACACGCGTCGATGGTATCGACGCCGGCAGATATGCGTTGGATCTGTTTTGATCTCGATCAGACGGCTGTTGTTATTTGACGACCTAATTAGGGACTTATACCTAATGACGGCCGCCCAGACGGGAGGGGAATCTAATTTTGAGATTGCACGAGTGCCGAGGAGGAGAGAAAGGAGAATGGAGGCCGAGAAGCTCATCCCGGGTGATTCGGACGCTGCCGAAGACAATTTCCACCACCGACAGGCGGGTAAAGCTTGTGTTCTACGCCAAGGATCCACCGGTTCTTCTCCGTTCAGGGGTTTTCCCATCTATTTCACGTTTTTCTTATGAATTCCCCAATTTCTACCATGTATTTGTGTAAGATGAACATGAGAGGCTAAAACCCTCAATCTTTAGGACCGGGAGTAGCCCGGGGATACATTGTATGATGATTTTATATTGATAATTCATATTTTTCTCTCATATCCGTGGTATAAATTCGTTTTCTCTATTGCTATTGTTATGCTTGATCACCATAATAATAAATTAATGCCCTTAATCACTTCGACAGAAGGATTAACGGTTGAAAAGAAACGAATTCTACATTAATTAATAAAACCCTTGACAAAGGAGTTGTAAAATTAATGGTGGGAACTGAGGGACCGATCTTAATGCGCTTAGTTTAGGGGAATGATTACTATGACGATGGAATCAACCTAAATCTAAGTAGTGGATTACACCACGACAGTGGGTAATTCTCAATTCAGGCCACTACCCGGATAGAGAGAGAAGTGTGAGGAATTATATGAAATCTAATACAATGTTGACCTGCGGTGAAATCGCCATCCTAAAGATATCCCTTTTAATTGATTAAATTAACCTTTAATCGATTGTTTTCTTTGTTTGATTTTTATTTTCTTTTGATTTGAACAACAAAACCCTACTTTGTTAATCGGTCTAGCTGATTGCGATTAGTTAGTAGAAGTCTCCAATAATTCACGTATCCCTGAGTTCGACTCGGGCCTCACAAGGCCTATATTACTCGACACGTATACTTGCGTTTAAGCGCGTAGTAAAATACACGTCAAGTTTTTGGCGCCGTTGCCGGGGATACGGCGAATTATTGGCACTTTGAGTGCTAAGAGCGGCCATTCTAGGCCACATTTTTTTTATTTTATTTTACTTTAAAACAATTTCAAAAATTCCTTTATTTCTCTATAATTGTGTTGTCTCGTTCAAAGCATTGTACTGAACCCCTATTTCCATATTTCAGGTACTTTGCATGGTGCACACACGTAGTCGAGACTACGTGAATCGCACACCTGAGGTTCCATCTGCGGGACCAGAGGACGAGGGCTACTACGAGGAGGAACACCATAGTGATACAAATTCTGAATCTGAGCAAGAACAAGAAGAAGTAATGGCTGAAGCACAGACAATATGGGAGAAGATCAAGGCGTCTTCTTCCTCTGCATCAAAAGGGCCTATAAAGAAATAGGGGCTAAACATACCTACATACAAGATCGACCCAGCACTGATTAACTTGGTCAAATCTAATGCATTTCACGGACTGAAAAATGAAGATCCAGTGGCACATATTAGTCAGTTTGTGGAGAACTGCGATATGGTGAAGATAGATCGCTTTCCGCAGGATGTGCTCTATCTCAAGTTATTCCCCAGTTCCTTGGCGGGAGTAGCAAGAGAGTGGCTCCACAACCTCGACGATGAGTTTGTAGAATCATGGGATCACATGGTGGAGGTTTTCTTCGAGAGGTTCTTTCCTCCTGAGAAGACCAATGATATGATCCGGAAGATCCACAATTTCACCCAACAGGCGGGTGAAACCTATTCTGAGACTTGGGAGTGATTTCAAGTCATGTTGAGGAGATGTCCACATCATGGATTGGACAAGGAAACCCAAGTGAAGATCTTCTACTTTGCTCTCTCCGAGCATGATAGAAGCAATTTGGACTCGGCTGGTTCAGGATTTTTCTTGAACAACACTGATACAAGATGCTGGGAGATATTAAAGAACATGGCTAGGAAACAGTCATGGGACGACAAAGGTGCAATAGAACATGTCAAGGCTGCCGGCGAATCCAGAATAGTAAGGGAGCTGAATGATAAGTTAGATCTTCTAGCCAAGAAGGTGTTAACTAAGGAGGAGACATCTAAGGATGAGGAAGCCCAAGTAAAGTTCATGCAACAACAGGGCTATAGAAACAATGACTATTCATGGAGAAAAGATAAAAAGTTTTCATGGAAGGATCCAAATAATTTTCTGCAGGATCCAGATGCTAAGCCACAGCAGAAAGCCGAGGACAAGAACACTGAATTGCTAAGTCAAATGGTCCAGCAAAACCAAGAGATGATGGCCATGTTTGGAAAACAACTGCAATCTCAAGGTGATATTCTAACCAAATTTGGGCAGACGCTGCAAAGCCATGGAGCACAAATGCGGGCATTGGAGACCACCGTGGCACAGATTTCAAGTGAGGTGGCGGCTATCAAGCACGCCAATCAACAGAAACCAGCCGAGAACGCGAATGTGGTTCAAGCGCACCATCAGGTCAAATACATTTCTGTGGTTAGTAAGGAAAAAGAATCTCAGGTGCAAGAAGTTGCAGAGGAAAGGAGAATGACGTTCAATGTGAATGCAACACCGGCAATACCATTTCCACGCACGTACTATGGACTGCCGGGTGGAAATCCTTTCTTCAGAAAATCTGATAGAGTTGTGAATACTGTATCTCCACCTGGGCAAAAAGAAGAAGTGCAAGTTTGTGCACATGCGGAGACAAAGAAGGTGGAAGAGGAACCACAACAAGCTGCTACTAATGAGGATGACTTGCAAAAGCACACGTCCGAGATAGTGAGTGAAGCAAGCTTAGGGGAGGTACCCCCGAAAGACTCATATGTGCCTCCTCACAAGCGTGTCAATGCGGCAGATGTGTCAAATCGGGACAATCCAAAGCCGAAGAAGGAGCACCGACACTATAGGAAATTCTTGGAAATATTCCGCAAGCTGCATATCAACATTCCGCTGGTGGAGATGATTGAGAAAGTGCCCGCCTATGGGAGGTTCATTAAGGAGATCATCAATAAGAAGAGGCGGATAAAAGAAGATGAAATTTATTGGATGAATGAGACGGTGAGCTCGATGATTCATGGGAGTTCACCAAAGAAGAGAAAAGACCCAGGAGGTTTTTACATTCCGTGTTCAATAGGTGGTCAACAGGTCTCTAGAGCGCAATGTGATTCTGGCGCTAGCATCAATCTCATGCCTTTGGCTACTTTTCATAAGCTAGGGTTAAAAGAGATAAAGAGGTCAGCCGCAACAATTGAATTGGCGGATGGGTCTACCGTGAGACCCTATGGAGTATGTGAAGATGTTCTAGTCAAGGTTGACCGATTCATATTTCCGGTGGACTTCGTCGTCATAGACATGCCACCACTCCAAAGCTGCGAAATTCTCTTAGGAAGACCGTTTCAAGCAACGGCGGATGTCGTGACTGCCTTAGGCAGAGGGACTTTGTCCTTGGGTATTGGAGGAGATCGTGTTGAATTCAAATTACCGAATGATCCTCTAAGTGCAGTTCCCAAGGTGAAAAGATGATGATTGTCAAGCCGTCTAGCCTAAGACGCTAAAGAAGGGCGCTTGTTGGGAGGCAACCCAATCATTGGTACATTAGGATAGTTTAGTTATAGTCGTAGATTGCTTTTATTTTGTGTGAATTTTAGTGTAAAGAAGATACCTTGATCCGTTTGTTCAATGTGCAGGCACAGGCAGGGTCGATACCATCGACACACTGGTCGATGGTATCGACATGGGTTCAGGAGTGACAGTTGCAAAATCGCACTGAGTCAATACTATCGACGGTCCCGTCGATGGTATCGACATACCTACAGGCAGGTTGCACAATAAAGGTCGATGGTATCGACATGCCAGTCGATACCATCGAGATCTCTAGAGATTTTCAGAAGAAATCGACTCAGTGAAGTCGATACCATCGACGGGTCTGTCGATGGTATCGACATTTTCAAGTGAAAAAGGCGGCGGCCGGACTCGCGAGGCAGTTGCCCTAATCAGCGAGTCGATACCATCGACTTCTGTCGATGGTATCGACGGGCACACAGCAGTGTCGGTGTCAGTTATTCAAGATGGGGTTATTGGCCAAATGAAGTCACATCATCCAGAGTAAATCCAGACCCCACGACCCTGGCAGTACCCACCTCCGCCTCCACAAGAATGATCATGGTATCACTGTTCCACCCTTAAGTTGGTTTTTGACTATGAGGCCATAGTCGAATTCAAGCTTAGGGGGGTGGCTGGAACAGCTCTATCTTTTATCTTTTCTTTAGTTTTCTTTAGTTTTTTGCTTTGTTATTTGTTTTTGCAATTTTAAGTTTTTATTTTGGATCCACATCTATCTAGTGTAATTGTGGATGTCGTAAAAAAAATTGTCATCTTGCTGTTTTCATGGGGAAATTAAGGGAATTGAAAATTTTTTCTGTGTCAGATGGATAGCTTTACTTGGTTGTCCTTGGGGAACTTATTCTATGAAAATGATTGATTATGTCAACTTTGAAGCAATATGTCATACCCACACCCGCATTGACTCATGAAAAGTGGATAGTAACAGTTGTTGGAGCCTAACCTAATCAAATGGTAATGAGACCTTAATCAGATGTAAGAGAAAGAACCCTTTAAACTACTACACATGTCAGTAAGGAGGGACGCATAATTTTCTTCTAAGGTTCAGTCACTTAATCTTGTGATCATTCCACCCCATTTTCTATAATCCACCCAAGAATTGGAAGTAAAGTGTAGTTTCAATTTCTTTTGCGTGCATGGCATGTAGATAGGTTTTGCATTATTATTTTCATGTTTTTGCATAGAATAATGAAAAAATATATAGTGATACATGCACATTACCCTTAGGTGCATGTCATGTAGTTGCACTCACAATTTCATGATTTTCATGCATAAGCACACCATGTATCTCAGTTGACCTGAAAAGTGATCTAAATTGTTCCATACCCTCGCATTAGTACAAAGATTTCCAATCATGAAGAAAATAGCCTAACACATGTATCTCTAAGCAATTATGGATATATGGGCAAAGAAAAAAAAAATAGAAGAAAAAATTCTGAAAAAAAAATGTTAGAAAAAGAAAGAAAAGGAATAAGAGGGAGAAAGGAATGATATCACTTGTATAACAGGGGAATTGAGTACATGATGTGGCTTGAGTAGATTTCTATCTCATTTTGAGGTAGAAGGTTAGTGCATGCATCATTCCACCCACTTTTAGGCATTAGGGCATTCTTAATGTGCATTTGCATCATTTAGGGCATTTTGTTATATGCATACTGAAACTGTGTAATGCTTCCAAATTCTCCCATGAACCACCCATTCCATCCACCCGTTGCTCGGATTGGTAGGCCACCGTGATTTTCTCCTCACTCATGTTTATCAGGAGAACTGCTTCCATGTAGATGGTAGTTAGGGCGAGCAACGTAGTGTAGGTGATCACAAGATGCACCATGGCTGAATCGGCGAACTTTATTATGATAACTACCTTATGTGATAGTGTTCATCAGTTTGGAGGATAATTTCTTTTATTGATGGTTATTGTCGCCTGTAGGGTAATTACTGTTCTGTGATTAGGAAAGGCCGGTTTGAGAACGTTCAGTGGGAGTCATGTGGGATGTGGGGTGATGTGTTGATTGTTAGTTGACATCTGCAATTCTATTCTAAGGATTAGTTGCTCGAGGGCGAGCAATGTTTAAGCTTAGGGGAGTTTGATGCGATGATTTTGAGTCGCATTTAGAGACCTATTTCATATGTGTTTTGTGCCTTAATTACTCATTTTCATGGATATTATTGCATAATTCACTTTATTTGGTCTCTGCCATCATTTTATATCAAATCCCCTTTATTTCATTATTTTAAGCATTATTGATCATCTTATCATAAATCGTGTGGATTTATTTGGTCTTGTTGTGCAATTTCAGGAAAAACAAGTATCTACATCCGTCGATACCATCGACGGATGTCGATACCATCGACCAAGCCACAGGTTGTCAGCTGAGAGGAGCAGCACAGAGTCGATACCATCGACCCAAGTCGATGCCATCGACACATGGAGAGCTACAGCGTCGCTAAACGACAACAACTGACGCTAAAGGAGTCGATACCATCGACACCCAAGTCGATGGTATCGAGATCACCACAGGCGCTCAGAATAAAAGAAAGGAAAGCTGCCGCTAATTCGCTGGGTCGATACCATCGACACGCGTCGATGGTATCGACGCCGGCAAATATGCGTTGGATCTGTTTTGATCTCGATCGGACGGCTGTTGTTATTTGACGACCTAATTAGGGACTTATACCTAATGACGGCCGCCCAGACGGGAGGGGAATCTAATTTTGAGATTGCACGAGTGCCGAGGAGGAGAGAAAGGAGAACGGAGGCCGAGAAGCTCATCCCGGGTGATTCGGACGCTGCCGAAGACAATTTCCACCACCGACAGGCGGGTAAAGCTTGTGTTCTACGCCAAGGATCCACCGGTTCTTCTCCGTTCAGGGGTTTTCCCATCTATTTCACGTTTTTCTTATGAATTCCCCAATTTCTACCATGTATTTGTGTAAGATGAACATGAGAGGCTAAAACCCTCAATCTTTAGGACCGGGAGTAGCCCGGGGATACATTGTATGATGATTTTATATTGATAATTCATATTTTTCTCTCATATCCGTGGTATAAATTCGTTTTCTCTATTGCTATTGTTATGCTTGATCACCATAATAATAAATTAATGCCCTTAATCACTTCGACAGAAGGATTAACGGTTGAAAAGAAACGAATTCTACATTAATTAATAAAACCCTTGACAAAGGAGTTGTAAAATTAATGGTGGGAACTGAGGGACCGATCTTAATGCGCTTAGTTTAGGGGAATGATTACTATGACGATGGAATCAACCTAAATCTAAGTAGTGGATTACACCACGACAGTGGGTAATTCTCAATTCAGGCCACTACCCGGATAGAGAGAGAAGTGTGAGGAATTATATGAAATCTAATACAATGTTGACCTGCGGTGAAACCGCCATCCTAAAGATATCCCTTTTAATTGATTAAATTAACCTTTAATCGATTGTTTTCTTTGTTTGATTTTTATTTTCTTTTGATTTGAACAACAAAACCCTACTTTGTTAATCGGTCTAGCTGATTGCGATTAGTTAGTAGAAGTCTCCAATAATTCACGTATCCCTGAGTTCGATTCGGGCCTCACAAGGCCTATATTACTCGACGCGTATACTTGCGTTTAAGCGCGTAGTAAAATACACGTCACCCTTCGAGCAATTTCCTCCTCTTGAGCCATTCTTTCTTGGTTCTCTCTATACTGATGGTGAAAGGTTCTGTCTATCTCAGGGTCAAAGCTAGCAGAGAGTCCGGGACAGTCCGAGCGGCGCATATACTAGACCTTGTGGGTACCTAGGATGGAAAGATCTTTTGCTAGTAAGATGGACGGAGTAGAACCGAATTCAAGTGTATATGATCGATAGTATCAAAAGTAAAAGAAAAAGCTAAATTAGTCTCAAAAGAACTAGATTTAACTAGACAATTCTGTTGTCCCTGGCAACGATGCCATAATTTGACGTGGCATATTATCGCACTACAAACTCACTTAGGGTTAAAATCCATAAGTTTTAACCAAAACAAGGTGCAATAATACCACCTGCAAGCGGACGGGTCTTATCACAGTATAGTTGAGGATCGAATCCCAAGGGACAACGTTTTCAAGAATCTTTCTCTAGTCGAATCTAGTTGAATCAAGACTAATATTTAAAACAAGGTTGGTTGATTTGAGTTTAATTAAACTAAATGCAAGGAAAGTAAAAGAGCAGGATTAAAGGTTGATTAAAGATTAATGATGGAAATCGTTGGGATGGTCCTGGGTTTCACCACCACTACACATATAATCACATCCAAACATAAACATCTAGGCAAGATATAATCATCCAAATAGAGTTGCTGCAAAACCCCCCATACGGGCGTCAGGTTCGCGTAAGCATCACCTTAGGTATCTGATGTCTCATCACCATCCGGATCACATAATTACTGCTCTGAAGATACAGATATCCAACTAAAGTTGTGGGCCCCCTATACAGGCGTTAGGCACACAGAAGCATCACTGTGGGCTAGATGTGTCGTAACCTCACGGATCACACACTTTCTACTTTAGGGAATCCCATCTGATTTCTCATCAAGGATTCAACCATGTTAATCGACATTCAAATCCTACATATTGAAGTTCTTGCAACATAGGATATGAACAAGATAAATGCAAGCAGGTGATCAATCCACAAGCACACATCGACGATTAACAATGAAATGAAAGATTATATACATGTCATAGAATGTTTAGTATTTGATCATGTAAGCATGGGCAGCGGGGCTAGTCCCCACACCCCAGCGAAAAGGAACTACTCGCTCATGGTGAGAGAAATAAGAATAACAAGAGAGAGAGAAGTTTCCGCCATGGGCATGGTGAAGAAGATGATCGCAGCTCTGTCAAGAAATGGTCTTCTACACAACGTCGGAGAAGATCTGGAAGAAGAGAGACGAACACCACGACAGACGGGGCAGATCTCCTCTCTCCACATTCTTCTTCTTCTCGTAGTCCTCACTTGTAGCAGGAGGAGCAGCTCGTGGATGATATGGCGGCATAGAAATGGTGTAGACGCAGTAGATCTAGATTTGAATCTAGATATAGATGAAATGGCTTACAGATCTAGAGTCTCCACTCCAAATCTGGATGAACGGGATACATGATCACCACAGGGGAAAGTTCTTGGCTATGGAGATCATCTCCTTAGGCCCAGGATAGACCCGTAGCCTAACGGCGTCCGGATATGATGATTTGACTGGCTGGAGTCGTGTTCTATTTATAGGCATGTTAGAGCCGACTTAAATTCGTGACCTTCATAAGTTTGCAGCTGGTCATGACTTTTTGCACGGTTGTGACTTTTTGAATGTCGCAGTCATGGCTTTTTGCACGGTTGCGGTCCCATTCTATCTTGGCCAAGAGGTCGTGATTCTCTTTTGTTAATCGTGTGCCCAGGTCGCGTTTGTGTGCGGCGAGCGGCGTTGCTGCTGTGATGTGCAGGGGGTTGTGATTCCTTTTCCCTGGTCGCAGTTAGCTGGGATCACGGTCACGATCAGGAGAAGTCGCGGTCACAGTTCACTGAAAGGGAGGTCGTGATCCTCTGGAGGTAAAGGTCATGGATCTGTTGATGGTGGAAGGCGGTAGCGGGTGAAGGGAGGCAGACTGCGGGCATGAGTTGTTACATATGGTGTCGCCGTCCAAGATGCCATCCTGAGCAGCGAGGGTAACGAGAAGGTCCAGGACCTACTTCTACTCAATGTCACCCCACATTCCCTAGGTCTGAGATGGCCGGTGGAGTGATGAACGTGGTGATCCATGTGTATGAGGGTGAGCGCACCTGTACGTGGGACAACAACCTACTGAGAAAGTTCAAGCTGTCTGACATCCCTCCTGCACCGCGTGGCGTGCCACAGATCACCGTCTGCTTCGACGTTGATGCCAACGACATCCTGGACGTTTTGGCGGAGGACAAGATGGCGGGATAGAAGAACAAGATCACTATCACCAACGACGAGGGGTGGCTCAGCAAGGCGGTAGTGTCAGCGGTAAGGGTTTATTAGAAGAAGAAGATCGTGGGCATGAGCGATGAGGTCGTGATCAAGAGCACGATCGTGATCAAGATTGTGAGCAGATGTTGAGTTGAGGGTAGGATTCGATCGCTGCTGGGGTGATGATGTCATTGTTGAAGGGAGGAGAGAGGGGGTCGTGGTTGTGTGAGGCGATCACAGCATTGATCTGCAGCTCGCGATTTTGATGTTTGTGGCGAGTTGGAGATGAGAGGGGGAGCGAGTGCTGCAAATGGTCGCGGTCTTGAGAGGGAAGCCACGACCGCAATTAGGGTTGGGGAAACTGCGACCGCGGTGGGAGCACTTGGGTCGCAATTCTGAGGGAGCGGCAAGTCACGGTGTTATGTGAGGTGATCGCGGTCGAGATCTCGAGTTGGGTCACGATTAGGTTTGCAGTGATCGCGATCGCGGGAGAAGGAAGGGTGTTGGTTGCGATCATTAGTGGGAAGGTGGGACCCAGTGGCCGGGGAGAAAGGAAAGGCCTAGCGAGGGAAAAGAAAGGAGAGCCTGCATTGACCAGCAGTTGACCAGGCTAAACAAAGCCCAAAATAGAGAAATGGACTAGAACTTGGGCCCAATGCCCAAATTGACCTGTCAAAAATGATGTAAAATACAATTAAATTCGTGATAAATTTGATTGAACCAAGATAAGTTGCATATAAGAAGATATGGACAATAAAAGCTCAATAAAGTAGTTAAGCCAAGTAAATGCACATATTAGAAGATAAAGCTAATAAAAGCACGAATGTAACTGAAACTGGGCTTAAACGAGATGATTGAACTAAGATGAATAAGCATTCATCAGTTCACCACGTATCTTGTCCTAACACTAGAGGTCCTCCTTTGTAGAAGAGCTTGAGGCTAATGCATATTCAACCTTATCTTAACTTAACCCATCTTAAGCAACAAAAGAGTATGTGCTTTCATCATCTAGACTTAGCTCATATTTTCAAATTTTGGGATCAAAACTTATATATAACATAGATCTAAAGAAAGAAACTTATATCATCAGATATCAACCTAGGATACAACCATCCTTACTTTTCTATTCTCTATTTATCTATCACATATCATGATAAGGCTCTAGACATCTACTATATAACTACTCTCTCTTCTAAACTGATGTCACTCCCTTTCACTTAAGTTGCACAAACAATAACTACTCTCCAATGTGAAGGACACATTTTTAGATTTACATATATATAATAAAATATTATATAGTTTTTCTCTGAGAAAGAAGACGTCAGGTAACACTGTCAAGGATTGAGTTGATTTCAAAACAAAATAAAATCAGCAAAATGAGTGTCCCACACACAGTAGATAGTCCAGTGATATGTAACCTAGTGAAATGGTGAGAACAAGGTATAGACTAGTGTAGCTACCCAATGCATATGAGCTCTATATGGAAAGAGTTTCACACACTTATCTAAACCTAGTTCTCAAACATATAGGTTCTAACTTAGAGGCTAAGTCAAAACTTATTCTTATAGAACAACTTACTAAGTTTCTAGGGTTTAAAGTGAAAGGTGAAATTCAATTTTATGTTTCATGGTGAGCAATTGTTAGGTGTATCTATTGTTCATTCTCTGATACCAACTGTAACGTCCCTGGATTCTGCCAACTCGATACTTGGAAGGCCTGAGAGGACAAATCCCAAAATGTTAGCTAATCATTTTAGAGAGCAATGTGGAAGCATAATACGCATACATGAACATACAACCATAACACACACCATAACATTTCTTGACATTCAACACGTAAATTATTACAAGATAACTTAGTATAACATGATTTACAATTACATATTGAAAGAAGATTTACAAGTCTATGAACATGTATGCTAATCAAGATCTACACAATAGGTACAACCTAAACATTGCTCACTTCCTATCTTTCTCCCATGATAGCTGTGAACCTAAAACATACATGAAACGACAAATAAACACAATATGTTGTGTACATGGGTGAAAGATACATATATATTGTGCTTGCATACTTGAAAATTTTGAGAAAGAAGATAAAGTAAAAGAAAATATTATTTAATGCGATAATCAGGTAAACACATGTTTTTGGGCATACCTGCAGATGCAGTTGTACTACTATTTATATCAGCACTTTATCATAAATCCATTATGGGAAAATTACTTTATCATACATCTAGCATGGGCAATTTATCTTACATCCATACTAGGCAATATGTCATACATCCATATGGGCCATTTCCCATTTGTTCTTACCTTAGTAGCTAAAACTCATCCAAAGTTCTTTTATGTTCCTTTAAGTTTTTGCAAAACATATAATGCTAATATGCATCCAAGAATTCATATGCAAATAAAAGCATCCAAAGTGTTGGGTTTTAGGGGAGACAGCGAAGGCAGCAGAAACAAAAATTTCTTCTCCCAAACCCAGAATAAAGGAATCACATCAACGTCTACGCAATAGGAAGGATGGTTTGTAGAGGCATACCTTATCCCGAGTCTTGTTCGATGACGTTACCTCATGGCTTGTGCGGTCTTCACCTCTGGTCTTGGACGGTGTCTGTGCAGCTCCTTGTCTCACCGGGACTATCAGGATTGACAGCTGTCCTCCGAGCGGCAGAAGTCTCCCACCTCTGAAGTAGTCCACACAGACCACCCAGAACTCTGATCTCCTTGTCCCATAAGGAATTAGAAGGAGTCGCACCCTCCTATCAGTGTACTAGTCACCAAAACACTCTCCTGCCACTAGTCACTTTTCTACAGTTGTCTTTCCCTTGTTGTGCCTCCCTTATCGGATAGCACTTGCTCGGGCTCTCTCGGTTACCAAAACCAGAGAGAATGACAACTTTACAAAGCAACTGGTGCACTGAGTTGTGTTCCTATGAAGCCTCACTACCTCTATATATATATAGGAGGGTCATGGGATAGGGTTATCTATCCTGAGCAATGTGGGATTAATGCAGGAGTAGAAGGGTTCAAGATTTTCCACAAAACAACCAACTCGCCAACTGAACCAATCGGTTCATACCCTAAAACGATCGTTTTAGGACCTAAGTCGATCATTTGGGACCTGAGTCGATCATCTGGGGCTCTGAGCCGACCGGCTAGTATCCCGAGCCGATTGGTTCATGGCCCTGATCCAACTCAAATTGACTTCCAAATTTGTTTCTGATTAATCAAATATTAATCCTTGTCCAAATCGAATTTGTACAAGTGAAACAAATTGTATTTGCAAAATAGTCTTCTGACTTTCCGAACGATCTCGGTTAGACCATTTGAGTTGATCGGTTCAACTCTTGAACTGGTCGTCTCAGCCTGTCTTAAGCTGATTAGTTCATTGCATGAGCCGATCGGTTCACCAACCTGAGTCGATCGGTTGGGGCAGCGGACTGTGCGAAATCATTAAATCACAGTTTCAATCAATCTGATACTCTAATCAATCGATCCAACACCTTGAATACTATGATTTTGAGCTATCAATTGATAGAGCATTTAATTAAACTACTAAATTCCTTTAGTAATCAATCTAAAAATCGTTTGTGGATAAACTCCTCTTCCAGGTTAAATCCTATGTGTGTGACCCTGTAGGTCCATTTCACGTTGGCAGTGAAAGTCCATAACACTTATGACTTCACAAGCAAAGAGCGGTGCCTACTCGCACATCAGTGCTACCCAAGTGAAATAGAAGGTTGGAGAACAACTTTCAATCCTACAATCTGTGAATGGTGTTACAACGAATGTATAATTCCTTTGTCACTGATATCCTGAATGAACTCAAGGCATGGAACAGTCATCCTGTCAACGTTCATTCACTTTCTTGATCTCCGAGTAGATTGGAGGAGATATGTATAACATCAATATCACATACTGATTCACACATGCATGCTCACACCTATCTCAATCCTACTCATCAAGTGGCCATGGATATCAAACTCCCTCAGGAGGGACAAATCCCATATCTATCACTCACCCCTCAAAAGCACCATGTGTCAAAGCCACCCAATCATCACCTTTATAACAACCCATGTTTCATGACTGCGTTTGATGATGTCAAAGTGTACCCAATGACATGTGTTGAGTGTAGTGATTTCAGGTCAAAGAATCACACTCACCACCATCACTGTGAGAACTGACTGTGACTACCATGTCATGGTTCCATGTGTCAAACTCACGGTGGGTTTGTCTGGTAAACTTGTTCTCTAACAAGTACCTATGTGTTTGGTTTGATATCTCCATATCATGACTAACGAGATTCTGTCATCAACCAATGCCACAATCTAGTCTTGTGTGTCATTGTTGTCTATCTACCTTCCACAATGACATCCGACTAGAGACACAACAAGAATGTACAAACTCTTAGCATTTGTATGATCTCATCGTTCAGGTCCTTAACCTAAAAGCATACATCATTGATTACTGTCATTCTCTAGACATTCAATTTGTTCTATCATTATCTCATATGACTGAACTAGAAAGAATTGGAAGCTTGCCTTTGATCTTTATCAAATCAATCTTAATGTATCCCACCAATCATCCCATGATTGGCTCTCAGGGCATGCATACCAATAGACTCCCACTTGCACTGTGAGCCAATCACCATTGAATCATATTCATAGTGATCTTCAAACATGTCCCACATGTTACTGTGCTCTAGTGCTAACATAGTGAGTTATGGCAACACCTTGCCAAAGTCGGTATTAACTGCATGTCTCTCAACTCTTCGTAGTACGTCACACGTATGAGATGGAGCTGTCGTAATATATGATCTAGTATTCCTTTGCTAACCTTTAGCCACATTGTATGACTAAGTACTCCTTACTTGTCATCAAAGATCATAATATCTACAAGTTCATATCTACGAACTCCTAGATCCATCTAGTATCCATTGTTGTTCTCTAACACACAAATACTCGACATTTCCTTTTAAATGGATTTATTGGAACGTTTCCATTTATCAACAAACATTCACTTTTATATATATCCCATATATATATATATATATATATATATATATATATATATATATATATATATATATATATATAATATAAATATATATATATATATTGCGATTAATTCTCTATCCTTTTCGGAAGTTCGTATCAGTATAACTCTTTATAGTGAACCCTTCCTTATTTCCATAGAACTAGTACTTCTCAAGTAATTATCAAGTTCTTATGGTATTCCAGTAACCCTTACTGGAACTAGACATACATCCACTCCTCATGTCCCACATATGAGTTATCAGGATGAGCTCATCATATTGTCATGTCCTACATATAAGATGATGCATGCATATTGTTCTTACCATGTCCATACATGCAAGATAATGGGATGATTACATACATGATAGATCTGTATCTATTCTTAGTGTTTCCATTCTTCATAAGAATTGGACACTTGGCCTTGGGATACCAACTACATGTAACATGGACAAGTTTTCTCCCACTAAATCTAAGCACACTGAACCCTTTAGTATAGATTGACAATGTATGCTCTCCCTTTTCAGGTCAAGAGGTTTTCAAGAACTATCTATAGATCTATATTCCTATCACAAAGGAAACATCTCTATCTTCCCTAAAGAAAATTTCCACTTTGGATTTCCATTCTAGAACATTTCCATTTCACATCAACATGTGGAATGTGAATACGCTCCCACTAAATCATAGATCTCTCTTTATCTTTGTCATATGAGTCAAACCCTTTGACCATATCATCAAAGTGAAGATCCAACTCTGAGTTTCTTGTACTCAATCAATCATATTGATTAGTTCATTGTAACTTATAGACTTCATTTGCATTAATGGATTCATAAACCTCATAGGTTGTGTCACATACACATCCTTGTTTTATTCCTTATAGGAATGCAGTTTTAGTATCTATATGCCAAATCTCTTAGTCATTAAGTTGCAATCAACAAGCATCATCCTTATCAAAGTGTTATCCATGTGTCTTAATGCTTAAGACTCATTCACACTTATGGATTTCATCCCAATGGGTGCTACCATCAAGGTCATACCTTATGGTTCACATGGAAATCATTTAGGATGTAATGGTTATAAACCATAACTCAAAATTCAGTTCCTCGTACTCATCTAGATAGTTGAATCATCACATGACCAACTCATCATATAGATATTTAAGGTGTGTCTGTCAAGGATATAAGAACTCACAACTCTTTGTGATTCTTAATGTCCTTTATTAGTGTGGGGTATTCTTTATTTAAGAAGAAATTAGTTATTTGATAATCATCCTCTAACTCCTTAGAGTATGAATCCTTGTTGATTTAGACATCATCATGCCTTAATCATGTGTTCACTATGATACACTATCATAATCACTCATAAGGATCTCAAAACATTCGGTTTAAGTATCTTATTCATTGATCTCATCAAGAAACAACACTTTACCAAATCCGTACTTCATCTATGATATTCATGAACACTTCAAGATATCCATATTGGTATTTCTCTAAACACCATTTGAAGTACTAGCATTAACTCCAATAGGTATGTAAATGCATCACATGTATTATACCTAATAGGATAATCATTCTCCTACTACTACTAGTGAAGATTGATTAATCATGTCTAAGAGATTCATGTCTCTTACCAGTTCTCTAACCAAAAGAGTCTAGCTTTATCCATCATATGGAAACTAGAAATGAATTTCTCATGATTTATGCTAATTTGATTGTTTAATTTATCAATAACTTTTAGGTATCATTTTATCTTATGCATACTAAGTACCACAAGATAAACAAGGCATTGCCACAAAGATTGAAACATCAACTTTATTAATTGCCATCATTGTCATACAACATGCAAAATTAAAGTGTTTCTATCCATTGGCAAATATGAAATAGTAGTTCATAACTCTATTACATGCCTTCAAGTCTGAAAATAAACTAAAGTACTACTATCTATGGCGGCAACACTTGCCCCATTTATTGAGTTCTTTACATTTTATATCTTGGTATCATATACCTCAAAATGTTACAAGTTTATTTCATGACACCTTTAGGTGGAGACATCTATCACCTCCTTCTTCTTTAGTTCTTCCAGATAGAGTGGACAATTCCTTTTCCAATGTCCTGGATTTTGACAATGGTGGCAATTGCCTCTCTTGGCCACGCCTCCCTTGGCCTTGAGAGTTGAAGACGACTTGGGCTGCTGGCTAGTATCAGAACCTTTCTTAGCTTTTCCCTTGCCCTTGTGCTTGGACTTTCCTTTCTTGTCACTGATCATCATCATAGACTTAGGCTTGTCCTTCTTCATCTGTATCTCGACTGTCCTCAACATGCCCAACAACTCTATCAACGGCTTGTCAAAGTTGTTCATGTTGTAGTTCATCACAAATTGACTGTAAGATTCTGGAAACGATTGCAGTATCACGTCAGTAGCCAACTCTTGTCTCAGTGGAAATCCCAGTCTCATCAGGTTCTCCACATACCAAATCATCTTGAGCATGTGAGGACCAACTAGATCTCCTTCTGTCATGACACACTTGAACATCACCCTGGAGACATCATATCTCTCTTGCCGTGCTTGATCTTCATACATGTTCTGGAGATGTTGAATCATCTCAATGACACCCATGTTCTCATGTTGTCTCTGCAACTCCTGGTTCATGGAGCACAACATCAAGCACTTTGCATCAATGGCATCATCAGAATACTTCTTATAAGCATCCCTTTCTGCCTTTGGTGCGGTAGGAGCAGGTTCCTATGGAATTGGAGTATCCAGGACATAGAGCTTTTGCTCTTGAGTGAGAACAATTCTCAATGTCCTAAACTAGTCGTGGAAGTTAGTCCCATTCAGCTTGTCCTTCTCAAGGACCGATCACAACGAAAAGTGATTGTTGTTTGTTGTCATTTGTACTATAAAAGGAAATATATGCAATTTAGTCCAAAACTCAATTTTGACTTATTTGATTGATTTGAAAAGTTGACGATATAATTAGGACTTTATTTAATTATCGCTCCCACTATTTTGTTCAAATTGATAGCCCTCTCCATCAATTCGGAAGATTGCAGCATACAATCTTCTAGTGGGTCAAGATCCTGAAACCCTCTAAGTCATGGACAAGCTAGGGATGTCACCCACAACTTAGATCTTTCAGGTAGGCAACTCTTGCCAATTGCATCATATGCAACTCTTGAAAGATGTCATATGCAACTCCTTGCCATGATCACCTCCATGCCTCAAGGTGCTAGATCCTATCTAGATCACCTTGTTAAGTCTGACCCAAAGCCAACACGATGATTATGCACCCTGCTAGGGTAGACCCACACATCCATATTTCACGCTTCCACGAGATATATGGTGCCCCACGCTAGGGCGTGCCCACACTTGGACGATCAAGCTTTTCACATGTGTCGCATTTGGAAGGCATCTAAAACTTTAATATTTAATGAGGGATTTGGTTTTTATAGGTACATATACATATCCAATCACCACAATACATAGTACGTATCATATACATGCTATTTCCCACAAAAACATGTGAAATGATAAAATCGATGATTATGGCTATCCTAATGTGATTCCTTGAGCCAAGAGGAATCACGATCATCTAGGTCTACATCATATGCAACCAGTCCAAGATGAAGTGCTATATCCATCCGAGTTGATCAACTCATCACATGAATGACTTGCTCACTCTGGACGGTCATCTGGGTGCCAACAGTCGATCGGTTGGCTCCTCTAACCAATCAGTTCGCCTGGTCATCGTGCATCTCCTTAGGTCACCACTCGCTCATCTCGCTCCTCGAGCCAGTCATCTCAAATGCCAACCGATCAGTTCAATCCTTGAATCGATCGTCTCAGTTGTCGTCAGGTTGTCCGTCGTCCTTTGACATAACAGGAAATAAAAATATATCCTATTTTACATTTGAATTGGGAAACCCCAAGTTACATTCGGGGGGGAGCAAAGGTAGGAAAACAATCTCGAGTTATCTCAAGTTACATCAAGAAAAGGGAGATAGGGGATCCGTGCGCCGACCGAGATGTAAGCAAAGACATACAACCAAGCACACATACATAGGGTTTATTGGCCATAACCACGCTATACATCCACCACAAAACTCATTTAAGGGTGACGCATATCGAGTGCATTCATATTACATATCATATATGTATATTGGGATTTGTGGATTTGGGATTGGACATGCATAAAGCCAATTTTATTCGCATCGTATGCAATAAATAAGGGAGACAAACCAAAATTGATCATATCGATAATCCTAAAGCATAGAGTAGTTGACGTGGCTCTGATACCACTGTTGGGTTTTAGGGGAGACAGAGAAGGCAGCGGAAACAAAAATTTCTTCTCCCAAACCCAGAATAAAGGAATCACATCAACGTCTACACAATAGGAAGGATGGTATGTAGCGGTGTACCTTGTCCCGAGGCTTGCTCGGCGATGTTACCTCACAGCTTGCACAGTCTTCACCTCCGATCTTGGACAGTGTCTTTATAGCTCCTGGTCTCACCGGGACTGTCGGGATTGACAGTTCACCTCCGAGCAACAGACGTCTCCCACCTCTAAAGTAGTCCACACGGACCACTTGGAACTCCGATCTCCTTGTCCCACAAGGAATTGGAAGGAGTCACACCCTCATGTCAGCGTACTAGTCACCAACACACTCTCCTGCCACCAGTCACTTTTCTATAGTTGTGTTTCCCTTGGTGTGCCTCCCTTATCGGGTAGCACTTGCTCGGGCTCTCTCGGTTACCAAAACCAGAGAGAACGACAACTTTACAGAGCAACTAGTGCACTGAGTTGTATTCCTGAGAAGCCCCACTACCCCTATATATAGGAGGGTCATGGGACAGAGTTCTCTATCCCAAGCAATGTGTGATTAATGCAAGAGTAGAAGGGTTCAAGATTTTCCACAAAACAACCAACTCTCCAGTTGAATCGATCGGTTCATACCCTAAAATGATCGTTTCAGACCTTGAGTTGATCGTTTGGGACCTGAGCCGATCATCTGGGGCTCTGAGCCGATCGGATGGTGTCCCGAGTCGATCGGTTCGTGGTCCTGATCCAACTCAAATTGACTTCCAAATTTGTTTCTGATTAATCTAATATTAATCCTTGTCCAAATCAAATTTGTACAAGTGAAACAAATTGTATTTGCAAAATAGTCTTCTGACTTTCCAAACGATCTCGATTAGACCAGTTGAGTCGATTGGTTCAACTCTTGAACCGATCGTCTCAGCCTATCTTGAGCCAATCGATTCATCGCATGAGCCGATCGGTTCACCAACCTGATTCGATCAGTTCATCACATGAACCGATCAGTTGGGGCAGCAGACTGTGCAAAATCAGTCAATCAGAGTTTCAATCAATCTAATACTCTAATCAATCGATCCAACACCTTGAGTACTATGATTTTGAGCTATCAATAGATTGAGCATTTAATTGAACTACTAATCTCCTTTAGTAATCAATCTAAACATCATTTGTGGATAAACTCCTCTTCTAGGTTAAATCCTATGTGTGTGACCTTGCAGGTTCATTTCACGTTGGCAGTGAAAGTCCATAACACTTATGACTTCACAACCAAACAGTGGTGCCTAGTCGCACATCAGTGCTACCCAAGTGAAATAGAAAGTTGGAGAACAACTTTCAATCCTACAATCTATGAATGGTGTTACATCGAATGTATAATTCCTTTGTCACTGATATCCTGAATGAACTCAAGGCATGGAATAGTCATCCTGTCAACGTTCATTCACTTTCTTGATCTCCGAGTAGATTGGAGGAGATATGTATAACATCAATATCACATACTGATTCACACATGTGTGTGCATGCCTATCTCAACCCTACTCATCAAGTGGACATGGATATCAAACTCCCTCAGGAGGGACAAATCCCATATCTATCACTCACCCCTAAAAAGCCCATGTGTCAAAGCCACCCAATCATCACCTTTATAACAACCCATGTTTCAGGACTGTGTTTGATGATGTCAAAGTGTACCCAACGACATGTGTTGAGTGTAGTGATTTCAAGTCAAAGAATCACACTCACCACCATCAGTGTGAGAATTTACTGTGACTACCATGTCATGGTTCCATGTGTCAAACTCACGGTGGGTCTGTCTGGTAAACTTGTTCTCCAACAAGTACCTATGTGTTTGGTTTGATATTTCCATATCATGACTAACAAGATTATGTCATCAACCAACGCCACAATCTAGTCTTGTGTGTCATTGTTGTCTATCTACCTTCCACAATGACATCTAACTAGGGACACAACAAGAATGTACAAACTCTTAGCAATCGTATGATCTCATCGTTCATGTCCTTAACCAGAAAGCATGCATCATTGAGTACTGTCATTCTCTAGACATGCAATATGTTCTATCATTATCTCATATGACTGAACTAGAAAGAATTGGAAGCTTGCCTTTGATCTTTATCAAATCAATCTTAATGTATCCCACCAATCATCCCATGATTTGCTCTCAGGGCATACATACCAACACAAAGTACATCATATCATTATGCATCCATGAAAACTAGTCTGATACTTAATAAAACCCACCTACCTGAGTTCAGAGATTCCTATTTATATTTTGGATCATCTACATCCCAGGTCATCACATGATTAATACAATTAATCATTAATAATAAATGTTCATCATATTCTAGGTAATTTAGGTCCAAAATTAGGGTTTGGCCAAATCTAGGTTCAAACAACCTGGAACTTATGTCTGATATTTTTATAATGATCAGGAGGTCATTCTAGGGGTCTGGTTAAGATTTCATATTTTTCCAATTTTGGTCTATTTTCTAGAATGAAAATGAGGTTATAACATGTAATTTAGGCATTAATGAGAAAATGCCTACAATTGCTCAATAATATTAAGATCGGAGTCCACATTTAGTTTCTAGATGATATTAGGGTTCAAACATATTTTTCTTAGATTTAATCTCAACCATTTTCTAATTATGCCATTTAAATGAGGCATTCTCATGTAAATTGAATATCATCAATATAAGTGTCTTAAAAGTCTAATATAGGATTTTATAAGAAACAAGTCATTTTTCTGAGTCCAGGGGTATTTTGGTGGATTATTTGGCTAAGGAAGTTATTTTTAACCACATGTCTAAGATGAAGTCTATTTTAGGGAATTTGGATGAAAATTACCTTTATCAAATTTCTTTGGGCCATTGATCCTCCACGGGGATCTGTTGGATGCCTACCATGTTGCCATTAGAGTTGGGCACGGCTCAATATGTTGCCCTGGTCTGGACCAGTCAGTTTTTTCTCCCTCTTTTCCCCTTCTCTACTCCATCACACTTTGGGTTTCATCACCCTCCAACTTGCTCTCACCTCCATGAGAGTTCCCAGGGTACGATGCTCGTCGTCTGCTTGGGTATATGAGTGCTGCCATGATCTGACAAGGATTCAAGCTAATCAGGGTCATCTCTCCTCTACCTCGTGACCCCATGATGACACTCTATTGCCGACGTCCCCATCAGGTATTCCATAGCTGAGCTCCATAGCCCACAACAAGCTTGATCTTTGGTGAGAAATTCTATGCTACATTGTCCTCATCATCCTCAGCTGATGGCTCCAAAGGACACATTTGGTGTAGGTGCACCTCGACAGCCATTCACGACATTAGAAGAAGGGTCCATGGCCAAATGTGGACTCCCACTTAGGGATGCGGCAGAGGAGGGTGACACATATTGGGGATTCATTATCCCATAACTTGCTTGCCCAATTGATACATCTACAAGCTCTATAGCCTTCCATACCTAGTGATTTTGGGTTTGTCTCTATAGGAATACCTCAGTAGGGCCAAGAGAACATATTGTGAGGCTTTACAATGATAGTGCATTCTTCCCATCCATTGGGAATCAACTCTGACTGTCTTTTTTCACCACGGGACTGTGTCACAGTGAGGAGTGGAATAGGTATAAGAAAAAGTCAATGATCTCTTGGTCTTTGTTTTCTCTCTGTGACTTTAGGCGATGTTCAAGATATGCTCAGAGAGAATCACTGGCCCATTGCCTCTAAGAAGATTAGGAGGAAGATGCCCTCCTACATTCTCTGCAACAAGACAGTGTTGAGGAGGGGCTTTGGGGATCTAGGAGCTTGGATCCTCTGCTAATGACTGACATCAAAGCCTAGTTTTCCATCCGAGACTCCATCTCTAAAGCATGAAGATGGAGCTAGACCTCCTTCCATTCAAGCATGCTCTCTCTGACTTTGGATATTTCTCATCTTGGTTTGAGTCTGGCGATTGAGAGGCTAGGGGTGTGAGGGCTCATTCTCCCTATCTATTCCAATGAAACACCTAATTCTTGGGGTTGATGGACTGCTCCTGGCATTACAGAGATGATAATGAACTATCACATGCTCAGTATTTTTGAGAGTGGTGGATCATGCAACAACTATGGGGAATCTCAGTCATCTGCAAGGACCATATCTTAAAAACAAAGTCAAGGCCATCTATTCTTATCTAAAAGATACATGGAATCCACATCTCCAATCCAAGGGTTACACCCAATTGAAACTGTGCCCCTTTGCTATGTGTGTTGGTTGTGTGACATCATTGAAAATCAAACCTAGTTTTAAAATCATTTGAAACCTCAGTCATTCAATTGGAGTTCAAACATCAATACCTCCCAAATGGCCAACCCAAAAGTCATGAAATTTTAAACATCAGTTCATCATCACATAAAGCCCCATGTTACTAAGTTTGAACTCAAAATCTAGCATTTGGTCATATAACTAAATTCTTCAGATAACTTCATAAATAATTGCATTGACCTCAAATACAAATAAATTAATCAACTTCTCTCGATCAAAGATCCTATCCATGTTGAAAATTAATGATGCATCCCAGGGCTCCTTTTTCAACCATATAAATAACATTCGTAGTCTTTCAAATGTTATATTAGGTATCAAAAACCCTAAAATTCAGGGTCATCACAGGTATAGACTCCTTCACTGTGCTCCATTGGCTCAGAACAAAGAGTCGATTAGTGTCTTCTGGCCCAACAACCTTATAGGGATTTAGATTTTTAAGGATCTTTAAGCATTCTTCTTCCCTGGGTTCATTTGTGATTGCCTTTAGTTGTAATGATGTCATCTTTGCAAATCGTCCTAGTATCAAGTCTATAACTCCCAACTGGATCCACTCCATTTTGGTTAATAAACAATAGGAATGAGATCGCCCCAACTCCTACAGCATTGACTCTTGTGTAACGAATGATCTATCCTTATTTTTTAGCATGGTAATAGTGTTCTATCTCCATCTTTGTTTGATATATGCATTATAGATTTTCATATTTGAATCACCATTTCTCATCCAGTTTATGTGACTTTTCAATTTCAATTCTTCTTCTTCTTCTTCTTTGAGGGTTTTGTCAAGTGAAACTTTCATATCAATATAGATACCATCCATAATGGGGTTGTAACATGTCACAAGTTCCTTCTCCAAGCACCCTATGTTCCACATTAGAATGGTCTTCCTTCTTCTACCAATATTAACTTTGTCTTTGTCCCATTGGATTAGCGTGTTTTAAACTCTGTCAAGTGCTTTTTTGAAATCCTCCTTTTAGTTCTAGGTACCTTCTAGCATAGCCTTATGCTTCTAATCATTTTCCCATGATGCTTTAGCAATGAATTTCCCATGTCCTACATGCTTCTTAGCACATTTAACCATGATTTGGTTATGGTCAGACTGCATCCTTGCAAGATTCTCTACAGAGAACTATTGGTATGCTCGAATGAAGGGTGTGTTGTCCACCACACAATCGAGGTGTTTTTGCAGGGTTCCTCTTTTGAAAGTGAACCTAGGTCTTGAAAACCCCAGGTCCAACAGTCTAGATTCTAGCAATGCTTCTTGAAAAGTTCTCACCTTTGAGTAATTATAATGTAAGCTGCCACTTCATTCTTCAGGATTACTAGGTGTATTAAAATTTCCCAATATGACCCATGGTTTGGTTAAAGTATCTTTTGATGTGTACTAGATGTTTCTATAGTAGTTTACACACTGTAATGTAGGGTTTGCCATACTCAAAATTTACAAGGGTAGTGCTATTGATGCAACAAGTCACAAACTAACAGTGGTAGTTTATGATCTCCACTTTACAGTCAACCTCATTCCAGCACACCTAGATGACTCCAGCAAACCCCCAAGCCTCTACTCAGAAGGAATTCTCAAGTTCAAGCTTAGTGTTAGTCTGTGTTGTCCTAGTTCCACTCTATCATAGTTCAATCATGGCAACTACTTTTGGTTTGTAGATAGACATTAACTCCTTGACGTTTTGATGTGTCTTCTTTTTTCTGATCCCTTAGAGGTTCCATCACATGATGTCTAACATCGGAAATAACTTATGATGATTTAGGGGTTTTGGCAAGAACATTATCAACAATATTAGGAAGTTTTGTGCTCTCATTTTTATTTGTTTAGATCTTCCTCCTCTTTCCTATCTCACTTAGTTTTTTTCATTGCAATGCTTGTTGATGATGGTTCAGTCTGCTCAATAGGGACATATTTTTATATATTTGGGTTCGGTCTTCTGGGACTTCTCCTTTGCGGCTCATTGGTGGTAATTTCTCATTTTCTTTTAATTTTAGTACTGCTTCCTTTCCTTCCTGAGCTAACCAATGAGGTTGCTACTAAGGATTCATTAATGCTATTGAGTTCTTTAGTCGACAGACGTTCCTTATGGTTCTCTTTATTTTCATTGTTTTCTATCATATCAATTTCTTTATCTCCGTCCCCCACGTCAATCACTTTGACTACCTCATCAATGCGTAGGTGGACTACTACATGTGTTATCTTTGATAGAATTAGGTTAGTTCCCTTGTTGCCTTATAAATTTGTGATATCTTGTAGTACCTTATCACTGCACCCTCTTCTTTAGCTTGCCTCGTTACCTTCTATTTTTGCCACACCTTGTCAGATTTTCTAATTTGCATCATTTTTTCCAGCCTCATATATTGTGAGCTCATCTCTTTGTGTATCTTGACATCTACACTTACTAGTTCCAGTAGGCTAGGAAAATGATTGGTGAAATGTATGTCGGGAGATTTTGTTGCTTGATCGGAACTTCTCTTTTTTCATCTTCTAGATCTCTATGTGTGCCTTGTCTTGTCCAACGTGTTGGTTCCTCCAATATTTCCTTCACTGACTTTGGGTATATGATTAAGTTTGTTCTATGGTGTATGATGCTCCATATCACAGTTCCTTGAAGTGTGACCCTTCTATCCACATAGAGAACGTTCCAATGGAAGACCTTCATAGACTACTCCGTACTTCTCCCCATTGATTAGAATAGTTGTTGCCATATCTCTCATGGTACCCAGTTTGATTGCTAGCCTAGAAAATTTACTTCTTGTTCTACTGGTAGTATCTTCATCCACTTTTATGAACCGTCCTAGTGTCATGCCTATGTATTCAAACATAGTCAGCACGTACAGATGAAGTGTCAGGTTCAATATCCTCACCCATGCCACAAAGAGTTCAAGATATTCCTCCCTTGGTTTAAATGTTGGGTACCTCTACTGGGTTTTATGTGGTCTGAGTAGGCAGTGGAAATAAAAAAATTACTTGACCATAAACTCATAACTAGTAGATCACATTAATATGTATGTAATGGGAAGGATGGTTTTAGCAAGATATACCTACTCTTGAGGCTTGCTCAGTGACTATACCTCACAGCAAGTGCAATCTTCAACCACCTGTCTTCGACGACGTCTGTGCAGCTCATGGTCTTGACCCAGACTATAGTTGATTGTCATCCTTCTGAGCAGAAGAAATCCTCTGCCTCTATAGATAGTCCACACAGACAATCGGGAACTCTAGTCATCCTAAAGGATGGACTAGAAGGAGTTGTCCTCTTCTGTTGGCATACTAGTCACCAACACACTTTCCCACCACTAGTTTCTTTTCTACAATTGTCTTTCCCTCGTTGTTCCTCCCTGGATGGGTAGAATTTTCTTGGGCTCTCTCGGTTACCACAACTAGAGAGGACAACAACTTTGTAGAGCAATTGATGTTCTAAATTGTGTGTCTAGAAAACCCCCTAAACCCGCTATTTATAGTAGAGGGTAGGGTCAGGGTTCCCAGTCTGTGCGGGAGTAGAAGGGTTCGGAATTTCCATGAATAATTTACATTGCGACAGGCGAACTGGGCATTTCATAACTGAACCAATCGTTTGGGAGTGTGAGCCGATCGGTTCAGTAGTGAACTGGTTGGTTGGGAGTGTGAGTCGATCGGTTCACTCACTGAACCAGTTGTTTCACTTCCCATACCTACCCATAATTGACATTCCTTATTCGTTTCTAATTAACACAAATATTAATTCTGGACCCAATCGAATTTAACAAGTAAAATGAAAAACATTTCTCACAAATTGGGAAAACCCAACACTGCTCATTTGGTCCACGTGAATAAATCAGTTCACTAGATTGAACCGCTCGTCTCACTGACCATGAGCTGATCCATTCACCCAATGAACCTGTCGATTGGTGGTCCAGATTGTGTAGAACATGGTCAATTCAGTTCTCAATCAATCTAACATTCTAATCAGTCGGTTCAACACTTCAATGTGATGATTCTGAGTCAAGTCTATCTATTGAATGTTTGATTGAGTACCTAAACACTTTAGTAATCAATCCAAACATCATTCATGGACAAAATCCTCTTCCAGGTTAATCCTTTGTGTGTGACCCTATAGGTCCCATTTCGCGTTGGCAGTGAATGTCCATAACTAGCTTATGACATCACAAGCAAAGAGTGGTACCTAGTCACACATCAGTGCTACCCAAGTGAATAGGAAAGTTGGAGAACAAATTTCTATCCTACAGTTCGTGATTGGTGTTCTAGTGAATGTATAATTCCTTTGTATTTGATATCATAAATGAACTCAAGGCATGGAGTTGTCATCCTTTCAACGTTCATTCATGTTTCTTGAACTAGAGTAGACTATCTGAGGTATGTGTGACATCAATATCATATATTGATTCACATGTGCATGTGCATGCCTTTCTCAGTCTCTCTTATCAAGTGGCCTAGACATCAGACTCCCATAGGAGGGACAAATCCCATATCTATCACACACAGTCTATCTCATGCGTCAAAGGAACCCAATAATCACATTTATAACAACCCATGTTTCAAGATTGTGTTAGATGATGTCAAAGTGTACCCAATCACATTTGATGAGTGCAGTGATTTTAGGTCTAAGAATCACAATCACCACCATCACTATAAAAGATGATTCTGACTACCATGTCATGGTTCCATGTGTCACTCTCATGGTGGGTTTGTCCGATACACTATTCTCCAATATGTATTTATGTGCTTGGTTTGATATCATATATCATGACTAATGAGACATTGTCATCAACCAACACACACTCTAGTCTTGTGTGTCATTGTTGTCTATCAACCTTCCACAATGACATCCGACTAGGGACATAACAAGAATGTACATACTCTTAGCATTCATATGATCTCATTGTTTAGGTCCTCAACCTGAAGACATATGTCATTGAGTATTATTATTATTTATACATTTATTCTGATCTATCATTTATCTCATAATTGCTTGAGCTAGAATAAATTTGTAGCTTGCCTTTGATATTTATCAAATCAATCAGAACATATGCCAATCCAATCATCATATGATTGTCTCTCTGGACATACATACCAAAAACCTCTTCCAGACTAACAAGTTCAATCTAAAAATCTTCCATGGACCCCCAGTCAGGGCTCAATTATAATTTCTTTTGCAAGATAGTTGGATGACAAAATAACCCATTTCCATTTCATACATGGTGAAGCAGTCTGTGATTTTCTATATTAGCTTGAGTTGATTCCATAAGGTCATGTACCCTATATCAGATCTGAGTAGTCACACTACTACTACATATCTCCAAGGTTTGGTTGGATTGTCTTCCGCCTCATGAACGATCGATATTGCAGGCTTGCCCTCTACTTCTCTAAACATTACATCTGTAAACGAGAACTTCTCTTTGAATAGTCTGTCAATGAAAATATCATTCTTTTCTAGAATGTGGCTACCGGAGACCACCTCACTAAAGGATATTGGCAGTGCTTGTATGGTTGATACATAAATTAAAATGTTCCTATATAATGGCATATATGAAATAGTAATTCATAAACTATATTACATGCCCTATGGGATAACATAAACTATAAGATATAATTGTTGTGGCACAAGTCTTGTTATGTTTATGACGGACAACCTAACCTCGCCCTTTCATAAAGGCTTACTTCTTTTCAGATCTTGCATATTCAAACATATGTGAGATCTACATCTCAGTATCATATACCCAAGGATGAAGAAGTAGTTAAATTTATCTCATGACGTATATACCTCAAGTGGAGATCTTTATCCCCTCCATCTTCTTTAGTTCCTCTAGGTGGAGAGGGCAATTCCTTTTTAGTGTTTCAACTGATAGTAATGTACTCCCTTATTCAACCCTCATTTTGCCTTGAGCGTTGAAGACTTGGGCTTCTGTCCAACTTTAGAACTCTTCTTAGATTTTCCTTTACCTTTGGAATTTCCCTTTGATTATTTAATCATTATCATAGACTTGGGCTTGTCTTTCTTCATTTGTGCCTCAACTATTCTCAACATGTCAAGTAACTATGTCAACGACTTATCAAAGTCATTCATTTTGTAGTTCATGACAAACTGACTATATGATTCTAGCATAGACTGTAGAATCACATCATTGGTCAACTCTTAACCTAAGGGAAATCCCAGTCTAGAAAGGTTCTCCACATACCCAATGAGCTTGAGCACATGAGGACCTACTGGTTGCCCTTCTTCCATGTTACATTTCAATAATGCCTTGAAGATATTGTGTCTCTCCCGTCTTACTTGATCTTGTAACATGTTCTTAAGATGTGTTACCATCTCAATACCATCCATGTTCTCATGTTGTGTCTCCAACTCATAGTTCATGGAGCACATCATTAAGCATTTGACATCAATGACATCTTTAGTATGCTTCTTGTAAGCATCCCTATCAGCCTTAGGTGTGGTGGGAGTAGGTTCATCTGGCTCTGGTGTCTTTAGGACATACAACTTGCTCTCCTATGTGAGAACAATTCTCAGCATCCTAAACAAGTCATGGAAATTATTCCCATTTAACTTTTCCTTCTCAAGGACTAATCACAGAGATAAAGTATTATGTTTTTCCATTTGATTCTACACGAGAAGTTTGCAATTTTTTTGTCAAATAATTTTTTATTTGATTTGAATGATTAAAATATGGACATATATAATTAGGCCTTTAATTAATTATCACCCTCATTACTATGTTCAAATTAATAACCCTCATTTATCAATTCAGAAGATTGCAACATACACACTTCTAATGATCCAAGATCCAAAACAACTGAGTTATTACTTGACCAATGCCAACATCCATATTCAATTATTAAGGTAGACATTTTTTCCAATTGCATCTGATGAAGTTCTCAGATAGATGATATGCACAACTCTTGTCCATAGTCGTCAGCATGCTTCTTGGTGCTTAATTTCATTAATGACACCCACTTAAGACTAACCCAAAATCCAACATGATAGAAATGCACCTTGCTTGGAAGACCCACATAACTACCATCATACTTCCATGATACAGATAACACACCAAGCTTGATGTGCCCACACATATTCGATCAAGCTTTTAATGTGTGTTACTAATGGAAAGCATCTAAGACTTAATATGTTTGATCTAGGGAATTATATATATATATATACATATCAAATCACCACATACTTATAGTAGGTATCATATACATGCAATATCCCACAAATAAAAACATGAAATTAAGTGATGGTTATGTCCATACTATTATAATTCCTTGGAGCCACAAGGAATTACTAACATATAAGGTCTACATTGCATGAAGAAACATGTTGTTGGTGAAGATCTATGCTTGAATCAATCTAGGCTGATCGGTTCAATCCTTGAATTGGTCATCCCACCTCTTGGCCAGTCGGTTTGTTTGTCAAACTGGTCAGTTCAACATCTTATGGACATCTCCAATTGCTCAACTGGGCCATAAGCTGATTGTTTTAGCTCTTGTGTCGATACTCCAAGGTCATGTAGTCAGTCGGTTTATCTTTCGATATGGTCAAATCATCTGGCTTTGAGTGTCTTCTTTGTCATAATAATATTTAAACTATCATGATTTATTAAACTTATTACATGGTAATTGAGAAACCTCGAGTTACATTCGAGGGGGAGCATAGGAAGGAAATAATAATACTTTTACATGTTGGAAGAAGAAGGTATAGGCTTTGTATGCAAATCAAGATATAAATAAGAATAAATAAACCACACACATATATCTGGGTTATTGGCCATACTCATGCTACACATCCACCATCCAAACTAATTTAGGGTGACGTGTAAATTGCATATATCATATCATATATATTTTAGCTTGTGATCATATGTGGTATTTAATTGGATATGCACATTAATCATTTTAAATGTTGACATCGTATGATATAAATAAGAGGTGAAACAAACATTCGATCATATTGATTAAATCTGAAAACATAGTATGTTGACGAGGCACTGAAACTAATGTAGGGAAATATGGTATCAAGATGGGCAGTAGAAACATAATTTATCTGTCATATTCCCCTTTAACAGACAATTGCATCAAGTGGCCTGAATATCAAGCTCCTATAGGAGGGTCAAATCCCATATACATTAGTTACAATCATCCCCATGTGTCACAATGCACCCAATCATCACCTTTATGGCAACCCTTATTCAAGGTCACGGTGATGTCAAAGTATATTTAACGACATGTGGTGAGTGCAATGACTTTAGGTCTAAGAACCAAAATCACCACCATCACTATTAGAGATGATTATGACTATCATTTATGGTTTCCATTTGTCAATCTCAAGGTGGCTCTATCTGATACACCATTCTTAAACAAGTATCTATGTTTTTGGTTTGATATCACATATCATGACTGATGAGATTTTGTCATCAACCAACCCACACTCTAGTCTTATGTATCATTGCTATATGACAACCTTCCACAATAACATCTGACTAGGGACATAATAAGAATGTACACACTCTTGGCATCCATATGATCTCATTTTTCAAGTCATTTACCCAAATACATACGTCATTGAGTAATGTCATTCTTTATACATTCATTATGTTTCATCATTATCTCATAATTGAATGAAACAAAATAAACTAGAAGATTGATTTTATTATTAATAAAATCATGTATAAGATATGCCATCACAATCACCATATGATTGTCTCTCTAGGCATACTTACCAATACCTTGAACTAGAGTATAACGTATGAGATGCATGTGAGCTCACATATCACATATTGAATCACATGAGTGTGGCCATACATTTGTCAACCTCACTTATCAAGTGGCTTGGATATCAATATCCTATAGGAGGGACAAATCCCATCTACATCACACATACTCAGTCCCCATGTGCCACAATTGTTGGTAAGTATGCCCATAGAGACAATCATATGATGATTGTGGTGGCATATCTTATACATGATTTGATTAATAATAAATACAATCTTCCAATTTATTCTATTTCACTCAATTATGAGGTAATAATGAAACATAATGAATATATAAAGAATGATATTACTCAATGGAGTATGTCTTCTGGTTGATGACCTGAAGAATGAGATCATATGGAAGTCGAGAGTATGTACATTCTTATTATGTTGTTAGTCAGATGTTATTATGGAAGTCTGATAGACAACAATGACACATAAGACTAGAGTTGTGTTGGTTGATGATACAATCTCATCAATCATGATATGTGCTATTAAACCAAACACATAGATACATGTTAGAGAATAATGTATCAGACAGACCCACCTTGAGAGTGACACATGGAAATTATAATTGGTAGTTGGAATTATCTCTCCTAGTGATGACAGTGATTGTGGTTCTTAGACCTAAAGTCCCTACACTCACCACAATTAGTTCAATGTACTTTGACATCATCCACCATGACCTTGAATAAGGGTTTCCATAAAGGTGATGATTGGGTGCATTGTGACACATGGGTGATTGTAAGTGATGTAGATAGGATTTTGTCCCTCCTATAGGATTTTGATATCCAGTCCACTTGATAAGCGAGACTAAGAAAAGCATGTCCATGCATATGTGAATTGATATATTATATTGAAGTCACATATATCTCACAAAATATGCTCTACTTCAAGGAACACGGATTGAGCATTGAGAGGATGACGATTCCATTCAATCACTGTAATACCAATCATAGATTTTAGGTTGAAGTTGTTCTCCAACTTTCTAAATTACTTTGGTAGCAATGATGTGTTTCTAGATACCACTCATTGCTTGTGATGTCATACATCAATTATAGGCATTCAATACCAATGTAACTTGGAACCTATAGGGTCACACACATAGGATACACTTGGAATAGGAATTCATTCATGAATATAATTTAAATTTGATTACTAAAGAATTTGTTATTTAATTTAAACAAATATTGGTTGAATGTTGACTGACTGGACTGTGAACCAACCGGTTCAAGAGTTGATCACTATTGTTTTAGAGTGTCATGTCAATTGAACCAATATTGGCAGTCTAGTTTGTGAATCAACTGGTTCTTGATGTGAGCTGATCGGATTTGGTCCATGAACTGACCGAATCAGATTATGAATTGACCCAATTGGTGGATCAATTCGATTGATTCAAGGATTTGTGTTGACATTGTGTTGTGCATTAAATCATATATTAATTGCCAACACAATTGTGATTGAAAAACATGATGAAAAATGACATGGTCAAGGGTTGAACTGATCAGTTCATGTGGCAACCGACCGGTTCACCAATGAACTGCCCATTTTTCCACTTGCAGGATGTAAATTTCGTGCAATCATGTCCCCTTTGACTCCTGCATAGACTGGGAAACCTGACACTGACCCTCCTATAAATAGAGGGGTATTGGGGGCTTCTTAGGAACATCAATTAGATCTGAAAATTGTTGTCTTCTCTACCACAACCAAGAGAACCTAAGAAAGTCCTACCAGATAAAGGGAGGCATAGTAAGGGAGAACAATTCTGGGAGAGCAAGTTGGTTCTAGTACACCAACTAGAAGGGACACTCCTTATTTTCTATTCTTCTAGAACAATAGAATTTCTCGATAGTCTTTGTGGACTACTATAGAGGTGAGGAGGTTGTTTCTTACCGCTAGGAGGACAAGGTCAAGTTTCTATCTATGGTTGTAGATGTTTTCTGGTTGCGACTTGAAGAAAGTCGCATACTTCTTTGTGGGAATTGTCGTTGAACTTGCTCTAGGGTATTACCTCAAAACCATCATTCCCATTACATAGTTATTGACATAATTGTTTGTTAAAGTGGAATATGGAAGATAAATTTTTATTCAACTACCTATCCTAATGCCATATTTCCCTATAGTGGTATCAGAGCCTCGTCAATATACTATGTTTTGGGATTTAATCAATATGATCTAATGTTGGTTTTCACCTTTTATTTATAGAATTTGATGTGAATATTTAAAATGATTAATGTGCATACCTAATTAAATACCACATAAGATCACAAACTAATATATATATGATATGATATATGCAATTTAAATGTGTTGCCCTAAAATTGGTTTTGATGGTGGATGTGTAACATGGTTGACACGACTTTACCGTGCATATAACGCAAGTGTACACGTCAATGTAACATAGGCCTTGTGAGGCCCGAGTCGAACACAAGGAAATGTAATTATCAATAGACTACTACTAACTACTCGCGATCAGCTAAACCGATTATAAAAGTTTGGAAGTTGTTTTGAAAAAGAGCAATAAAAATAAAAGAAAACAAAATAATTGATTAAATGTTTGGTTTAATCAATTCAAAAGAAATCTCTAGGATTATGGTTTCACCGAGGGTTCTCGTTGTACTAATTCTTCACAATTATCACAACTCATCTCCCTTTCTGGATAGTGGCCTATAGCCAGAATTGCTCACTTCCGTGATACAATTCACTACCTTAATCTAGGTTAGTTCCATCCCAGTAGTAACCTATGCACTAGACTAGGAGCAAAACATGTCTCTGGGTTCCCACCATTAACCATACATCGCCTTTTCCAAAGGATTTATTAGTTAATGTGATTACCACCTCTTTTCAACCATTAATTCTTCATCAAAAGCAATTAAAGGTATTAGATTACCATTATGATGATCAAGCACAATGATAGCAATGGAGAAAACAATATCATACCGCGGATTTGAGGGACAAATTATGATAAACTATGTAAAAAGAGTCATACAATGATTGCCCAGGTTACTCTCGGTCCTAGAGATAAGGGGATTAGCCCCGCATGTCCATCTCAATGCAAAACACCATTAAGGAATGAGAAAACATGGAGAAAACATGGATGGAGATGGTGTAACCCCTGAACGGAGAAGAACCAGGTGATTCTCGGTGTGGGATGAGCGTTCTGCAGCCTTCTAATGGTGAAAAGCTCTGTTTGCATCTCTGGAATCTCCCGGGGCATAGCTCTCAGCTCCGTTCTTTACTCTCTCCTCCTTCCAGACTTGTGCAATGCAATCCCCCGTGAGTGACAGCTTTGGGCCATCTTTTTCTATGTATACCACTTACAGCCGCCAAAAGAATGCAGTCGTCCGATTGAAGTCATGGTGGACAAAACTCTGATCAGACGGCGTTGATACCGTCGACAGGGTGTCGATGGTATCGACACCTTTGGGTGCCGATGCTTTCTTCAATTTCTAGAAGCCGCCTGATGGCATCTCAATACCATCGACTGTTCCATCGACGGGACGATATTTGGCTCGCTGTTGGACTTTCGAGACCATCGACAAAGTGTTGATGGTATCGAACTATTTGCTTCCTCTATGGCTCTGTCACTGTTGCTCTATCAATGCTATCGACAGATCGTCGATGGTATCGACGGGTCCAGAATTGTGAATTGCCTGAAAATGAGAGAAAAACACAAATCAAATCCGAGAAATATGATAATCTATACAAAACAATGTAAACCAAGATGAATTTGATGTAGGAAAGGATAATAGGCTAAAGGTATTGAATCATGTGATATTAACCACAAATATGACCAATAAGCACATAAAATGAGTGTAAAACTAGCCTATAAAAGTGACTCAAAACCCCTGCATCAAACTCCCCCAAGCTTGAACTTTGCTCATCCTCGAGCAACCAAACTATAGAATAAAATTGTGAGGGTCAACTAACGAACATAATCACATAAAAGACATCACAATATGATTCCCACCTGCAAGGAACATACCACCTCTCACTAACCATGGAATGATAACTACTCTAAAGGTGACAATGATCCTCCATGAGATATGTCCACCCCATAATCAATGAACACAATCAAATAAAGTAGATAATATAATAAATTTCTCTAGTTCATGTGTGGTGCATCTTGTAATCTCCTATCTATGTTTCTCAAATCCTAACTACCATCTACAATGGAAGCAGATCTCCTGATTATACAAGAATGAGGAGATAATCATGGGTGGCCTACCGTTTTGAGCAACGGGTGGATGGAATGGGAAGATGTGAAAGAACAGAAAGCACAATACAATTTAACATACAAAAACAACAAAAATGACCTAAATGATGCATATGCATATGAAAATGACCTAATGCCTACATTTTGTGTGGAATGATGCATGCCCTACTATTCTGTCTCAATGTGAGATAGAATGTCTATGAAACTACATCATGTGCTTATTCTTCCTATTATGCAGGTGAAACAAGTTCCTTTCTCCCTCTGATTTCTACTTATCTTTTTTTTTAATTCTTTTTCAAGCCCCAATTTTCTCAATTGACTGCGGAAATATTTACAAAACATAATTTTTTTCGGGCTTATTTTCACATAACTGCTACAATTGATGCATTACAATCTATAGATAATCAATCACATAAGGAGACAGAAGGAGTGACTAGGGTCGGCACTCCTGTGCACGGCGGCTGGCTTGGGGGAGGGGTTCTGGCTGCCGGTGTGCGCCGACCTGCTCCCCCCAGGCTCTCTCTTTGCTTGGGTAGGGAGGATCCAGATCCTAGTGGTCAGCTGTGGCGGGATCGGCTTCCTCCTCTTCTACTCCGAGCGGCACCGGCTTCTGGACCCTAGGGTCCAGTTCTCAATGGTACTCACGGTGGGGGTGGTGGCTGTGGCACAAGGGGCGATGAGGCACACCTCAACTCCCCTCTTTGCTGTTGTGATCGCTTTCTGCCACAGCTTGCAGGCTTTCTGGGATTGTGTAACCCAAGTTTCCCGTTCCTTTGTGCGTTTTTCAGTCTACGTTGTTCCCTTTTTTCGTTCTGTCTTGGCTTGTTTAGCCATTGGTTTTTGGCAGTTGATCTGCCTATTTTGTTGCCGCTAGTCGGCATTTATCTATCGCGCTTTGCTGCGACCTCTCTTTAGGAGAGCGATGAGATATCTTGCTACGGCTAGATCTCATCTTTGCTTTGGATTGATATTATTACTCAGTTGTATGGCTTCATTTGAGTTGATATACGAGCAGAATATCATCTTGTTCCAGCCCCTCTACCACTACTCAACGCTCAGGTTGAAGGAATTCTTCATGGAAAGCTGCTTAAGACAGCCTCATGGAAGAAAAATCAATGCAGAAGTGTCTTTCTCTTGTTCCAATATGATTTGTAGTGTCCTTGGGTTACTGAACGTGATGTTTGTATGTTCTGTCTGTATGTTTCTTCTCAATTGTAGATGTCATATGGCTAACAAGTAATGAATCGATCCATTTGCTCTAAAAAAAAAATCTACTTTTTAGAGAGTATAGAACAAGTTACCCACTTTTCTTATTTTTTAGAAGAAATAAGGCACATAATGTCGTATATGCTAAAAAATATGCAAAGTGAAACTACATGAAAGTAATTATGCAACTACAATGGCATGCACTCTAGAATGTGTGCATGCATAACTGATCTACAAAAAAAATTATTTTTCATTTTTTATGCAAAATATAGCTATAATGCATCCTATCTAAATGACATGCAATCAAGAGATGAAAAACTATAATGTGCTCCCAGTTCTTATGGTGGAGTGTGAATGAAGTAAGGTGGATAGATCACAAGACTAAATGACAAAACCATTGGAAAAGATTATATGTCCCTCCTTACTGATATGAGCACAGGGTAAATAAGAGGTTTCTCTCTTCTCACTTCAAATTAAAGTCTCGTTACCATTTGTCAGTTTAAGCTCAACATCCATATCTGTCCTCATTTCTTGAACCATATGTTATGTGCTCAATTTCAAACAATTCACACATCAGCCCCATATGAAAAACATTGAGATGACACACTTACATTAGACACCCACAGATTACACTAGATAGAAAGTGGGTCCTAAAAAGTCGTAAATAAAACAAATTACGAAACTAGAAGAAAAATTGCAAAAAGCTAAGAAAAATTCTCAAACAGAAGAAAAATAAAATAAAACTAAGATAGAAATTGTTCCATCTCCCCCCCAAGCTTGAATTCGACTATGGCCTCATATTCAAGAACAAACTCAGAAGGTGGAATAGTGATACCCTGCTACTACTAAGGTGGTGGGTGCAGCGGGTACTGGTGGGTATGGGGGTTCCATTCTGGATACTGCCCCTGAAAGTTGGGATCATAGGGTGGCATGGGCGGTGGTTGTGGATATCCCCCAAAGTAGTCTCTGCTCCAGTAATGATCATAAAAAGGATGTTGTTGCTACTCTATCATGCCCAACCTATCGTAGACCTGCTGCTGGTTGGCGAAGAGTTGGCGCTCGTTCTTAAAGATTGCCTGTTGATTTTCATAGAGCCTATTCTGCGTATCATGGATCCCTACAAAAGCTATCTGATGTGACTACAACATTGTATGTTGGGACTCCTGGATCGAATGGAGCATGGTATACATCCCCTTCATAGAATAGGGGTCATCTCCGTCATGGGAGGGTTGTGGTGGTTGTGGCTGGGAAGAAGAGGATGCTCCATAGTTTCATGGATGCTTTCTCAGAGCAACTCATCGTCGAAGAGGAATAGTGGCTTCCTCCTCCCCTTCTTCATCATCGTCGCCCTCTGGAGCCTCTTCCTCTTGAGCTTCTTCTTCCTCCTCATCATCAACATCAATGATCGGCCACCTATAGCTTTGGCCTGGTCTGATGTTGAAAGCAGGGTCGGGCAGTTGCCTCCTCTGAAAGACTCCTGCCACGTGGCAGGTGGCATAGACAGTTCCATGATGAGCTTCAACGAGGCATGCATTCACAAAATGCCTCAAATTGAGTGTGTTCTTGCACTCCATCTTGGGTAGCCTGGACAAATCCAGGCCCAAGTACATCGCAATTGGTGCAATTAGACCCCCAAAATAAATGGGAGCCTCATGAGAAACATTCCTCTTAACCGTCATTACACGCATGAGGAAGAAAGCTCCAAAATTGATAGGTGTCTGCTCCAGTAGACTATAGAGGAAGAACAGGTTTGTCTCCTAAAATTTTCTTTGAGACATCTTTGATCTTGCAAAGAAGGTGTTGGAGAGAATCCAGTGCAAGATCTTTGACAAATGGATGCTCAAAATCAGCTATGGAGGCATTGTGCCAGCTGATCAAGTATCCTATCGGTACAGTAACTAGCTTGGCAACCATGGCGTCATAATCCACATTGTGTTTTGGCTGGAAGAGGTCATTATGGGCCCACCCATAAATCATGTTGAACTCGTGAAGGGTCATCGTATAGTCCTTGTTGTGGAGGCAGAAAGAAATGTGCCCCTCTTTCCACTCTGTGTGCACCGGTACTAATTAATTGGGGTCCAGAGATGCAATGAACTCAATGACGATATCCTTGTAAGTGGGCCACCTGTTGAAGAATGGATGGGTGTCGGTGTGGTCACGGCACCCCCTAGGGGACTCGCCCAATTGTCCCTACAACACACAGGCCATATTTGCCTCAAAACCCAAATCCTTGATGAACTGCCGGTCTCCATACTGGGTCGGCTCGATGGAGCACTTGCATAGTTCCTCGTACACCTTTTTAACCTCCGGAGATGGATGGACTAGCCTCAGGTGAGGAACCAGTCCTTGTTGTGGGGTAGGTGGGGCAGCTAAGGTAGCTCTGGATGATGAGGCTCCAGATCTCACCATTGTTGCAAGAGTAGCAACAAGTGAGGGAGAAAGAAAGGAGAATAGAGTTCAGAGAATATTAAGCTCTGCAAAGCTGAAGAAGATGCTCGGAGACAGTCATTGGCGGTGATCTTGGCTGCTCTTGGGCTCTCAGCGATGCTAAGCCTCGGATGTGGAGAGTAGGAAATGAGATTGTGTGATTAGAATGAATATTTTTCCTCCTTTCTATAAGGGATGACCAGGTCTGCTGTCAGTGCATCGATACCATCGACAGTCCCATCGATGGTATCAATGGCTATTGGAACCTTCCCCTCGCTGCAATGGACGGTTGTTGACGGCTCGATGTGGGGACCTGGATCGGCCTCGTGTCGATGGTAGTGACAGGGTGTCGATACCATCGACACAGTCCATGGATAGGCGGTGTGGATCGCTCAATGAAGACCTCAGATCACTGATGTTTTGTGGGGATCGAAGGAACATACAAGTGTCGATACTATCGACCCATGTGTCGATAATATTGACACCTGTATGTTCCTTCGATCCCCGCAAATTCTGACCAATTCAATGTTGCGGTAGACATGTCGATACCATCGACCAGTGTGTCGATGGTATCGAAATCACTGAGACAATCCATCTGAAAATCTCCATAAAACTTGCTACCATCAACGACGAGTTGATACAATTGACATCTAGTCCTTTTTCTACCTATTCTAGTTTTGATACCATCGACGAGGCTGTCGATGATATCGACGAAATGAAATTTTGGTAGAATTGTCCGATGTTCAAAATTTGAAACCATCGACCCAAATTTCGATGGTATCAACCGTTCCCTAGCCTACACACTCAACAAACACATCAGGCTATCATTTTTAGAGACTAAGTGCTAAACTAATGAACACTACCTAGGAATGCGAAAAATTTAAAGAAACAAACATGTACACTACCAAGGTTGGGTTGCCTCCCAACAAGCACCCTTCTTTAACATCTTAGGCTAGACGATATGAGTACCTTAACATGGGTTGTCAAGGGACGTCTCTAATGATTCATTTGGCAATTTAAATTCAATTCTATCATTACCAATCCGCAGTGTCAAGTAGCCTCACTCAATGGCAGTGATTACATCAGTTGTAGCTTGGAACAACCTTCCTAATAACATCTCACATTCTTCCAACTCATGCATGTCCATTACTACAAAGTCCACCAGGAAGATGAATTTGTCAACTTTGACTAAAACATCCTCACATATACCTTGTGGCTTTACAATGGATCCATCTGCCAACTCAATTGTCATGGAAGTTTGTTTTGGTGTCTTCAATCCCAGCTTTTGAAAAGTGGAAAGTGGCATAAGATTAATGCCTGCTTCTGAGTCACACCATGCCTTTAGAAACTATCGACTACCTATGGAACATGGAATGTAGAAAAATCCTGGATCTTTCCTCTTCTTTGGCAGCCTTCCTTTAATTATAGAACTCACTACTTCATCAACACATACAACATATGTATCTTTGATCCGCCGTTTCTTATTGATAATGTCTTTCATGAATCTTCCATATGAAGGAATTTTCGATATAGCCTCCACCAACAAAATGTTGATGTAGAGCTTCCAGAAGATCTCAAGAAATTTCTTGAAATGCCTTTGCTCTTTCCTATGCTTCAGACTATCTGGGAATGGCACAATTGACTCTTTGATGCGCTTGTGCGGTGGAATATTTGTAACTTTAGGGGTCTCCTCCCCTAAGCTTGCTTCAACACCACTATCTAGGATTGGATTCGCTACATCATCTGTGGATGGCAAGACTTATGGCTGCTTCTCCACATTGCTAGTGGCTGCTCCACTATGAAGTACAACTTTCACTTGCTCTTCTGGACTAGGAATCTCTTCAGAACTCAGAGACATTGCCACGGCTTTGGTAGAATTTTGAAGTGAGCTGTATGGTGTCTGACTACCCCCCGACAATCCATACAAACTGTGAGGGTATGGAACTTTTGGTTTGTCCTCCCAGTCTATGTGAATGGTAATCTGCTCATGTATCTCCTCAACAGGAAGCTCGAGTCCTTTACTGACTGAAATAAATTTAACATGTTGATGTGGCTGAGCGGGCTTTGCATTCCCAGCTAGTTTTTGTTGAATGATTTGCTTCATCGTAGCCACCTCAGTCACAATTTGGGTCATGGTTGTCTCTAGAGTCCTCAGTTGTGCACCATGGATCTCTAGCGTCTGGCCAAATTGATTTAGAAATCCCCCTTGTGAGTGAATTTGCTTGTCTAATGTATTCATCAGCTCTTAGTTTTGCTTTATGACTTGATTGAGCAACTCATTGCTTTTGTCTTCTACACTTAGTTGTGATTTGGCATTCAGATCCTGTAGAAAATTGTTTGGATCCTTCGATGAGAACTTCTTGTCCTTTCTCCAAGAGTAGTCATTGTTCCTGTAGCCCTGTTGATGCATAAATTTGACATGTGCCTCATTATCATAATCCTCTTCTTGTGCCAGAAGTCTTTTTGCAATCAAATCCATCTTATCATTCAGTTCTTTGATGTCTTTGGCATCCCCAGCAACTCTGACTTGTTTTGATGCATCTCTATCACCCCATGATTGCTTTTTGGCCATGTTCTTCAGTATCTCCCAACACCTTGTACCTGTGTTGTTCAAGAAGAAGCCCGAGCCTGCTGAATCTAAGTTGCTTCTGTCATGCTCATTGAGAGAAAAGTAGAAAATTTTAACTTGATTGTCCTTGTCCAGCCCATGATGTGGGCACTTCCTGAGCATAATCTGAAAGTGCTCCCATGTCTCAGAATAAGTCTCACCGGCCTTTTGACAGAAGTTATGGATCTTTCTCACGAGGTCATTTATCTTCTCGTGCGGGAAGAATCTCTCTAAGAAAACCTCTACCATCTGGTCCCAGGTCTCGACACGCTTGTCATCGAGATTGTGCAGTCATTCACATTCATTTCCCACTAGAGAACTGGGAAAAAGCTTTAAATAGAGTGCATCTTGTGGGAACCTATCAATATTTATCATATCACAGTTTTCCACAAATGTGCTGATGTGGGCCACTGGATCTTCATTGTTTAGCCCATGAAATGCATTAGACTTGACTAGGTTTATCAGTGTCAGATCAATCTTATATGTAGGAATGTCGATCGCCTACTTTTTTGATCGGCCCCTTAGATGTGGATGAGGAAGAAGCCTTGATCTTCTCCCATATTGTCTATTCCTCAGCCATTACTTCAGGTTCAGAATCTGTGTCTAAGTCTTTAGGTTGATTGTGGATATGCTCCTCCTCATCACCCAATCCTGAAAGTGGAATCTCAGGTGTCGATTGTGCGTCGTCAGTACTACGTGTCTTTATCATGCACTAGTACCTAAAATGTGAAAAATTGATTAAGTACAGTGCTAGACGAATAAAGAATTTGAAAGATAGACAATTTACTCTCAATTATTAAAATTATTAAAAGTGGCCTAGAGTGGCCGCTTGTAGCACTCGTAGTGTCGAAAATTGTCATCTCCCCAGCAACGGCGCCAAAAACTTGACACGACTTTACCATGTGTATAACGCAAGTGTACGTGTCAATGTAATATAGGCCTTGTGAGGCCCGAGTTGAACACAGGGAAACATAATTATCGGTAGACTACTACTAACTACTTGTGATCAGCTAAACCGATTATAAAAGTTTGAAAGTTGTTTTTAAAAAGAACAATAAAAAGAAAAGAAAAGAAAACAATCGATTAAATGGTTGGTTTAATCAATTCAAAAGAAATCTCTAGGATTGTGGTTTCATCGCGGGTTCTTGTTGTACTAATTCCTTCACAATTATCACAACTCATCTCCCTTTCTGAATAGTGGCCTGTAGCCAGAATTGCTCACTTCTGCGATACAATTCACTACCTTAATCTAGGTCAGTTCCACACCAGTAGTAACCTATGCCCTAGACTAGGTGCATGAAAAACATGTCTCTGGGTTCCCACCATTAACTATACATCGCCTTTTCCAAAGGATTTATTAGTTAATGTAATTATCGCCTTTTTTCAACCATTAATTCTTCATCAAAAGTAATTAAAGGTATTAGATTACCATTATGGTGATCAAGCACAATGATAGCAATGGAGAAAATGATATCATACTACATATTTGAGGGACAAGTTATGATAAACTATGTAAAAAGAGTCATACAATGATTGCCCGGGTTACTCCTGGTCCTAGAGACAAGGGGATTAGACCTGCATGTTCATCTCAATGCAAAACGCCATGAAGGAATTAGGAAACATGGAGAAAACATGGATGGAGATGGTGTAACCCTTAAATGGAGAAGAACTGAGTGATCCTAAGTGTGGGATGAGCATTTTGCAGCCTTCCAGCGGTGAAAAGCTCTATCTGCGTCTCTGAAATATCCCAGGGTGTAGCTCTCGACTCTGTTCTTTGCTCTCTCCTCCTTCTGGACTTGTACAATGCAATCCCCCGTGAATGACGGCTTTGGGCCGTCTTTTTCTAGGTATAGGTACCACTTATGGCTGCCAAAAGAATGCAGTCATCTGATTGAAGTCATGCTGGATAAAACTCTGATCCGACAGCGTCGATACCATTGGCAGGGTGTCAATGGTATTGACACCTTAGGGTATCGATGTTTTCCTCAATTTCTGGAAGTTGTCTGATGGTATCTCGATACCATTGACTGTTCCCATCGATGGTATCGACGGGATGATATTTGTCTCATTGTTGGACTTTCAAGACCATCGACAAAGTGTCGATGGTATCGAACTATCTGCTTCCTCGCCGGTTCTGTCACTATTGCTCTGTCGATGCTATCGACAGACCGTCGATGCTGTCGACGGGTCTAGAATTGTGAATTTCCTGAAAATGAGAGAAAAACACAAATCAAATCTGAGAAATATGATAATATATACAAAATAATGTAAAACAAGATGAATTTGATGTAGGCAAGGATAATAGGCTAAATAAATTGAATCATGCGATATTAACCACAAATATGACCAATAAGCACATAAAATGAGTGTAAACCTAGCCTATAAAAGTGACTCAAAACCCATGCATCAAACTTGTCGATGGTATCGACACCTTAGGGTGTTTATGCTTTCTTTAATTTCTGGAAGCTACCTGATGGCATCTCGATACCATTGAACGTTCCCGTCGATGGTATCGACGAGACGATATTTGGCTCACTGTTGGAATTTCGAGACCATCGACAAAGTGTCGATGGTATCGAACTATCTGGTTCCTCTCCGACTCTGTCACTGTTTCTCTATCGATACTATCGACAGACCGTCGATGGTATCAGGTCCAGAATTGTGAATTGCCTGAAAATGAGAGAAAAACACAAATCAAATCCGAGAAATATGATAATATATACAAAACAATGTAAAACAAGATGAATTTGATGCAGGCAAGGATAATAGGCTAAAGAGATTGAATCATGCGATATGAACCACAAATATGACCAATAAGTGCATAAAATGAGTGTAAAACTAGCCTATAAAAGCGACTCAAAACCCCTGCATCAATGGTTATGGACAATAACCCTATATGTGTGTGGTTATGTGGTTTATTTATTCTTATTTATATCTTAGTTTGCATATCGAGCTTCTACCTTCTTCTTCCAACATGTAAAAGTATTATACTTTCCTTCCTATACCCCCCCCCCCGAGTGTAACTCGAGGTTTCTCAGTTACCATGTAATACGTTTAATAGCATTAAGATAGTTTAATTCATGTAATGAAGAAGAACATGATCAATGCTAAAGAAACTAACCATCTCGAAGACAAGACAACCAATTGGGGGACTGAGGAGTATCAACATAGGAGCCGAACCAATTGCCCGGTGCCCCAACTGATAAACTAGAGATGTCAACTAGTTTGTTAGACTAAACAACGGACCAAGAGGTGAGCCGACCAGTTTGAGGGTCAAATTGATCAACCTAGATTGGTTTAAGAATAGATCTTCACCAAAAAAACAGGTTGCTAAATCGATGTAGACCTTAGGTGGTAGTAATTCCTTGTGGCTCCAAGGAATCAGAATAGTATGCCCATAACCATTGCTTAAGTTTTAATTACATGTGTTGGCTCTTGGGTAAGGCTTAACTGGGTGTCCTAAATGAGATTAATCACCTAGATTCATGCAGATGACTATGGCAAAGAGTTGCACATATCATCTATCTAAGAATTGCATAATATGCAATTGGAAAAAGATGCCTACCTTAATAATTGATTATGGATGATGGCGTTAGTTGGATAATAACTCAAATGTTTTAGATCTTGTCTCATTAGAAGTTTTTGCACTACAATCTTTTGAATTGATAAATGAGGGTTATCAATTTGAATAAAATAATGAGAGTGGTAATTAATTATAGGCCTAATTATATATCATCATAATTTATTCAATCAAATCAAACCAAAAACATTTTGACACAAATATTGAAAAAAAAATTATACAATCAAATGCAAACACACAACACTTTTTCTCTATTATCAGTCCTTGAGAAGGGGAATAATTTCCATGTCTGGTTTAGGATGTTGAGAGTTGTTCTCACATAGGAGCACAAGCTCTATGTCCTAGAGACACCAGAGCCAGGTGAACCTACTCCCACTGCACCTAAGGCAGACATGGATGCTTACAAAAAGCATACTGAAGATGTTATTGATGTCAAATGCCTAATGTTGTGCTCCATGAACTATTAGTTGTAGAGACAACATGAGAACATGGATGTTATTGAGATGGTAACACATCTTAAGAGCATGTTCCAAGATCTGGAAACATATGAGAAATATGATGTCTCCGTGATGATATTTAAATGTAACATGATAGAAGGAGATCCAGTAGGTCCTCATTTGCTCAAGATCATTGGGTATGTGGAGAACCTTTCTAGAATCGGATTCCCCTTGGATCAAGAGTTTGCCACTGATGTGATTCTACAATCTCTTCCAGAATCATACTGTCACTTTGTCATGAACTACAACATGAATGACTTTGACAAATCGTTCACAAGCTTACATGGCATGTCGAGAATAGGATGAGTAAAAAATGAAGATAGACTAGCCCAAGTCTATGATACTGATTATAAGATCAAAGGGAAAGTCTACTGATTAGAAGATCAAAGGGAAAGTCTAAAGGAAAAAGCAAATCTAAGAAGAGTTCTAAAGCTGGCCAGAAGCCCAAGTCTTCAATGCTCAAGGCAAAAGGAGGGGTGAAGAAGGGAGGCAATTGTCACCATTGTCACCAACCGGGACACTGGAAAAGGAATTTCCCTCTCTACCTAGAGGAGCTAAAGAAGAAGGTGGTGGGGATAGAGATCTCCACTTTAGGTATATAAGTCATGATATAAATTTAATGAATTCTTCATCCTTGGGTATATGATACCAGATGTAGATCTCACATTTGTTTGAATTGTAGGATTTAAAAATAAGTAAGCCTTTATGAAAGGGTGAGGTTGGGTTGTTCATCACAAATGGAGAAAGAGTTGTTTCCACAATAGTTAGAGCTTATAGTTTATCTCAGCCCACATGGTTGTTGGATCAAAGGGCTCTAGAGGGGGTGAATAGAGCTAAAAAGCACTTAAACAAAAATGATTAGACCTTAAAATTACTTCAAGAATTAGGATTGTAGATATGGAATTTGATGTGCAACTAAGCATATATAGTAAGTATGAGATATATTGTACAAGCGCAAGAATAAGCTATGTAGAGTGGTTCCAATTTCCAAACTAGGAGAAAGTCAGTTCACTACATAGAGAGGTCAAGCCCTAGGATTTTGTAACCATTGCATACTTATATTCCATTATAAGAAATAAAATAAGACCTTCCTTTTACACAAAAAGGATATGTAGCCTTCCTTTTTAAGGATCAAAAGGATCCAATAAGCCATACAAGGTGTTACCTACCCTTTGAGCAAGAGTCCTCAACCTCTACGAGGGCTTACCCACTTTTGAAATGAGTTGGACACCTTCACCAAGCAGCTCCCTTCTTGCAACAAGTCTTCTATCTTGAAGGAATTACCCACTCTTCTCAAGGATCTTTAGGCTTCAACTTCTCCTTTAAGTTGGAGAAGCTTTCACCAACATAGCTTGAAGAAAGGGGTTGGGGAAAGAGAAGATTGAGAGCTTTACAAGATTACAATGAAGTATCTCTCTCACGAATACCCTATCTCACTCATATGGACGTTTGGATATGTGAGAAAGAGAGAGACGGAGGCTCTATTAGACAAAAATCCACTCAACTATAGCTAGGCGCTTGAATAGCATGAAGGAGCAAACTTGGGATGAAGCCCAAGGGATCCTATTTATAGTTGGGGATGTACACTGACCACTAGAAGCATTTAGGAACAAAATCTCGTCATTTGGGGTGTTGCAACGAATCTATTTTTGATATTTGCAACACTCTGACATCTAGAATCACTTTTTCTACACATTCTATATAGTGCATTTAGTCAAGTTTCCATAAAGGTAACTCAGTCAATAACAACACTACACAACAAGCTAATTTTGAGTTGTCGACCGAGTTTATCCTAGAGGAAACTCAGTCAATTGGTCAAAATTAGTTTTCAAGTGTAGAGGGTTAGTCGAGTTTATCCTAAAGTAAACTCATCTGATCCTGGACATTTCCAAAACCCATCCTAGGTTCAGTTGCATTTCTGGGAGGGAAACACAGTCGATCAAACAACCTATGATGCATTTTGGAAAATGTCATTAAAGTTATCAAACATTCAAATTAAGTTTTCCTGATTTTTTCTCATCTTGATTACAAGTCATTACATCAATAAAATGATTACAAAAATTGTCCTAAGTTGTTTAGGGCTATTTCCACAAAAGTGCATTTGCATTGACTTTGTCTTGTATTGAGTCAAGTTGGAACTAAATTGCAATGATCCTTGTCTTGTACCTAATACCTGAAATCAATCTCAAATAAGCATATTACATTCATATGAATGGAAGTGTTTAGTCATTATCAAAATATAAACAATGTATTGTTGTTAGGTCTACATTCTCCCCCTTTTAAATAATGAAAAACCATTCCTCAATATATTTAAAAAGACTTGGAAGTTTAAACTTTTACCTTGTGTATTGTAAGGGGATACATGAATTAACAATTGCAATTATTCCCCCTCAATTCATTCTTAACTTTTCCTATATGGTTAGTTTTTCCAAAAAGGAACCATAACACATATACTATTGAGTCCCCTTATAAGTCACATGATATTTCTAAGAAAAGACTAGAAAAGGATCACAGTGTAATATGATTTAGCCCTTCTCCCCCCCCCCTTTTTCATATCAAAAAGGTAGGGGGTAGAAGAGATAAGAAATACATCTCTTATCCATAGGGAAAAACTACACAAGAAACCCCCATAGCAAGCGCCAAAACAAAAAAATACAGAGAGAAAAAGTATTCTAGAGCCATAACCAATATATGGAAGCACATGTAGGAAAATCGAGTGAAATATAGGCAATGGAAACAAAATTTTAAATGCATGTTTCCCAAAATAGAAAGATTGCATAAAATAAAATGTATCTAGGAAGAAAAGGTTGCAAGGTTATAGCTGGTCCTAGAGAAAGTCCAGCAACATTACCCTTACAGCAGTATGCTTCTTCTTCTTTAGGCAGCAACATACTCCTTCAATAGTAGTAACACTTGAACAATCGTCTCCACCAGCCTCCTAGTGTACCACCATGGACAACAATTGACATTGTCCTCTTAGTGGCAAAAAATAGTCTCCCTCCTCTAGCGTAGTTCACGCAGACCACTGGGAAATCCATGTTGCGCTACCAAAGCCAACTGAGACTCCCACAACTGTCCCTCTCAAACATCAACTTACTAGAGTTGATATGCTCTCCCACAACTGTCTCTCCCTTACTATCCCTCCATTTATCGGGTAGGACTTGCTCAGGGTCTCTATTGGTTACCACAACCATACAGGACAACCAATTGTCAAACCCAATTGTCATGTCTAGGAAGCCCCCAATATCCCTATATTTATAGGAGAGGCGGGGTCAGGGTTTCCAATCATTTTGGGAGTCAAAAAGGTCAAATTCACAAATTTTCTAGTACCTACGCACAGGAAACCAATCAGTTCCATACCACCCCAGTCAGTTGGTGCACGAGCCGGTCGGTTTGCTCAGCGAACATGATGGTTTGTGTAGTTTCTTATATTGAATCAAGTTGGTAATCAATGCACGATTAGTGCACAACATGAAACTAGCACCAATCCTTGATCCAATCGAATTAGAAACTGAATTGGGCAGTTCATAATGTGAATCGATCAGTTGGGATGTGTGAATCGGCCATCTCACTCCCTAGTTCAGCCATTGATCAACCAATGTGGATTCCAATTGACCTGACACTCCAACCGATCAGTTCAACCCTTGAACTTGTTGGTTCAAAGTCCAATCAGTCAATTTTGAACCTTAGTTGTTTAATAGAATACCTAAACACCTTTAGTAATCAAATTAAACATCATTCATGAATATAATCCTCTAATTTGGGTGTATCCTGTGTGTATGACCCTATAGGTCCAGAATTACGTTGGCAGTGAATTTCCATAACAAACTTATGACATCACCAGCAAAGAGTGGCGTCTAGAAACACATCATTGCTACCCAAGTAATTCAGAAACTTGGAGAACAACCTCAACCTACATTCCACAATTAGTGTTATAGTGATAGTATAGTTCCTTTGTCTTTGATATCCAGATTGAACTCAAGGCATGTAATCGTCATCCTCTCAACGTTCTATCCATATTCCTTGAACTAGAGTTGTGACATCCCTAGATTTTCTAAAACTTAATCTAATGTGTGACATCCAAATTGAAACCCCTACCTCAGTGAGAATTCCAATTTAAACACCCCACACTAGGCTAAGAAGAAGAAAATTAGAGGAAGTCAGAAGGAAACAATCAGTAGCACATGCACATGAACAATAATAAAACCATACAACACATGTTCACCATTCAACATATAATTACAATATGAATTATTACAACATTTGATATTACATAGTGAACAACAAACTTTTACATATACATGTATACCACTAAACAACAAGATCTTAAAATAACAGGTCCACCTGTACATCAGCTCGCCATACAACTCACAACGTCTTAGATCTTCAAGATCACAACCACAACCTAAACAAAAGATTATATGTGGTACACGTCAACACAATATTTTAGAATATTGTACTGAGTATGCCTACGTGTCTTTTATATACATCTCATCATATATTGGCAATAAGATAAAACTAATACTTGGAAGTTATAAAGAAATATAAGAAAATCATATACGTGCACAAATATGTTCAGTAACAAAAGAGAACACATATTTTAAGCTCATTTTCCATTAAATGTGCGTGCATCTACCTACCAATGGGATAGATACATCCAGGCCTCATGATCTTCTTACCAAAGAGATAGATCATTATACATGTGATCTGCTTACCAAAGAGATAGATCACTCACTAGCACTATGCTTACCAAAGAGATATAGTGCTTTCATATAATGGAACAAATATATTATGTTTCATGTGTTCATAACAATAAGTATGGTAAATCAAGCAACATATCATACAAGAACAATCATTTCATCTAATATCATATGCCAAGTATTTTACTATGCATATAACACAAGCATATTATATAATAAGCCAAGTAAGAGGTAATGGCGTACCTTGATCAAGAGACAATCTAAACCACATGTTCCCGATGTCATCTATATCTTTGTTAAACCTGATTAAGATAAGATCACATATCACCATCAGGTTATCATCCTCTTACATCTCATCTTAACCTTAATTATGTCCATTTTAGGATTTGCTTAATAGATTAGGACATTTCCATCATTACTTGCATTCTTGTCTTAGAATTATCTTACTGATGTCATTTTCTAGATTATGATTCATTATTTAAACATTAGGTTCCATATCCTTTTTGTGTACATATTAACCCTAGTGTATATACATTATTCAAATTAGGGTTACAACCCATGTATTAAGGGTCAACTTCATATAACATGGATTTCATGTACAAACTGATTTCATATTTACAAATTATCTTTGAGTTACTGATATGAGGGTGTTCTGTTAATTTCATCATTTATTGAGCATGTATGTATTTATTGCATTTTATTTAGGGTTATTAGCCCTAAATAGACATTGTAAGCAAATTACATGATTATGTGTCATAAAATGATCATATCTGATGTCACATGGATTCTAAAATACATTTAAGAGTTACTGATGCATTCTCATAATTTTCGGTCATCATTTACTATTTATTATACATCAAATAAGCATTTCACAACTTACATGATATCATTAAGATTAATGCATCAAAAGCCTAATATGATGGTATCATATTATTCTAAACATTTTTTTGAGAATTTTGGTATATTATTTGTATTTTTATGATAATCAAGATATTTACTAAGAAATATCTAAAATCTATATATATATGAGTATTTTACCTTTTCTGGCCAATTGGGGGCCGCCATGTCGCACTGAAGGCCGCGGCTCATGGCTCTACTAGGGTTTTGGTTCAGCGGCTGGTTCTCTTGGTTTAGTTGTATTGGACCCGGTTCAATTTCTTTCTTGGCTAGAGTATCTGGTCTGAGATTAGTCTAGCAGTCCACCCGCTTCCTCTCCTTTCTCACGATTCCTCGCAATCCCGGCACTGACTCGCTAGTGTGAGATTCCGCCCAATGTCACCGCCATTGAGTAGATCTCCAGCGAGGGATAGGCTATGCTATCCTCCTTCTTAGTCAGCACTAGTGCCCATGTTGGCTTCGTGGAGGTTGTTTGGTCATCCTCGGTGGCTTGGACTCCTCGTCATGGTGCTACCTATCTTCTCATCAAGAAGGTGACCACATCGATTATGATGGTTCCTTTAGGCTAGCAACTCTACAAACAACAACGCCCATGATTTCTTCCTTGCTCCAGGATGCTATTGCTACTGTGTCTCCTCTTTGCCACTTCTGGTTTCTCCAGGCTTGTTCCTTGTTGCAGATCCGCCTCACAGATTAAGGAGGTCGTTGCTTCAGGTTGTATCTACGGCAGAGCAAAATGATGATGTACCTATATGAACTGGTTCTCCCATCAACCCACTGTCATTGGTCCTTCTTCGGTGAGCAATGTCATTTGTCTTGGTAACCGACTGCTATCTACTTCTACTCCTCTAGATCTCGTCAAAGGATCCTCCTTGGAAGCATTTGTTCCCCATCGTCGAAGCTTCTCTTGGATGTCGCTCGATGTCGAGCTCTTGCATCTCCTTCGGGCTTTGAGAACTCACTGCCTTTGGCCTCGCAGAGGGTGGCCCTTCCTCCTCCATGATCTACTACAACCAAGCACTTTGCTGGAATGCCTACGGTGCCGTCAGCTTCTCAGTGGCTCCTCTGTGCGTGGTTGTGGCACCTCCTCGCAAAGCTAGTGAAAGTCTCTATAGTAGCCTGCTACCGCTAGTGACGAAGAAACTAGAGAGGGGAGGTTGTCTCTTTCTATCTTATGCAGTTGTCTCATGCCTAAACGAGACTTTGAACTGCATTTCTTGGAAAGTCAAGGAACTACCTGGTTCCTGCCCCAGTCACCCCACGAACGGTGATCATGGCTACCTAGACAAGCATTTACGTGGTTGGTCCATGATCTCAGAGTCATTCCAAAAAAGGGGTCTATTTGCTGCCATATGATCATTCTCATCCAAGGATTGCAAGATATAGATCTATGGCATCTCCATGTGAAGGGTTTGCCTACTGGATCGAGACTAACCAGTTCAAATCTTGTCCATGTAGCACACGAGTGTGATACAACATTTGATCAAAGCCCAAGCTTCTAATTGTGAACATTGGTCCAAAATACATCAAAAAGTTAATCATTTGTCCCACTTCAAACCTAAATTACTTCCTATAGGATCCTCTAATAACCACCAAAATTTAACCATAGATTCTTCACAACTCAAGCTACCTTGTACACAAATTCAGTGTCAAAAAAATTCCATTGTTTTATCACTCAATAAAATACCTCAAAAAGGCATGAACATAGGGATGTTAATCATGGTGTCAACACAACTACTCATCCATATTTTATCAAAGAACTTGAACCTCTTCAAAATGACACAAACACATGGATCCAATTATCTCATTAGGTATTCACATACTTCAAAAGTTCACTCCATCACATCCTACACACCTTAAAAAAAATTGCCCTCAAAATTAAACGAAGATCCAGTCTTTCACATCATATACATCTTAAAAGAAATTTCATCCTCGAAATTAAGCCATCATATATATGCAAATAAAAGATCAATTACTATATCTACACCTTCTAAGAGATCTCCAATGAATCTAGGGTTAACCCCCCCCTTCAAATAATGTTCAAACAAGGGTCTAAAAACTCTGGTTATGTCATGGCATATATAATATGTTAGGGTCACATCCTTATCTTTACCCATGCATTAGGGTTCCCATATCATATTACCATGTTCTAAAGGAGTTAAGTAATATTAACACATACATCAAGGTGTCATCAACATTTATTGAGATAATTGTTAGAACATGTTCAACATTAACATATGCCTTTTAGGAGGAAGTTAACTATAATTAACCCACTTTATTCATCTAGATCATTTCAAGGTGTCATAATCGTTATGTTGTTTTAACTATCAAACTATATTCTTTATCTTTATTAAGCATTAAGATTAACACATCATCTAACATGTTTCATTCATATGATCTTATTTCATGGCTCATAGTAAATTGTAAAATATATTATTCATTTCATCATAAGGTTAACCAACAATATTACATTATCAACATTATTAATTTATATGGTTAACCATTTATGCATTGATATCTATTAAATCATCTCCAGGTTTCCATTGTATCATGTCTATATATCACGTCTGAAGATTAGATCATGTCCTTGCATATATTATATCATGGTTGTGCTAAACAAACTTAAGTGTGCCTTGTTAAATGTAAATCAAAACTTCACCTAGTCCAGTTGAGGTTCTCCTGACCCATGTCATGAGGGTAGTGTCATGGTCAGTCTCTCTGAGCTAACTCATCTTTATGATTATCTCATATGCATATACTTTATTTTTTTCCTCTCTGATCTATGCTTATTAGGTCTACCTCATTAGCACTAGTGATTAACTTCACAAGATCTAGCCACATAAGCACAAACCAAAACATGCTATGACATTGTCTTCATAGGTTCTATACCCCTGAATCATGATTACCCCAAAACTCTCTTATATATGCAACCACTAGATTCCTATAAGGAACCACCAACCCGAGCATGAGGCTTCATCAAAACTAACACAGTTACCTCCTCTAGTGTCTTGGGACTCTCTCTCCCTCACCCAGATGGCAGGTACTCATATTCATATTCACATGCACATATATAACCAGCCTCTCTCTATCTCTAGGGTTTTGGTCTTCCCAAGGACATCTAGGGTTCAACAAGACTATAGGAATCATGCATAAAGTGACTCAACTCAATCACTCAAGAGTATTCTAGTTTAGGACACATCATATCACATATTTCTCATCATTCTCATATCTTGGAGTTTAGGTTCTCTGACCTTATCCCTTTGTGGGTTTCACTCTCTCTAGAGTTAACCCTAAAACTGGTCCTAACACTAGGGGTCCTCCTTTGTAAAAGAGCTCGAGGCTCATGCTAGCTTACAACTTTATCTTAACTTAACATATCTTATCTCATAAAAGCCTAGTTACTTGCGTATCGAAACTAATCTCAAATCCTCAAAAGTGAACTTAAGTCCTCAAAGACAACCATATATCATCATAAACATCTTATATCATCTATTTAAGACCTACGTCATATCATCAAAACTTATTTCATTAATTCCATCTATCATATATTCTAACAAGGCTCTAGACATCTAATCTAGAACTATTCTCTCTTCTAGACTGATGTCATTCACTTTCACTTAGGTTGCTTGACCACCTCCCACTCGTACATGTGTGGGGACACATTTTTGTAATACTTACATATAATAAAATATTATATAGTTTTTCTCCAATAAAATAAGCGTCAGAGAAAACTATAGAGGTTCGATCTGATTGGAATCAAAAACCAAATCCAGAAAATGAGTGTCCCACACATAGTAGAGAGCATAGTGCCATGAAAACTAGTAAAAAGGGTGAGAACATGGTGTAGACCAATGTAGCTACTCTAGACAACGAGTGCCATATGTCTAGGGTTTCTCTTCCCTTGATGTGTGTCATTTCCAAATAATGCAACATCCCATATTGTTGCACTATAAGGAAAGAATGACATCTAAGGATCTGCTATACTACAAGCACTAGTCTAGACCTAGTTCTCGGACATCTAGGTGATAACCTAGAAGCTAGGTTAGATATGGTCTCTAAAAGACAACTAATCTAACCCTAATGATTATTAAGTTCAAGTTTCTTTGATTTTGAGTTTCTTAATGAGAAAATGTCAGGCTTTGCTATTATTCATGCTCTGATACCACCGGTGACGTCCCCAGATTTTCTAAAACTTAATCTAATGTGTGACATCCAAATTGAAACCCCCACATCAGTGAGAATTCCAATTTAAACACCCCACACTAGTCTAAGAAGAATAAAATTAGAGCAAGTAAGAAGGAAACAATCACTAGCACATGCACATGAACAATAATAAAACCATACAACACATGTTCACCATTCAACATATAATTACAATATGAATAGTTACAACATTTGATATTACATATTGAATAATAAACTTTTACATATACATGTACTACCACTAAACAACAAGATCTTAAGATAACAGGTCCACCTATACATCAGCTCACCATACCACTTACAACATCTTGGATCTTCAAGATCACAACCACAACCTAAACAAAAGATTATATGTGGTACACATCAACACAATATTTTAGAATATTGTACTGAGTATGCCTATGTGCCTTTTATATACCTCTCATCATATCTTTGAAATAAGATAAAACTAATACTTGGTAGTTATAAAGAAATATAATAAAATCATATACTTGCACAAAGATATTCATTAACAAAAGAGAACACATATTTTAAGCTCATTTTCCATTATATGTTCGTGCATCTGCCTACCAATGGGATAGATGCATCCAGGACTCATGATCTGCTTACCAAAGAGATAGATCATTATACATGTGATCTGCTTACCAAAGAGATAGATCACTCACTAGCACTATGCTTACCATAGTGATATAGTGTTTTCACATAATGGAACAAATATATTATGTTTCATGTGTTCATAACAATAAGTATGGTAAATCAAGCAACATATCATACAAGAACAATCATTTCATCTAATATCATATGCCAAGTATTTTACTATGCATATAACACAAGCATATTGTATAATAAGCCAAGTAAGAGGTAATGGCATACCTTGATCAAGAGACAATCTAAACCACATGTTCCCGATGTCATCTATATCTTTGTTAAACCTGATTAATATAAGATCACATATCACCATCAGGTTCTCAGCCTCTTACATCTCATCTTAACCTTAATTATGTCCATTTTAGGATTTGCTTAGTTGATTAGGACATTTCCATCATTACTTGCATTCTTGTCTTAGAATTATCTTACTGATGTCATTTTCCAGATTATGATTCATTATTTAAACATTAGGTTCCATATCCTTTTTGTGTACATATTAACCCTAGTGTATATACATTATTCAAATTAGGGTTACAACCCATGTATTAAGGGTCAACTTCAGATAACATGGATTTCGTGTACAAATTGATCTCTTATTTACAAATTATCTTCTAGTTACTAATATGAGGGTGTTCTGTTAATTTCATCATTTATTGAGCATGTATGTATTAATTGCATTTTATTTAGGGTTATTAGCCCTAAATAGACATTCTAAGCAAATTACATGATTATGTATCATAAAATGATCATATCTGATGTCACATGGATTCTAAAACACATTGAAGAGTTACTAATGCATTCTCATAATTTTAGGTCATCATTTACTATTTATTATACATCAAATAAGCATTTCACAACTTACATGATATCACTGAGATTAATGCATCAAAGCCTAATATGATGGTTCCATATTATTCTACACATTTTCTGAGAATTTGGTATATTATTTATATTTTTATGATAGTCGAGATATTTACTAAAAATTATATAATATATATATAAGTTTTTACCTTTTCTGGCCAATCGGGGGCCTCCATGTGGCATTGAAGGCTGCGGCTCCTTGCTCTGCTAGGGTTCTGGTTCAGCGGTTGGTTCTCTTGGTTCAACTGTATTGGACTCGGTTCAATTTCTTTCTCAGCTAGAGTATCCGGTCTGGGATTAGTCTGGTGGTCCACCCGCTCCTTCTCCTTTCTCGTGATTCCTCACGATCCTGGCATTAGCTCGCTAGTGTGAGATTCCACCCAATGTCGCCGCCATGGAGCAGAGCTCTAACGAGGGATAGGCTCCTCTATCCTCCTCCTCGGTTCGCACTAGTGCCCCTATTGGCTTCGTGGAGGTTGTTTGGTCATCCTGAGTGGCTTGGACTCCTCCTCATGGTGTTGCCTATCTTCTCACCAAGAAGGTGTCCCTCCACGTCAATGATGATGGTTCCTTTAGGCTAGAAACTCTGCAAACAACAACGCCCGTGATTGCTTCCTTGTTCCAGACTACTATTGCTACTACGTCTCCTCTTTGCCACCTCTAGTTTCTCCAGGCTTGTTCCTTGTTGCAGATCTACCTCACAGATTAAGGAGGTCGCTGTTGCAGGTTGTACCTATAGTAGATCAAAGAGGTGATGTACATGTACGAACTGGTTCTCCCATCAACCCACTGTCATTGGTCCTTCTTCGGCATGCAACGTCGTTGGTCCTGGTAACCAACTGCTATATTCTGCCTCTCCTCCAAATATCATCAATGGACCCTCCTCAGAAGCATTCATTCCCCATCGTTGAAGCTTCTCTTAGATGTTGCTTGTCATCGAGCTCTTATGTCTCCTCTGGGCTCTGAGAACTCGCCGCCTCTGGCCTCATAGAGGGTGGTCCTTCATCCTCCATGATCTGCTACAGCCAAGAACTTTGCTATAATGCCTACGGCATTGTCGTCTTCTCAGTGGCTCCTTCGTGCATGGTTGTGGCACCTCCTCGCAAAGCTGGTGAAAGTCTCTACAGTAGCCTACTACCACTAGTGACGAAGAGACTAGAGAGGGGAGGTTGGCTGTTTCTATCTTATGCAGTGGTCTCATGCCTAAACGAAACTTTGAACCACATTTCTCAGCAAGTCAAGGAACTTCCTGGTTCCTACCCCAGTCACCCCACGAATGGTGATCGTGGCTACCTAGATAAGCGTTTATGTGGTTGGTCCATGATCTGGGAGTCATTCCAAGAAAGGGGTCTATTTGCTGCCATACAATCATTCTCATCCAAGGATTGCAAGATATAGATCTGTGGCATCTCCATGTCAAGGCTTTGCCTGCTGGATCGAGACTAACCAGTTCAAATCTTGTCCATGCAACACACAATTAACACACGAGCATGACACAACATTTGATCAAAGCCCAAGCTTCTAATTGTGAACATTGGCCCAAAATACATCAAAAAGTTAATCATATGTCCCACTTCAAACCTAAATTACTTCCTCTAGGATCCTCCAATAGCCACCAAAATTTAACCATAGCTTCTTCATAACTCAAGATACCTTGTACACAAATTTGGTGTCAAAAAATTACATTGTTTTATCACTGAATAAAATACCTTAAAAAGGCATGAACATAGGGATGTTAATCATTGTGTCAACACAACTAATTATCCATATTTTATCAAAGAACTTGAACCTCTTCAAAATGACACAAACACATGGATCCAATTATCTCATTAGGTATTCACATACTTCAAAAGTTCACTCCATTACATGCTACACATGATAAAATAAATTTTGTCCTCAAAATTAAATGAAGATCCAATCTTTCACAAGAGCAGACTATCTAAGATGCATGTGAGCTCACATATCACGTATTTAGTCACATGAGTATGGCCATATATTTCTCAATGTCACTTATCAAGAGGCCCTAGATATCAACCTCTTATAGGAGGGACAAATCCCATATACATCACTCACACTCTATCCCCATGTGTTACAGTGCGCTGAATCATCACAGTTATGGCAGCCCTTATTTGGGATCACGTTGGATGATGTCAAAGTACATGAACAACATGTGATGAATGTAGTGACATATGGTCTAAGAACAACAATCACCACTATCACTATGAGAGATAATTTTGACTACCATTTTGTGATCTCCATATATCACTGTCATGGTGGGTCTGTCTGATACACTATTTTCTAACATGTACATTTGTGTTTGACTTGATATCACATATCATGACTAATGAAACTTTGTTATCAGTCAACACACACTCTAGTCTTATGTAGTATTGTTGTCTATTTTGCTTCTACAATAATATCTGATTAGGTACATAACAAGAATGTATGTACTCTTATCATACATATGATCTCATCATTCAGGTCCTCAACCTGAAGACATATGTCATCGAGTAACATCATTCTTTAGAAATCTACTATGTATGTTTCATCTTCTCATGACTGAGACAAACACAATAGATGGAATCACCTTTAATATTATCAAATTAGGTATCCAATGCCACACTCCAATCATCATATGATTGGCTCTCTGGGCATACATACCAATAGAATCTCACTAGAACTTAGAGAAATCACCTACGAATCTTATTCCAAGTGAGCTTAATATGTCATTCATGTTTCTACTACACAAGCACTTCTATTGTAATGCTTGCTTCAAGTCAGTAATTTGCAATTTACACATCTCTTCATTGTACAGCATCTCGTATGAAATGGAAGTTTCATAGTATGCTATTTGAGATTCCCAACCTAACCAGTAGCTACATTGTTGTCATCAGTATTTCTACTGTCTCATCAATGGTTGGAACCTCACACAAGTTCACCCATATGAACTTCTTGATCCATACATTATCCTGTGTTGTTCACATAACATAGAGAAACTCAACTTCTATTGTAGATTTAAATGAATGTCATTAGCTCAGAACCCTTTCTAGCATACAATTCTTGTTTAGGGTCAAACATAAGTATAGATTGTAATCATTAGCTTTATTTATTTTTTTTGGAAGCTTGCATCGGTGTAACTCTTTATGCCCAATTCTTCCTTATTACCATAACTAGGCAACTGATCCTTTTAGTGCTTCTCAAGCACTTAAGGATGTTCATTATGGTAGTCTTGTGACTCTCAACGACATCTGTCATATACCCTCCTGTCATGTCCAATACATATGAGATTGCTAGATAGGTGTGTATATATATATATATATATATATATATATATATCCTCTCATCATGTCCAATACATCTGATATAACGTGATAAGTACATTAACATTGCATTTAAGATAGATCCAATTTTGAATGCATATGGCATCCATCCATGTATTCCTATTCTTCATAAGAACCCAGACACTAGGCTCCTGAGATACTAACTCCATGGAACATTGAAAAGTTTTCTCTTATTGAGTCTTGCATGTTGAGCCCTTCAACATCTTGCCAATGTATGTGCTCTTTCTTAGGTTAAGAATCTTTCCAAATCTATTTCTATAGATCTCAATTCCTATCACATAGGATGCTTTACCTAAACCCTTTAGAGAAGGTACTTTCCTTTCCAAGTTTTAATATTTGTAGGATAGTGACGTTATTCCCCATCATTATGTGGAATATAAATATGCTCCCACTAAATCTTTTGTAATCACATATTTAACCTTCATTTTGACTCAAGTCAAACTCTTTGATTGTCTTGTCAAAATAGAAGATTCCAACTTAGAGATGCTTGCTTCAACCTAATGATTGACCTTTGTAGATTATAGACTTTACTTGCATTATTGGATTTATAAAACCTTTAGGTTGTGCCATGTACACATCCTCTCAATTATTCTAATTAAGGAATGTGGTTATAACATCCATATGCCAAATCTCATAGTCATACTAAGCTACAATAGCAAACATGATCCTGATGGACTTAATCATGGTAACTAGTGAAAGACTTCATCGTGTTCAACACCTTGAAAAAGTTTGAGAGTCTTTGAAACCAATCTACCCTTCCATGTTGGTCTTCTTACAAAGGCCTTAATGCACCCAATGGGTTTTACCCCTTCAGGTGGATCAACCAAGGTCATACCTTGTTGGTTGACATGGAGTCCGTCTTGGATCTTATAGCCTTAAGCCATTTATCCGACTCTGGTCCCTCAATACCTTCTAGGTAGTTTGTTGGCTCATCATCTATGGTCAGCTTATTGCCTTTTGGAGTTATAAGATTTCATAATATTTCAAACTCAAGGTGTGTTCTACTAGAACTATAAGGTTTTGTGTTACATAAGGAACTTGAGATTCCACTATAGCTTGTGACTTTCCTTATTACTAATGTACCTCTTTAGGTTCAATGTTTTCTTATTTGTCTCGAACATTTCAAGTTCTACTTTTACACCCATTGATTCCTTTGGAATGAAATTCCCTTTAGGAATGCAGTCATCCTGATCAACAAACAGTTTTTTGTCAGATTGGGATAAGAGTAGTATTTTTAAAAAATAACATTTATGTGATTTATGGACAAAGCTTTTCAAGAAACTATTTTCTTTCATAAGCTTTAATTCTTAATCACTATAAAAGACATATCGGGAATTCCTAATCACTGTAAAAGACATATTGGGACACTTCTGAAGCCATATCTCATATGGTGTCTTTTGAACCATTTTAGACGATACAATTTTTTAGTGTAAAGAATGTGCCCAAAAGAAATTGATTGATCAGCTATATTTTATTGATAATCACACCGTGACCTAACAAGGTGTGGTTCCTTCTTTCTGAAACATCATTATGTTTTAGGTGGAGTTCATTGTGATACACTATCATATTCTCTCCAAAAGGTCCTCAAACTCTTGGTTCAAAGTATTTCCACATTGATCAAATAAAAGTATCTTAATACTTTTACTAAGTCAGTTACATACTTAATTCATGATCTCCTTGAACACTTGAATATATCCATGCTTGTATTTCATTAAATACAACTTGCCATATCTATTGAGAACATCATTAACTATAATGAGGTACTAATAACTACCTGTAGCATTTATTCTAAAAGGTCTATATACATTAGTATGTATGGGCCTTAATAGAATAGTCACTCTCCCACTACATCTAATGAAGATGCTTTTGTCATATTGCACAACAAATAAGATATGCATGCCTCTATTGGTTCAATAACCAAAAGAGTCTGAATAACGATCATATGGATTCTAGAAATTTATTTCTCATTTATGCTCTCTAGATGATAATTATAGGTATTCATTGTTTGAGTCATCAAGTCATTCAATATATGTGACATACACATATCTATCTTTGTTACCATCAAGTATAGTTTGTGAGACATAGGGCATTGCCATGAAACATAAATTCTTCTCCATACAAGATATATGATGTTTTTATCACTGATAGGTATATAATAGCAATTCACTAATTATATTACATGCCTATGAATGACAGATTCCAACTGTAGTGGTAGTAACTCTATTCTGTACAGTTCTAGCTTATTTTTTTATCGGGTCATGAATTAGATATATCTATGTATTTCTTCCTCATTTGTTCCTCAAGTGAAAAGTACAAATTCCATTGCACTTATCCTTCTTCATAACTTCAGTGCAGAAGACTTGGACATTAGATTAGCCTCAGAACACTTATTGGCCTTGCCTTTGCCCTTGGACTCACTTCTGATTATCACCATCCTAGATTTATCCTTCTTCATTCTTACTTTGGCATCAACATTCCAAACCATTAAGACATGGTTTGACCAAGTTATTCAAGTGATAACACTTGATAAACTGGATATATGATTCATACAATAGTTTGTAGAATCATATTCATGGTCAATTCTTGACCTAAGAGAAATCCCAGTCACTCCATATGCCAAAACATATTTAGCATATGAGGTTCTACTGGAACTCCCTGTCACGAAGTTGTTTGTTACCCTCAACCTACCCCCACTAACTACAAAGTCAATGACAATAGGCCTTAGGCACCTATCTATAAAATAGGATAGATCACACACACAAGTATAAAATGTAGCAAGGAAAAATAGTGTTCCATGTCATAATTTAGAACCCAAAGTTTAGTACAACATAGATCCAAGCAACAAAATAAGATAGACAGATCTCATAAATAGCTAAACTATTACATAGAGGGAAATAGTAACCCCTTTAACTATATTAATACCCCATGATAAGATGATAAGCTAAACTATTACAAAATAAGATTCTTCATGCAGATTGATTCATTTTTTATTACCTAAATAGGGAACAAATAGGACACAAATTCAATTTGGGTGCAAGGGTACACTTGAAAATTGAAACTAGCAAGTCTAAAGGTTAACATAATATAAATTTGGAAATAAAATAAGAAGTGAAATATTAAAGGACAACCAACATTGAAAACATGTAACAAAGTTTTAAAAGCATGTTTTAAGTACATTGAACCATTATACTTCATCATTTCATAGTAAGTCCTTATATTCTTGTGACAACTTTCAATGGAAAAGTCCATAGGGAAAACTAAGGCACATAGACAATAGTTGCTCACATTTCAACCATGAGGGGCCCAAATGGACATTACCATAGGGTTACCCCATATTATACAAGGGTTGTTCTCCCCTCTTGACAACTCAAGGAGGAGCAACGAGCCTTATGTTTAAATCTCATGAATTGGATAGGGCACAAGGGTTTGAGTATAATGTTTTAACATTATTGTTTGAAGGTTTTGTTCAACATATAATATAGCAAAAGTTGAAAGGATACCATAAGGTCACTTATTTTAAACAATATTCATAGCCAAACATTTATATTATGCATATATAAGTAGCAAACAAGAAATAGCAATATCAATAGATCAAAGAGAGTAGAAAGTTTACCTTGCTAAGTAGGTCGAAGTCAAAAACCTAGAACAAGATGCTCAAAGAGGAATCCCCTCAAGGATGGCCTATGGTATACGAAATACAAAGAGGGGGGGTCTTTATATAGTAGATATTGAAAGCATAATTAGGTTGCAAATCATATGGATGTTCTTATAGACTTTAGGTCCTACAACAAAAATCATGATTCTCTTTTTATATCAATATGTGCACATCATAGTTATCATGATACTAACATCATAAGGCACCTTAGTCCTAGTTAGAACATCCATGTTTACAAGGTATGCAAGATGGTTTCAGATCTAATCAACTAGATAGACCAAGGAGCATAAAATTTTGTACTTACACCATGTGGTAACAAGCTCAGATCATATACATATACCAAAGTCTACACTTAAGGTATTATGAGGACCATAAGGCATAATAGTAGGAGATCATGATTTGAAAGTGCATAAACTTATTAAGGGTCACTGATTTTGGAGTTAACATATTTTTAATGGATCATATAGGTATAAGATCATACCAATGTTCAAGTTACATCATTTAGTACACAAAAAGGAAACTCATGAGTCATGATACTTGAAATGTACCATTAGAGGACAAGTAATTGTACTAGATCAGTTTAAGCTCATTTCAAGAGAGTGAAAGTTACTGATGTACTTTGAAATAGTGTTACAAGTCATTAGAGTCAGATAAATTACAAGGTTGCCTAAGTTTGGATGATTAAAGATCATGTAGAGTCATAAACCAATGATTGAGCAGAGATATGAATGAAACTAAGAGAAATCGTCATCATCATTGAAAAGGTGGCATTTTTCGATCAATTTGGTATATAACACTTAGAAATTTGGATCATGGATTGGGGGATACATCACTATGAAGATTGAGCATAAGATGGGATTTTGTGGAAGGTTTTATACCTATTTGGGCCATACAAGGAGAATTGGGTCCAAGTGGTTGGGCTGAACGGTGGTTTCTGGCCACGGGTCACCCTGGATCGCCGACACGTAGGTTGCAAAATCTGCCTACATCCACAAGTGGTTAGCGCAGCTCACTAGAGGTGGTGAGGTGGTGCAGGTGTGAGAGATGATTGTGGTCATCCATAGCTGATCATATGGTGCCTGAGAGGAGCTTCCCTTTGGCGTGACTGACAGTGACAAAGTGTGATGGTGGAGAGGAGAGAGTGCAGCAACACTTCAACATAGTGAAGAGAGCACAACGGAGAGAAGGTGGTGTCTGAGGCTATTTATAGTAGGGAATGGGGGTCTGGGTTGGAGCTTTAGGGTTTGGGGTGGTTCCATGGAGTGCGCGGAGGCTTTGGGTGGTAGCCAACTGACGTGGCTTTTAATGCACTAATAAATTCACCTAGGGATGAAATTCCTAAGATTTTACCAAAACCTTGTGCAATAGTACCACCCTCAAGCGGACGATTCTTATCACTATATAGTTAAGGATCGAATCCAAATTTAAGTTCTTGCAACAAAGGAATATGATAGATCATGAAAAGTAGGTGATCATTCCATAAAGCACGCATTAAATGAGTAACAATGAGATAGAAAGTTATATATGAGCCATGGAATGTTATAAAATGGGCATGCAAGCATTGGCAGCAGGGCTAGTCCCCACACCCTAGCAAAATGGACTACTTGCTCATCATGATAGAAATAAAAAGAAAAAGAGAGATAGAAGATTCCTCCATGGTCATGGTGAAGAAGATGGTCATGGCTCGGTGGAGAAATGGTCTTCTACACGATGATGAGGCAGATCTGGAGGAGGAGTGGAAGAGCACCAACGACAGGTGAGGATATCCTTCTCTCTCTTTTTATCTTCTCTTCTCATACTCTTGATCATAGTAGATGGAGAAGTAGATGGAGGAGTAGCAAGGACACCACAAAGGTAGTCTTTGGCAGAGGTTGATCTTCTTCCTTGGTTGGGTACAGAGTGACAGTCTATCGGCATCATGGAGCGGAAGTGATCCCTCAAATGAAGGAGGGGGTCATATATTTATAGGTGTATATCTGGAGAGCATCAACTAAGCTATCGTCGACATGATGCTTTTCACGTTCAAAACCTTTTCTATGGTCTTGACATCCATCTTGGTCTCAACAACATCTCGATCATGACAATCTTTGGTGTCTCATTCAAGACAGCCTTAGACGTCGTGGCCGCGATGATGGCGACGACATTACAGTCGCGACTATGGTAACGATGTTGCAACCATGTGTCGTTCTCATAACCACATGTCATGGTCATGAAGACTTCATTATTATAGTTGTGACGATTGTCTCAATCATGACCCTCATGGAACAAACCCACCCCCTGAGGGGGGGGGCTATTTCTATGGGTCGATGGGCCTACGTTGATGAATCCTCTAATTGATGATTATGCTTTCTAATGAAGGGACTGGCCATCAAAAGTAGGGTCCAAATTATCAAAAGTTTCTTCGAAGACCAATGGATTTGATCAAAACCCTAAATATTCACATGAATCTAAGAAAATTATATAATAGTAGATCTTAGGGTTGTGTGAGATATGAATGCAAAACTGGACAAAAATGGTGACTAAAACTAAGATGAATACACATTCATCACCATCTGAGCCCCAGCCCGCACACGATGCCCATTGACTGCAGTGGCGGGTCACATGGCCAAAAAATATCGGGTACGGTTGCTAGAGAGCGTCGAGCATGCTGGTCAGCTACTAAAGTTGTTTGAGCAGCGCACCTGCTCAGAGCAAGTTAGACTGAACTGAGACTGTTGGATCAAGTGCAATCTGTGGCTCACAGAGTTCAATGGTCGGATGATGGCCCAAAAGCGTGGGGTGGATCGAGGCAAGAGATGGAAGGAAAAGGAGAAGGAGGGGTTCCCTCTTGTGTGGGCCAGGTTGTGATGGGCAGAGGGAAAGGTCGACCCAAGTTCAGAAAAGAGGGAAGAAAATAAGGAAAAAAGCAAGGTGTATTCAAAAGGTCACAAAAAGTTCATTTGAACTCCGATTGGAGTGAGGTGACATGCCTTAGATTTGAGGAAAAACTCTACAAGATGGTAGTGATAGAAAGGGGATAGAATAGATAAGGTTAAGATCAAAATAGAAGGAAATAAGGGTGATGAGTACTAGATTTATAACTTGTTTAAGGAGAAATTGATCATTATAGGTGAATAAATTTTTATTCCAAGTCTATCAATTATGCATCAAAGTGTATTTGATTACAAAATTGAAAGCAAGATAAGGTTTAGAGGGTACCTAGATGAAAGAGGAAATCCCAATCCATCATAGTCTCCCCTCCTTAAAAAAGAAATTTTTTCCTCAAAATTGGACATCCTTGAAAAGATCGGGAAAATGTGAATCCATGTTAGACCTGAGCTCACAGGTGGCGTTATCACTATTCTGGTGCTTCCGCAACACCTTCACCATATATATCTTCTTTTTCCTGATCTCCTTAGTCTGGCTTTTTAGACTCTTAACTGGCACTTCCTGATCGGCAAAGAGTTGTTCAACTCAATTGGTTTGTGGTTCAGAACATGGATAGGATCCTTCACAGATCTCTTCAGGTTGCAAACAAAGAAGACATTATGCATCATGCTATACTATGGAGGCAGGGCTAGTCTATATGTGCATTCCCCAATGCAGGCTAAGATTTTGAAAGGTCCCAAATACCTAGGGCTCATCTTCCCTTTGTTCTTTGCAATGGCCCAAATTGGCCTGATCTTTAAGAACACATGCTCTCCAACTTTGAAAGACAAGTCAGTCATGTGAGCATCCACATTGGATTTCTATCTACCATGTGCCCTCTTCAACCTTTGCTTTATATGATGAACATTCTCAGAGTACAATTGTAGCTCTTCAGATTTTGGAATCTATCTTCCTCCGACTTCATGCCAGTAGAGAGGTGACATGCATTACCTCCCATACATGACTTCATATGGAGGAATGTTGATACTAGACCGGTAGCTTTTTTTGTAGGCAAACTCCACTAACAGAAGGTAGTGGTCCCACAAACCACCCCAATCAAGAACACAAGACTGCAGAAGGTCCTCTAAGATCTGAATTGCCCTTTCTGACTGTCTGACTGTCTGAGGATGATATGCATTACCGGACTTCAATTGAGTATCCAACTCTTATTGAACATGTTGCCAAAGGTGTGAAGTGAACTCGGCATCCATGTCTAAGATAATAAATATGGGAATCCCATAAAGTCTCATTATCTCTATGATGTACAGCTCAGCAAGGTCAGTGACCTTGGTGGTTGTCTTGATAGGGATGAAGTGGGATGAATTGGTCTAGCGATCCACTATGACCCATATAGTATCGCTCCCTTTCATGGTTCTTGGTAGCCCCACTACAAGGTCCATGGTGATGTTATCCCACTTCCACTCACAGATAGGTAATGACTACAACAAACCTCCAGGTCTCTGGTGTCCATCTTTGATCTGTTGGCATGTAAGGCATTTTGAGATGAAGGTAGCTATATCAGTCTTCATGTTTCTTCACCAGAAATGCCTTTACAAGTCTTTGTACATCTTTGTCGAACCATGATGAACTATGTACTTGGATCCATGAGCTTCTTTTAGAATTTTATCTTTCATAGAAGAGTCTTTGGGGACCCACAAGTGTTGTTTGTATCAGATACCTCCCTCGGCACCCACAGATAGGTGTGCCTAAAGTATCTCCATGATTTTCATCATCTCTTTGAGATTGCAACTGCTGTGTTCTAATGCTAGAATATTAGACTAAATATTGGGTTTCACATTAATTTTGGCCAGACTTAACCTGTCACCCAAGTGCTTTTAGGCCATGGGAGAAAGAAACTATATAAGCTTCCACTCTCTGGTAAAGATCGCAACACAAGTGATCTGTTTCCTGCTCAAGGCATCAGCTACTATGTTTACCTTCCCAGGATGATAAGAAATGGTGAATTCATAGTCTTTCAGGTACTCCAACCATCTCTTTTGTCTCAGATTCAGGTCCTTCTATTTCAGGATGTACTTCAGACTGTTATGATCGGTGTGGATGTCAAAAGTAGCACTGTAGAGGTAGTGGCGCTAGATCTTTAAGGCATAGATGATGGCTACAACCTCAAGGTCATGTGTGGGATAGTATACCTCATTTGGTTTCAACTATCTAGAAGCTTAAGAAAATACCTTGCCTTCTTATGTCAGCACACATCCAAGCCCAAAGCTTGGATGACAAACCCATTATTGCCTGAAGGAAGGGTCAGAACAAGAGAAGAGGTAAGTTTGGTCTTGAGCTCCTGGAAGTTAGACTCACAAGAGTCTGGTCTTGAGCTTATGGAATTTAGACTCACAGGCTTCAGACCATACAAAGCATTCCCCTTTTTTAGTTAACTTGGTGAGGGACAAGGAAATCATACTAAAGTTCAGAATGAAGCAATGATAGTAACCTGCTAACCTGAGGAAACTATGTATCTCAGAAATTGTCTTTGGGGTTTTCCATTCAAGAATAGCAGGTACTTTTCCAGGGTCAATAGAAATCTTTCCACTAGAGATGAAGTGTCCCGAGAACATGAATTTATCAATCCAAAAGTCACATTTGGATATCTTCCCATAGAACTTGTGTGTCTAGAGAATGTCCAATACATGGTGAAGATGGGATCGATGTGACTCATGGTTCTTGGAGAAGATAAGGATGTCATTGATAAAGACCATCATGAAGTCATCCACAAAAGGCTAGAAAACTTTATTCATCAGAGTCATGAACATAGTAGGAGCATTTGTCAAGACGAATGGCATAGCCAAGAACTCATAGTGCCCATAGAGAGTCATGAACGCTGCCTTTGAGATGTCTTCCACTTTGACTTTGAGTTGGTGGTATCCAGAGAGAAGGTCAATCTTTGAGAAGATGTGGGCATGGAGAAGCTGATCAAAGAGGTCATCGATTTTGGGGAGGGGATACTTATTCTTGACAGTAGCCTAATTAAGAATGTGGTAATCGATACACATCCTCATAGAACCATATTTCTTTTTCACAAATAGAATAGGTGCACCTCATGGAGAAGAACTTGGGCATATAAAACCCTTATCAAGAAGCTCATGTAACTATTTCTTAAGCTCACACAGCTCAGTAGGGGCCATCCGGTACAAGGCTCGAGAGATAGGTGCAGAAACGGGCACAAGGTTAATAGAGAACATGACTTCACAAGTGGGAGGCAGACTAGGAAGTTCTTCAGGAAAGACATTGGGGTACTCAAGTACTATTTCAATAGAGTCTAGAGTTGATGTATCAGGATTTACTAGGGTTATAGTAGCCAACTATGATCTTCACCCTTTGGATATCAATTACTGGACCGTCACGATAGAAATAATAAGGTTCATGGCTCAATATTTCCTACCGGGAATGGTAAGGATAGGAGAATCGGGTCCAGACATGATGATTTTATTTAAATAACAATCAATCATGGCATGGTTCTTATATGACCAATCCATTCTAAGAATGAGTTCAAAGTCCTCCATGTCAAGAAAGATGAAGTCAGTTACAAATTTGTGAGGCCCATAAAAGAGGGGGACATTTTGTGCCACATTATAAGCGTTGTACATTCTCCCACTAGGGGTTGAAACATTGAGGGTATATCCTAGGTCCTTAAGTTAAGGTCAGGCAACATTGAAAGACTTTGGGATATGAATGTATGAGTAGATACAGAATCAAACATAGCCACAATAGGGTGACTATAGAGGATTAAGGTACTTGATTGCAAACATATTTGTAAGTCATTCATTTATTTCCAATTACTTTCATATTTAACAAATAGTAAATCAAGATTAGGGATACATTCAATCAAATGATTTTTGTTTGCATTAGCTTTCTCAACATTAATGGAAAAAACATGAGCTTGTCAATGTTCAAGCTGCTTACCCCTGTTGTCCATGGCAGAGGAGGGTAGCGATAGTCTCCCCTAAAGTGCCCCTCTTCCTTGCAAAAGTGGTACACTGGCTTTGGAATCTACATAGTCCAGGGTGATGGGCCCCACATTTAGTTCACCTTGGGACCACACCCTAACCATTGTTGTCCCCATGGTTCTGATCTATCCTGGGATATTGTTGTTGCCCCTTCCTTAGCCTCTATTCATTCCACCACTGCCTCTACCACAACCCCTGCCCTAGCCCTTGTTGTTGTGTTGATGTGGTCCTTTGGGGCCTTAGGTAGTTGGCACCACAGTAGTAAACCCTAGGTAGGGTAGACTGGGTATTTTCTTAGTTCCCAAACCCAAATTTCTCTCCATGGACAAGGCTTGATCATAGGGGTCCTCAAAGGTGGTGGGGTGAGAAGCTGATAAAAAGGCATGGAGGGGGAGGTGTAACCCATTGAGAAAATGGTACACCCTATCATGTTTAGTCAACCCAGGGGCATGACATTCCACGAGAAGGAAGTTCCTCCCATAGTCAGTTACATATAGGTTCCCTTGGGTGAGGCAGTAGAACTATTCCTACTTCTACTTCGTCTCACAGACATGCATGAAACAGTTGATGAAGATATCTTTGAAGGCCTCCCAATCAAGATGGAGATCAGGCTGTGAGTTGATGTAGTTGTCCCACCATAACTTGGTTGCTCTCCTACGATGGAAGGTGGAATAGGTGATCTTGTCCCCTTTAGGGCATATAAGGACCCTAAAGGTGTTGACAATGGAAAGGAGCCGAGCATCAACCTTATCTATTACATCGCTCTCATCCTCACCACAGAGTGTTTCAGGGTTAATATTGAGGAAATCAGAGATGGTGGGGACTCTAGGATTTAGTTTATGGGGTTCAGGTCCCTTGGGTAGTACCGATGCGGTGTGGTTGACCAGGGTATGCATGGCATCCAAGAGTATGCATCTATGTTCTTCCCAGTCCCCTGAGGCCATGGTCTTCCTGGAATGGGTTTCTTCAGTCTCCTCTACCTCCAATATTTCCCTCTTTGCCTTTCCCTTGTCACCTGGTTTTGTACCGAGGTGGTGGCATAGGTGGCACGACTCTTAGGAGGCATCTATAAGGTGGATTTTAACATTATTAGAGAGACAACGTTTCTTGATCATGGTTCAAAAATTTAGTATAAGAGTAGAGCATCATGATAATTTCATTGTCACATTATTACGAATTAATTTTGTATTTTAGTTCTAACCCATACTTAATCTACCCAAAATAGAGAGATCATAAGAGCATAGTCTAGAGAGATAAAAAGAGATAAGACACTACCTAAACACGTATAATTGGGTGGCCAAGGTAGTCCTTAGAGAAGAGATAAGATTCTAGAAGACACTCTAGGTTTAAAGAAAGAGACCTAATTTGGTCATGGGTTCACTTAGGGTGGGTAGATGTGCAGAGGAACCCCAACCACAACATGCAGCTTGGCATCTTGGGAGTAATTACTACCCAAAACCTCCATGTGATGCACCATACCTACTACCTTAGTTTCCCCATTATGGACTTTGGTCCTTCCTAGGTTCTAATGATGTGTTATGCCCCACATACATAGAGGGTCATGTGTTTGGCTCTGATACCATTTGTCACAGAGCTATTGTTTACCCTCAACCTACCTCCACTAAATACAAAATCAACAACAATAGTCCTTAGGCACCCATTCATAAAATAGCATAGATCACACACACAAGCATAAAATACAGCAAGGCAAAATAGTGTTCCACATCATAATTTAGACCCCAAAGTTTAGTACAACATAGACCTAATCAATAATATAAGATTGATCAGTTTCTAAAATAACTAAACTACTACATAGAGGGAAAGTGTAACCCCTTTAATTCTACTAATGCCCCATGATAAGATGATGTCCTTTGGTGTACAAGATTATTCACACAACTTCATTCATCGTTGATTACCTAAATAGGGAACAAATAGGACACAAATTCAATGTAGTTGGTACAAGGGTACACTTGAAAATTGAAACTAGAAAGTCTGAAGGTTAACATAATATAAGCTTGGAAAGAAAATAAGAAGTAAAAGACTAAAGGACAACCAACATTGAAAACATGTAACAAATTTTTAAAAGCATGTTTTAAGTACATTGAACTATTAGACTTCATCGTGTCATCATAGGCCTTATATTCTTCAGACAACTTCCAATGAAAGAGTCCATAGGGAAAACTAAGACACATAGATAATAGTTGCACATGTTTCAACCACGGGGGGTCCAAATGACCATTTTCATAGGTTCACACTATATTCTATAAGGGTTTTTTCCCTCTTGACAACTCAAGGAGGAGCACTGAGCCTTATGCCCAAATCCCATGAATTGGGTAGGCCACAAGGGTTTGATTACAATAGTTTTATAATTTATTATTTGAAGGTTTTGTTCAACATATATTATAGAAAAAGTTGAAAGGATACCATAAGGTCACTTATTTCAAATAATATTCATAGCCAAGCATTTAGATTGTACATATATAAGTAGTAAACAAGCCATAGCAATAGAAATCGATCATGGATAGTAGAAAGTGTACCTTGGTAAGTAGGTCAAAATGATAAACCTAGCACAAGATGCTTGAAGAGGAATGCCCTCAAGGATGACATATGGTATAAGAAGTAAAAATAGGGGAAGTCTTTAGATAATAGATATTGAAAGCATAATCTGGTTGCAGAGCATATGGATGTTCTTATAGACTTTAGGTCCTATAACAACAATCATGATTCTCTTTTTATATCAACATGTGCACATCATAGTTATCATGGTATGAACATTGTACGGCACCTTAGTTCTAGTTAGAACATCCATTCTTACAAGGTATATAAGATGGTTTTAGATCTGATTTCAACTAGATAGATAAGGGAAGGCATAAAATTTCATACTTACACCATATGGTTACAAGCTTAGATCACATAGATCACATATGTATACCAAAGTGTACACTTAAGGTATTATGATGACCATAAGGCATATTAGAAGGAGATCATGATTCAAAAGTGCATAAAACTTATTAAGGATCACTAATTTTGGAGTTAACATATTTCTAAAGGATCACATAGGTATAAGATCATACCAATGTTCAAGTTACATCAGTTAGTACACAAAAAGGCAACTCATTAGTCATGATACTTGAAATGTACCATTAGAGGACAAGTAAGTGCAGTAGATCAGTATAAACTCATTTCAAGAGATTGAAAGTTATCGATGTACTTTGAAATAGAGTTACAAGTTAATAGAGTCACATAAATTTTGAGGTTGCCTAAGTTTAGATAATTAAAGATCATGCATAGTCATAAACCAGAAATTGAGTAGAGATATGAAGGAATCTAATAGAAATTGTCATCAACATTGAGAAGGTGGTGCTTTTCTGATCAGTTTGGTATATAACACTTAGACATTTGGATCATGGATGGGGGAGATACATCACCATGAAGATTGATCATAAAATGGGATTTTGTGGAAGGTTTTACACCTATTTGGGTCGTGAAAGAAGAATTGGCCCCAAGAGGTGGGGCAGAGTGATGGTTTCTGGTCGTGGGTCACCCCAGATCTCTGGTGTGTGGGTTGTAGCATCTGCCTGCATCCATGAGTGGTTGGTGCATCTTACTAGCGCTGGCGAGGTGGTGCTGGGGTGCGAACTGATCATGGCCATCTATAGCTGAGCTGACAATGCTCGGGTCATCACCTACCTTGAGCAGAGATTCCCTTTGGCACGACTGGCAGTGACAGATTATGAGGGTGGAGAGGGGAGAGTGCAACAAAACTTCTACACGATGAAGAGAGTGTGGCAAGGAGAAGGGTGGTGTCTGGGCTATTTATAGAGGAGCATGGGGGGTCTAGGTCAGAGCTTTAGGGTTTGCGGTGGTGTCATATAGTGGGTGGTGGCTTTGGGTGGTCGTCAGCCAAGCCACAACCCACGCCTGAAGCCCATTGGCCATGGAAGTGGGCACACAGTCGAAAGGAGGTTGGGTACGATTGGTAGAGAGCACCGAGCATGTTTTTTGGTTGCCAAAGTTGTGAGCAACACACCTACTCAGAGAAGGTCAAGGCAAATAGAGACCGCTGGATTGAGGGTGATATGCAGTTCGCGGGGTTCAATAGCTTGATGATGGCTCAGTAGAACGGGGTGGATTGAGGCGGGAGTGGGAAGGAAAAGGAGAATGTGGGGCACCCTCTCATGTGGGCTAGGCTATGCTGGGCTAAGGGAAAGGCCGGCCCAAGATCATAAAAGAGGGAAGAAAATAGGGAGAAAAGCAAGGTGTATTCAAAAGGTCGCAAAAACTTCATTTGATCTTATTGGAGAGAGGCAACATGCATTGGATTTGTGAGGAAAAATTCTACAAGATGGTAGTGATAGAAAGGGGATATCATAGTCAAGGTTAAGATCAAAATAAGAGAAAAGAAGGGTGATGAGTACTATATTTATAACTTGTTTAAGGAGAAATTGATCATAGTAAGTGCATAAATTTTTATTCCAAGTCTATCAATTATGCATCAAAGTGTAACTGATTACCAAATGTAAATCAAGATAATTTCATAAAGCAAGATAGTGTTTAGAGGGTACCTAGATGAAAGAGGAAATCCTAATCTATCACACTCCCACTGTCAATTTGCACTCAAATAGCGCTTTGGAGAGATTATACCTTACTTTCTTTACATGATTCTTAAGATGTGTTACCATCTTGAGAATGTTTATGTTTTCATGTTGTTCATGCAACTCATAGTTCATACAACATTGCATAAGCTACTCAATGTCTATGGCATCATTGGCATGCTTCATGTAAGAACACATTTCAACCTTAGACGCATTTGGATCGTGTTCCTCTAGCTTTGGTCTTTCAAGGACATAGAGCTTTCTCTCATTGACAACACTTCTAAAAATCCTAAATCAGACATGGAAATAAATCTCGTTTAGTTTTGTCCTTCTCAAGGACTGATCACAATAACAACGTGTTTGTGTTTGCCTACAAAAAAACTGCAACTTTTTGAAACATTTTTTATTTTGTTTTATTTTATAAATTTGATGATATTAATTAGGCCTTTATTAACTATCACTCCCACTGTTTTTTTCAAATTGATAAGCCACATGTACTAATTTAGAAGATTGTAGTGTACAATCTTCTAGTGAGCTAAGATCCATATTTCATCAAATCATGACTCAACTTTGTTTGATCACCCACAACTTGGCTATTTAGGTAGACAATGTTTGTCAATTGCATCTCATGCAACTTTGGATATATGGTGTGTACAACTCTTTGTCATTGACCATATTCACACTTCTAGATTCTTAATCCCATTAAGATCACCTAGTTAAGCCTAAACCAAAAGCCAACATGATAGAATATGTAACCTACTTTGGCATATCTACATGCCTACCATCACACTTTCACGAGATAGATGGTGCACCATGCTTTGGCGTAACCTATGCTTGGTCAATCAAGCTTTTCATGTCTGTCGCTAATGGAAAGTATCTAACACTAAATATTTATATTGAGGGATTTCATATAAATACATATACATATCCAATCACCACATACTTATAGTATGTATCAGATACATGTTATGACCACAATGAAATGATGCAATAATAAACACAAAAGTGATGTCTATGTCCATACTAATGTAATACCTTAAAGACAAAAGGAATTATTACCAGATAAGGTCCATATCATATGCAACCTGTTGTTGATGAAAATATGTGCTCGAACCAATTTGGGTTTATGGGTTCAACTCTTGAACCAATTGGCTCACCTCTTGGTCACTCAGTTGGTCTCCTAAAACAGTTGTCTAGTTCTCAAGTTCAAATGATGTTTGGAGTCCTCCAATGATAGGTTGGTTCACCAGTCAATCTATTTATCGTTCTCTCATCTGGCCTACTTGGACCTCCATTCAATTGGTTTGTCTCACAAGTGGGTCGGTTCATCTTGTGCAAAACTTCTTCTCATGATGATACATAAATTAAAACTATCCTATTTCTTATTACAGTGTGAAAAGGAAAACCTCGAGTTACATTCGAGGGTAAATAGGAAGAAGAGCATTAATTTACATTTGGAAAGGAGAGAGAGGCTCGGTATGTAGACCGAGTCACAATAGGAATAAATGACAACAACCCAGCACACACAGATCTAGGGTTATTGACCATAACCATGCTAACATCCACCATCAAAACCGATTTTAGGGCGACACATGTAAATTGCATATATATATCTATATATATATATATATATATATATATATATATATATATATATATATATATAGAGAGAGAGAGAGAGAGAGAGAGTTAGGCTATAATAAACTTGAGTGTATTCGGAGCAGAATACACTCAAGTAGTTTTTCATGATGGAATATTTTTTTCAAAAATATAATCCATTCATCTTCTTAATAATCTTGTGAATAACTCATATAAAAAATTTGAGCACCTTTGGACATTTATAGGTCAAGTTATAAAGACCGATTATGCATTTCAAATTTGTTTCGTGCGTCAATTTTTTTGCCCTCGGAGGAGTGACTTACACTCATCCAAATGGGCTCAAAATTTGTGTGTAGCCTAATTATAAATTGACAATAAAGATCAATGGTTTACCTCTTGCAAAAAATATTCTTGATATGCTAGCACACTTGAGTGTATCCATGCAATATGTACACTCGAGTGTATTCTAGCCTGACTCTCTCTCTCTCTCTCTCTCTCTCTCTCTCTCTCTCTATATATATATATATATATATATATATATATATATATATATATATATTAGTTTGTGGAGTTGTATGTGAAATTTAATTGGACATGCACATTCATCATTTTAATATTCACATCGTATGCAATAAAATAATGAAAAATAAATCCTATATATATTAGTTTTTGGAGTTGTACGTGGAATTTAATTAGACATGCACATTCATCATTTTAATATTCACATCATATGTAATAAAATAATGAAAAATAAGTCCTATTGCATCGATTTAAATCGCAAATACACCATAAATCTACCACTCTTGGGAAATCAGGCACAGATATAGGCAACGGAAACAAAAATTTAAATTCTTGTTTCCCAAAACAGCAAGATTGTGTCAACAACAATGTATCTAGGATGGAAAGGTTGCAAGGTTATACATGGTCCTAGATAAATTCCAATGACATTATCCTTGCAATAGTATGTTTCTTCTTCTTCAGGCAACATCATGCTCCTTTAACAGTAGTAGCATTCGAGCAATTGTCTTCACCGGCCTCCTGGTGTAGCACCACAAATAGTGGTTGATGATGTCCTCATAGCACCTGAACCAGGTGGTTCATCATGTGAACCAGTCGATTGGGATGTGTTAACTGATTGATTCACTATGTGAATCAGCCGTCTCACTCCCTGGTTCAGCCATGGATCAGCCAATGTTGATTCCAATTGACATGACACTCCAACCAATTGGTTCAACCCTTGAACCAATAAATTCAGAGTCCAATAGGTCAATTTTGAACCTTAGTTGTTTAATTTAATTCCTAAACACCTTTATTAATAAAATTAAACATCATTCACAAATATACTCCTTTAATCCAAGTGTATCGTATACGTGTGAGCCTATAGATCCAGAATTATGTGGACAGTGAATGTTTGTAATAAACTTATGACATCACTAGAAAATAGTGGCATCTAGAAACACATCATTGCTACCCAAGTAATTCAAAAAGTTGGAGTACAACTTCAACCAACATTCCATGATTAGTGTTACCATGATCGTATGGTTCCTTTGTCTCTGATATCCAGATTGAACTCAAGGCATGGAATCGTCATCCTCTCAACATTCAATCCATGTTCTTTGAACTACAGTAGACCATCTAAGGTGCATGTGAACTCACATATCGCATATTGAGTCACATGAGTATGGCCATAGATTTCTCAGTCTCGCTTATCAAGTGGCCCTGGATATCAATCTCCTGTAGAAGGAACAAATCCCATCTGCATCACTCACACTCTATCCCCATGTGTCACAATGCACCCAATCATCACCATTATAGAAACCCTTATTTAGGATCATGTTGGATAATGTTAAAGTACATGAATGACATGTGATTAATGTAGTAACTTCATGTCTAAGAACCACAATCACCACTATCACTATGACAGTTGATTCTGACTACCATTCCATGGTCTCTATGTAGCACTCACATGGTGGGTTTATCTGATACACTATTCTCTAACATGTACCTATGTGCTTAACTTGATATCACATATCATGATTATTGATACTTTGTCATTAGTCAAAACACACTATAGTCTTATGTATTACTGTTGTCTATTTTTCTTCCAGAATAATATTTGACTAGGGACATAACAAGAATGTATGTACTCTTATCATACATATGATCTCATCGTTCAAGTCCTCAGGCTGAAGGCATGTGTCATCAAGTAACATCATTCTTTAGACATCCACTATGTATGTGTCATCATCTCATGATTGAGAAAAACATAATAGATAGAATTACCTTTATTATTATCAAATTAGGTATCCAATGCCACACTCCAATCATCATATGATGGGCTCTCTGGGCATACATACCAATAGAACATACCAAGAACTCATAAGATAAAGCCAATCATAGAGTTAAGGTACATATAATCAGGTTCCAACACCAGATATGTCATGTCTAGGTGAAAACTGCAAAACAATGAAAAAGACAAGATATGAAAACAATACCCCTCAGATACAGTGCCCAAATGTTTAGTACAAGAAAGTCTACAAAAAATATATATATGAGCACCCTATAGACTAAGAACTAAGCATCTAAGGCATCTATGTCAATGGCCTTGGCATCATAATCATCTGGTTGTAAGTCCTCATCTCCATCTGACAGGGCATCTACACTAGTTGGTGTTGCCTCACCATCATCTCCTGCATTAGTACCATCACCACAATCAACACCATCATCCTCAATACCATCAGCCTCATCGCCATCCTCCTCATTAGCCATCTTAGTGCCCTCATCAAGAACAAAGGAGAGAGGATTGGGCCACCTGTGATTTTGCTCTTATTAGGAGATTCCACACTTGAGTAGAGCCTTCGCTTTCTCATAATTTGGTATAGAAACCCAGTCATAGCTATCAAGGAAGGTAAAAGTAGGTCCAACTACAAGAGAAAGAACTTGAGAGATAATAGGCGGAGAGGAAGCAGGGGTAGTTCCACCATCAGAGGTAAGTGGTACAATGGATGTAGGAGGTGGAGGGGCCAAGTAGTATTGATTATATGCATAAGAGGCATAGTCAGCACTAGGGTAGGGCTGGTAGGTGGGGTAGGGATGGGTGCAGGATAAGTTCATATTAGACGTGATATGAACTAGATCATCATGGATGTTCTCCTAAACTTGGAGGTTGTATGCCTATTAGTGTATTATGTTACCCATCAGGGTTTTAGTAGACACTGAGAACAAGGCTCAGTCCAGGATGTGGAGGATCCTGGGTGGAGTTGGAAGCACTAGGTGTGGTAGAGGACATAGAATGAAAAGACATCTTGATAGTGGTTTTGCTTATGTGAACACCTTTCCTACTTATTTATCAAAGATCATGGAAAAGGGATTTCTCATAATGGTGAGCAAACATACCACAAATCAAGTTTGGATAATGTGGATGGGTACCACTGGTGTTCTTCCTTAAGTCAAAATAGGTCATGTAGTGAAGAATGTAACATGCACATTTGACTTTGACATCATTCAAGACATAGTACATTATAATAATAGTGTTCATTGCGATACCCATTTGGTATTTTGGGTGGATATTATGGTTGACTACTAATGCAATGAGGTGATTTTTGATGTCGAGGGAAGAGAAGGAATGATGGATTTCTTCCTATAGGGAACATTAGGTTTCTTCAAAAACTTGTGGATGTCAGGTAGGGTAAACTCGAGATCAAAGATTTTGTAGAACTTCTTGGGGTCAAGTAGGTTAAGATACTTGTGATAGGATATCATCCATGTATTTGTGAAGTCAGTACCATAGAAGTAGGAATTCAAGGAATCCTCAAAAATGGTAATCTTGGTTCCTGCATTCATGGAGGTCAAGATAGCTTGAGTGTTAGGTGGTGGCACAAGGGTAGTATAGTTCCACGTAAGATTCGAATGACCATTTTTGTGCTATAAAGAGAATTGGTATAACACAATTTCTCTACACAAAGTTCACTAAGGTGATGAGGTTTGAAAATAGTAGCAACCTCTTTCATCAAACCACTAGGTGTTTCAAGGAAAGCACAAAAATGAAAAGGATTTCTAGCAAGAAGCGCCTTATACCTATTTACAGCTTGAGTGGAGATGAATGAGGTCCCATCAAAGGAAATGTTCCTATGAGTAGTGGAAGATTTGAGTACTCTAGTTGGTCCAGTTTGTTTCTTCGGTTTGAAGCTATGGAGGTCAGAAGAGATGAAATGGCCACAAAGAGAAGAAGATGGTGGGAGTTGCAGGTCACACAAGCACCTAGGTTGAGGTTGTAAGAGCTAGGGAAGGTGATTCAGGACTATAGAAGGTATGTTAAAGGTTTAAGTATCCCTAGGGTTTATGGATGAACAAGGTAAAGTGGCAGTCGGTCGACTTTCTCTATTGGAGAGGGAGAAAAGTCGGTTGATTGCCTATATATATTCTACCCAATAGTGTTTTTGTTCAAGTTTGTGTTTTGGAAAACATGGATGACATTGTGGTTTTGTTCAATCCTTGTCTTGTTGTCGGTTAAAGTTCTCCCAAAACAAACTCAACCAATAGGTCAGTCTGTCCAAAAGATAAGAATTTTAATTTTAGGCCACTAGAGTGTGATATAAATTTATTTTTCTATTCTATCATGTATCATGAACATATTGAGGCATGTTACACTCATCATTAGCTACTATATTATAGTAAAAAATTTGTTTCCAAAATATATCAAAAAAAAAGAAAAACAAGGCATAAAAAGAAGTCAAAAAAATAGCACAAAGAAGTAAGATATGAGCAATTAAAGAGCAAGAACATATAGGTATGAAAACATCTAGCTAGAAGGCATGTCAATATCATCAAGAAAAGTAATAAGCAATTTTGATCAAATAAAGGTAAATTTCTCTCTATCTAGAGGCTTTGTGAAAATGTCTGCAAGTAGATTTTCTGAGCCCACATGCATGATATAAATATCCTTTTTGAAAATGTGGTCACAAAGGAAGTGGTGGCAAACCTCTATATGTTTGGCTCTACTATGCAATATAGGATTGTAAGAAAGATTGATTGCACTAGTATTATCACAGTAGATAGGAGAATCATCAAAATGAATGTTAAAGTCTTAGAGCATTTGCGTCATGCATAGGACTTGGGCATAATAACTCCTAACTACAATGTATTCAGTCTCGATAGTTGGAAGAACCATTGTGCTTTATTTCTTAGAGAACCAAGAGACTAAGCATGATCCTAGGAGGAAGCAAGTGCCACTTGTGCACTTTGTATCAATTAAGCACCCTGCATAATCCACATCACTATAAGAAGTAATAGTACCTTGACTTGGGATACCATAGTCCAAAAATTTTGGGTTTTGGCTAGGTACCTCAAAATCCTCTTAAGTTCTATAAGATGGGATTTTCTAGGGCTTGATTGAAATCTAGCACACATGCCAACACCAAACATGATATTGTGTCTAGAGGTAATTAAATAAAATAAGCTACCAATCAGAACTTTATAGATTTTCTCATCTACATTCTCACCTTCATCATCTCTATCATGTTTGGCGGTATTTGACATGGGGTTGTCCATCGGATTGGTGTTCTCCATCAAAAAATGCTTCAAGAGTTCACTTGTATACTTGCCTTGGTTGATGAAGTTTCCTTCCTTTGTTTACTTAATTTGAAACCCAAGGAAGAAAGTAAGCTCCCCCATCGTACTCATCTCACACTCTACATAAGAGAGATAAACTCCTTCAAAGATCAAGATCAGTTCTGCCAAAAATGATATCATCAACAAATATTTGAATAATAAAAAATTTCCTAGAATTGTGTTTAAGAATGTGGGTAGAATCAACTTTTCCCATGATATAGCCATTGTCAAGAAAAAAATTCTTTAATTTCTCATACCAAGATCTAGGGGCTTGTTTGAGTGAATAGAGAGCCTTTTGTAACATATAAACATGGTTAGGAAGCTTATCATGTTCAAAGTTGGGAGCGTTGATCTACATAGACTTCCTCCTATATTGTACCATTCAAAAACACACTTTTAATATCCATTTGGTAAAGCAAGAAATTCTTATAGCTAGCAAAGGCAAGTAACATTCTAATAGATTAAATTCTAGCAATAGGAGAAGAAGTTTCATCAAAATCAATACCTTCTGGTTGAGTGTAGCCTTCAGCAACTAACCTTGTTGTTTTCCTTACCACTTTGCCACTTTCATCTAGCTTGTTTCAGTAGACCCTCATGGTACCAATGATCTTCCTATAATTTGGTCTTGGTAGTAAGGTCCACACTTTGTTGTTTTCAAATTTCTCTAACTCCACTTGCATAGCTAGGATCCATTCATCATCCTTGAGAGCTTCTTTGATGCTCTTTGGACGAGATGAAGGTGTTTTCATCTTGTTCTTTGTTAATTCATCCCACATATTCACCCTTTCAAAATGTTTCTATGATGAGCTCTTTAGGATGATGTTTTGTGAAGTAGGGAGTTGGATCCTTCTTTCGTTCTTCTTTCTCTTGTTCATCTACTATCACCTTTTTCCTTCACCAACTATGTTGAGCTCTTTCGAGTGATGAATCACCTCATCTAAAACAACTTCATTTGCAATATTATTGGGAATAGAGGGGTTAGTTTCAAAAAATTTAACATTGATAGATTCTTCTACTTTAGATAATTCAATGTTAAACACGTTATTTGCTAGTAGTGCTATAGTCAAGAAAGAAAGCCTTGTACACTTTTACATCAAATGTGTCAGGAGAATCCTTGGTGTTTAAACCAAAAAAGGACAACTGAAAGCATGAAAGAAATACATATATGGCTTTCTACCATGCCATAACTCATAGGGGGTTTTCTTTAAAGATGGATGACTAAAAACTCATTTTTACACAAAACATGAGGTGTTAACATCTTCTACCCAAAACATTTTTGGAGTATCATACTCTAGAATCATGGTCCTAGTCATTTTATGTAGCAACACATTTTTTCTCTCTACATCCCCATTTTGTTGTGGTGTACGAGGGGAAGAAAAGTTGTGCATGTAAATGGATTCCTCACAAAACCTTTCAAACATATCATTTTCAGATTCTCCCCCATGGTCATTGTGGATACAGACGATCTAACAAGAAGCTTCATTATCAACTTGTTTGCAAAAAGTAGAGAAAACATCGAGAGTATCACTTTTTGAAACTAAGAAGAAGGTCAAAGAAAGAAATGATCGACAATCACAGGGCAATACTTGCTACCACAAAGTGATTGAGTTCTCATATGTCCAAATATATTAATATGAAGAAGTTGAAGAACTCTCTTGGTACTAAAGAATCCTTTGGATTTAAAGGAAGATTTGTTTTGCTTTCCTTGTGTACAAGGTTGGCATTCCTCATCCATCTCAACTTCCAATTTAGGAAGTCCCTTTAGCAATTCTATTTTACTCAACTTCTTCAATTGATGCATATTTACATGACCAATCCTACAGTGCCACAAATATTTATCACTCTTATCAACAACAAGGCATCTACCAAGAATAGGATTAAGAGAATCAAGAACAATAACATAAAGGTTTCCATTTCTAGTTTCCTTATATATAACACTGTAGGAGAGGAAATCTAGAAGCAAACATTCAAGTGAGGTACATAAAATAAGATAACCATTATCACATAATTGACTAACCTTAATTAAATTGTGATGCAGGGCATCTAAAAGAAGAACATTCTTGATTCAAAGTGAATCACCTACATCACCCTCACCTATCAATTTACCTTTTTTGTTGTCACTAAAAGTCATTGATCCTCCTTTCTTCTTTGTGAAGTTATTGAAGTGTCTTATTTCACCTGCCATATGCTTGGAGCAACCACTATCAATAATCCATTTTCCTTTTACCTACATGAAAGGAAGATTTTGGTGCTCAACTCAAAACTTGGGATCCGGAATTAGCTTGGGGACCCATTTCATCTTTGGGTAGGTCCCCTTTTCCTTGTAAGGACAATAAGTAGAATAGTGATGATCACTCTTGCAATGTGCACAAACCATAGGGTTCTTAGATCTGGATGACTCTCCTTGGAAGATAGGAGGTCCCTTGCTCTTTTTATTGCCCTTGTCCTTGCTCTTTGGAGCTCCCTCATATTCCAAACCACTTTTACCACTATGTTTGGTAGAGTGATCTAGAACTTCATTGAGGGACTTTTTACCTTTGAGAAACTTTTGCAAGGAATCTCTAAGGTTATGATTATCATCATTAAGATTAATGACATTATAACAAAGGCTAGCTAAATCATCTTGATCATAAAGTAGGTCGGCCTCTAAATAGAGGGCTTTAGTGTGATAAGAGTCTCTCTAAAGAGTAATGCTACATACTTTTCTACTAGGCAACAAAGTTCTAGAAGAAAGTTCATTTATTTGAGAAAGAAATCTAGCATTTTCAGTTCTAATCCGGATAAGCTCATCAATATAGATCCTATTTTCAACTTTAATAGCATCACAAGCATGTCTAAGATCAACATTTTTAGTTCTAATTATGACAAGCTCATCAAGGCAAGTTTGATTTTCATCCTTAAGACTATTAATGTTCTTAAGGTAGACACCATTCTCTACTTCAACTCCATTGTATTGGAGCTCAAGATCAAGAAACTGCCCTGGCAAAGAATCAATATTATCGAGATGAACTTTCTCATTTTTCTCAAGAATATCTATTTTAGCATACAAGTCATCAATAATTTTTTCTAAACTCTTCTTCTTGGATTTTCACTTAGAATAAGAAGAGCATGAAGCATTAATCATATGAATGAGGTCTTCTTTAGATAGTTCATTTAAACTTACCTCATTTCACATATGTCATCTCTAGTTGAGGCCATGAGAGCAAGGTGATATTCTCTCTCATTAGAGATGAAATCACTAGAACAAGACTCCTCCCATGCGGCATGGGATGCATGTTTTCTTCTTCTTTCTTTCTTGTCCTTCCTCTTGTACTTGTTATCCTTCTTGTAGTTCTCATTCTTCATGGAGCTGCTCTTGTAGTAGGACTTCTTTGCCTTGGGACAATCTTCTTGTAGTGTCCTTTTTGGCCACATTCATAGCACCTTTGAGTAGAGAAGGAGGATGACTTTCCTTTGAAGTGCTTCCCCTTAGAGTAGTTATCTTCAGGATCACTACAGACTTCATCTTTACTTGACGAAGAAGGAGTAGACTAGAAAGCAAGTTTTTTTTAAGAACAATTGCCTCCACCTGATCTTTGAATGCACTATCCTTAATCTTCTTTGACTCTTTCTCTTATTTTTTATCATATTCCTCTTGCTTGTCAAGTCTTGGCTCATAAGATTGAAGATTTCCAATGAGCTCTTCGGTGGCAATGACACCAAGGCTTCTTATTTATTTAATATAAGACACATTGGATTCGTAACTTTTGGGAAGAGACCTAAGGATATTGGAGTTGATGGTGCCTTGATCCATAGGGTGGTCAAAGAAGCAAGTCCATTGATAATGGTGTTGAGTCTTGAGTACATATCGACAACTCTCTCATTCTTCCCCATCTTAAAGTTCTCAAGGAGACCTTTCATCATGTAGATCTTGGACTCCTTGACTTGCTTGGTCCCTCCATAGGTGATGCAACGCTTGTTCCATATCTCATGGGTTGTATCCCAAGAAGAGACTTGGTTGAACTTGGAAGGGGTTAGGGTTGCATAAATAATGCTTATGGCCTTTGCATTCAGTTGTGCCTTCTTGAGTGTAGCTTCCCCCCAACTCTCTACATCTCTAGCCGGCTCATTATAGGGAAGGATGACTACTTTCCACATGTCATAACTCATCCCTTGCAAGTAGAATTGCATCAGTTGCTTCCAGTAAAGAAAGTTTATGTCGTCAAAGATTGGTGGGTTCATGGAGAATCAACCCTCCCAGTTGAAAGAACCTAAGAGGTTGTCACCCATCTTCTCATCTCGTGGAAGATCTTGTCAAAGAAGATTTTGTCTCTAATACCACTTGTTGGATCAAATGGCTCTAGAGGGAGGTGAATAGAGCTAAAAAGCACTTAAACAAAATTGATTAGACCTTCAAATTACTTCAATAAGTAGGATTGAAAGTTTGGAATTTGATGTGCAACTAAATATACATAGCAAGGATGAGAGAGATTGAACAAGCACTAGAGTAAGCTATGTAGAGTGATTCTAATCTCCAAACTAGGAGAAATTCAGTCCACTACGTAGAGAGGTCAAGCCCTAGGATTTTTCAACGGTTGCATACTTATATTCCGCTATTAGACATACAATAAGACCTTCCTTTTGTAGTGTAAGGATACCTAGCTTTACTTTTTAAGGATCAAAAGGAGACAATAAACCATACAAGATCTTACCTATCCTTCAAGTAAGAGTATTTAACATCTACAGGGGGCTTACCCACTTTTGCAAGGAGTTGGACACATTCACCAAGGATCTCCCCTTCTTACAATAAGTCTTCCTCCTTGAAGGCATTACCCACTCTTCCCAAGGATCTTTAGGCTTCACCTTCTCCTTCAAATTGGATAATCTTTCACCAACATAGCTTGAAGAAAGGGGTTGGGGAAAGAGAAGATTGAGAGCTTCATAAGATTACAATGAAGTAGCTCTCTCAAAATACCCTATCTCACTATATGGACGTTTGGATTCATAAGAAAGAGAGAGAAGGAGGCTCTAGTAGACAAAAATCCACTCAACTATAGCTAGGAGATCGAATAGCATGAAGGAGCAAACATGGAATCAATCCCTAAGGGTTCTATTTATAGTTGAGTATGTCTACTAGCCACTAGAAGCATTTAGGAAAAAAATCTAGTCATTTGGGGTGTTAAAAGGGATCTATTTTTTATATTTGCAACACTCCAATGACTAGAATCACTTTTTCTACACATTTTGTACAGTGCATTCGGTCAAGTTTCCATAAAGGTAACTCGGTTGATAGCACTTTGCGACAAGCTAATTTTGAGTTGTCAGTCAAGTTTATCCTAGATGAAACTCAGATGATGGCTTAAAATTAGTTTTCCAGTGGAGAGGGTCAGTTGAGTTTATCATGAGGTAAACTCAGTCGATCATGGACACTTCCAAGACCCATCCTAAGTGTGGGTCAAGTTTCTCATAGGGAAACTCGGCCTATCAAACAACATGTGATGCATTTTGGAAAATGTCATTAAAATGATCAAACATTCAAATTAAGTGCTCCTAATTTTTTCTCATCTTAATTACAAGTCATAACATCAATAAAATGATAAGAGAAATTGTCCAAAGTCATTTAGGGCTATTTCCACAAAAGTGCATTTGCATTGACTTTGGCTTGTATTGAGTCAAGTTGGAATCCAATTTAAATGATCCTTTTCTTGCACCTAAGACCTGAAATCAATATCAAATAGACATATTAGATACATATGAATAGAATGGCTATGGGATTATGAGAGAAATATTTCTCCCCCCCCCTCCCATGCCCGTAGCGTAGGTCGAATGCTCGGGAGGGTGGTAAATCAAGGCGGCAACTGGGATTCGAACATGGGTCCCTTTGTTAGAGGACATCATACTTGACCAATTGAGTCACTCCTTATCGACACGAATGGAATGGTTAAGTCATTATCAAAATATGAACAATGTATAACTCTTAGGTCAACAAGGGCAAGTAATAGAGTATATGAACTACTATTTCATATCTGCCATTAGATAGGAACATTTTACTTTCTGCATCTTGTATTGACAAGGATCAAATAAAGTATAGTCAATGTTCTAGTTCTAAAGGATGACATCTTTTAAGGCAATGCATATCTTATGATCTTTGTTTATTGGATCCAAAGATAAATGTTTATAACATAAATACCAAAAGATTAAAATTTGATAACTCAAACAATGAATACATATAGCATTGTCATCTAGAGAACATAGATAAGAAATGCATTTCTAGAATCCATGGTGATCTTTGAACATGATTAGAACTAAAATGATGTACCATCTAAACGGTTTAAAAGTCAACATATGAGATATGATGTGGAAAATGTCCCAAAATGTCTTCTAGAAAGATTATGAATAAAACTTATACAAGAAAATAGTTTCTTCAAAAACTTTATCCTCAAATCACATACATGTTAGTTTGTTGAACAACTACTTATCTCAATCCAATAAAAACGTTTTTTTTTACCTGGGTGATTGAATTCCTTCAAAGGAATATAGATTCTAAAGGATCCGTTGGAGTAAAGTAGAACTCAAAAAGTTCAAGATCAATAAGAAAAACATTGAACCTAAGGAGGTACAATGGGAACAAGGAGAATCACAAATTATTGTGGAATCTCAAGTTCCTTATGTAATAAAAGACTCATAGTTCTAATAGAACACACCATCAGCTTAGGAGATTATGATATATTATAACTCAAACAGGCGGTGAGTTGGTCATAAGATGATGAGACAACAACCTATCTAGAGGCTAATGAGGGACCAGAGTCTGAAAAATGGCTTGAGTCCATTATATCCAAAATGGAATCCATGTACACCAATAAGGTATGACCTTGGTGGTACCACCTAAAGGGTATAATCCATAGGCTGTAGTTGGCTTTTCAAGAAGACAAAAAAACATGGATGGCTTAGAAGAGTAGATTGGTTGCAAAGGTTTTCAAACAAGTTCAAAGTGTTAAACATGATGAAATCTCTTTACCAAGTTTCATGGTTATATCCTTTAGGATCATGCTTGCTATTACATATTATCAAGACTGTGAGATTTGGCATGTGGATATTAAAACCACATTCCTCAATAGGAATATTTGAGACGATGTGTACGTTACACAACTAGAAAGTTTTATAACTACATTAATGAAAATAAAGTTTGTAAGCTACAAAGATCAATCTAGAGGTTGAAACAAGCATCTCAAAGTTAGAATCCTTGATTTGACAAGATATTCAAAGAGTTTGACTTTAGTCAAAATATATATATGAAACTTTTTATTACAAAATATTTAGTGGGAGCATATTTATATTCCACATATTAATGCGGAATAACATCTCAATACTATAATTATTGAAACCTGGAATGGATAGCACATTATTTAAGAAGAATTTAGGTGAAGCATCCTATGTGATAGGAATTGAGATTTATAAAGATAGTTCTGAAAAGTTTCTTGACCTAAGTGTTAGCACATATATTGTTGAGATGTTGAAAAGGTTCAGCATGAAGGATTCAATGAGAGAGAATTTGTCAATGATACATGGGATTAGTCTCTGAAGAACCACGTACTAATTCTTATGAAGAATGGGGGAAATGAGTAAGATTCCATATGTACTAGCAATTTGATCTATCATGTATGCAATATAATGTACTCATCCCATTATCTTGCATGTATTGGACATGACAAGATGATATTAGTTAGATTCCAATGAAGGTCATTGGAATGCCATAAAGAACACCCATTATTACTTGAGAAGCATGAAGGATTAGTTCCTTAGCTTTGGCAATTAGGAAGAGTTGGGTGTAAAGAGTTACACCAATGGAAGTTTTAAAATTAATAATTAATGATCACACTATAAAATTTGTGTTTAACCTTAAAACAAGAACTTTAAGCTGGAAAAGTTTCAAGCATTAGAAAATTTTTTAATTCTAAAATAGAAGTTGAGTATCCTGGTGTTATGAACACAATAGAGGATATTGTATGGATCTAAAAGTTCATATAGATGAACTTATGAGATGTTACAACTATTGATGACACAGTAGAAATACAGTGACAACAATGGATCTACTGGTTAGGCAAGGAACATCATATGGCATACTATAACAATTCCATCTCATATGAGATATCACATAGTGAAGAGATGTGAAACATGCAATAACCAACTAAAGGCACATGTTGCTAACCTACTAGATTAGTACTTGCATAGAAGAAACATGACAAATATGTTTAGATCGCTAAGAATAAGATTCATGGGTGATTGGCCCTAAGTGCAAGTGGGAGTATGTTGGTAAGTAAGCCCAGAGAGCCAATCATATGATGATTGTGATGGTACATCTTATGCATGATTTGATTAATAATAAAGGCTACCTTCTAACTGATTTGTTTCATTTAGTTATGAGATTATAATGAAAGATAATGAATGTCTAAAGAATGACATTACTCAATGACATATGTCTTTGGGTTGATGACATGAATAATGAGAACATACAGATGTCAAGAGTATGTACATCCTTATTATGTCCCTA